>CM031707.1:20133880-20204013 GCA_018466805.1 Hippocampus abdominalis
GGGAGCGGGGTCCGAAATCCACGCTGTCGTAGCTTGACTAGCACGCCGGCTCGCTTCCCCCTCCTCCGCCGGCGGTTCCATGCTGCGTACAGCGCGGCCGCTCCGCTCGCGATTAGCTCCGAAAAACCTTGTGGATTTTCGTGTGCTGGTGAAAAAAGTCAGAGCGTAGACTCCCCAATGCTAAGCAACCTTTCCCTTGTGTAAGTAAGCCGCGTAGGGTCGCCAAAAACTAACGAAAATGACCAAAACAGGGCTAATACTAGGGAGCGTGTAACCGAGGCTGCCATACCAGTCGGCGCCATGAAACGTAAACCTTGTCTGCTGACCATCATTCCATCGGCTCGGCTAGCTTAGCTGTTAGCTGTCGTAGTTCAAAGCCTCTTTAATATGTGGCGTGGGTTGCGTCGGCGCCGTGAGTATGTGCTCGCGCTCACGCGCGCACAGCAGAGAGCATCGGACTCGACTGCTGCTGAGACGCGCTTCACTCGAGTGACGTTGTTACAGTATGTGCATATGATGGAGCAGCTTCCGGACAAACGCAAATTGTCCGCCGTGTAGAGCCATTTTGATCTCCTTTTGGAGAATAAGGTATTTATTCAAATCTCCTTGTCTCACCAAGTGCCTCTCGGATTCTTCTTCTTATTCCATTGTGTGTGTGTGTGTGTGTTCTCCACAGCAGGGGAAATGGCATGCAAGAAACGCAACAGACTGAAATTTAAAACACTGGAGCATCTTATTTTTCTAAATAAAAATTTCTGAAGACAAAGCCCACAAGCATCCTCATTCACATGATTTCCACATTATTGAAACACATTGAATGGTACAATATGAATGCATGGATGTGAATGATATTGTATAAACTTCATCATATCCTCCTGACTACCAGGGGAAAAAAATGTCCAATCACATTTATTTTGAAATTCCACAATCTATGTGAAGTAATTTGACTACTCCAAAAGAAATTTTCGAAATTCCACAACATTTTTTAAACGTTTGGCTGTTAACTGAAAGGTTTTTGGTTCAATCCCACCCAAGGTCGCTTTTTGTTTGCTTGTGTTTAGGCAGGATTGTCTTGCACGTTAAAAATTAAAACTAAATACATGCCTAACAAAAAAAATGTCTCTCTGGCGCAATCGGTGAGCACGTTCGCCTGTTGACCAAATAGTTGGTGGTTCAATCCCACCCAGGGACGCTTTATGTTTGATTGTGTTTAGGAAGGATTGTCTTGCACGTTAGAAATCGAAACTGAATACATGTCCAAAGAACAACTGTCTCTGTGGCGCAATCGGTTAGCGCGTTTGGCTGGTAACTGAAAGATTGGTGGGTCATTCCCACCTAGGGACGCTTTATGTTTGCTTGTGCTTAGGCAGGATTGTCTTGCACGTTAAAAATTAAAACTAAATACATGTCTTAAGAACAAATGTCTCTGTGACGCAATCGGTTAGCACGTTCGGCTGTTGACCAAATGGTTGGTGTTTCAAGCCCACCCAGGGACGCTTTACTTTTGCTCCTGTTTTTAGCCAGGATTGTTTTGCACGTTAGAAATTAAAATTGAATTATTATCTGAAGAACAAGCGTCTCTGTGGCGCAGACAGTTAGCATGTTTGGCTGTTAACCATAAGGTTAGTGGTTCAAACCCACCCAGGAATGCTTTAGACTTGCTTGTGGTTTTAGCCAGGATTGTCTTGCATGATTGAAACGGAATATATATAAGAAGAACAAATTTCTCTGTGGCGCAATCGGTTAGTGCGTTCGGCTGTTGACCAAAAGGTTGGTGTTCAAGCCCACACAGGAACACTTTAGATTTGCTCGTGTTCTTAGGGATTGTCTTGCACGTTTGAAATCAAAATTGAACAAATGTCTCTGTGGCGCAATCGGTTAGCGCGTTTGGCAGCTAACTGAAAGATTGGTGGGTCATTCCCACCTAGGGACGCTTTATGTTTGCTTGTGCTTAGGCAGGATTGTCTTGCACGTTAAAAATAAAAACTAAAAACATGTCTTAAGAACAAATGTCTCTGTGGCGCAATTGGTTAGCGGCTGTTAACCGAAAGGTTAGTGGTTCAAGCCCACCCAGGGATGCTTTACATTTGCTTGTGTTTTTAGGCTGGATTGCCTTGCACGTTAGAAATTGAAACTGAATATATATTAGAAGACCAAATGTCTCTGTGGCGCAATCGGTTAGCGCGTTCGGCAAATAACTGAAAGGTTGGTGGTTCAAGCCCACCCAGAAACGCTTTAGATTTGCTAGTGGTTTTAGGCAGGATTGTCTGGCACGTTAGAAATTGAAACTGATTACATGTCTTATGAACAAATGTCTCTGTGGCGCAATTGGTTAGCGCATTCAGCTGTTAACCGAAAGGTTAGTGTTTCAAGGCCACCCAGGGATGCTTTACATTTGCTTGTGCTTAGGCAGGATTGTCTTGCACGTTAGAAATCGAAACTGAATACATGTCTTGTGAACAGATGTCTCTGTGGCGCATTTGGTTAGCGCGCTCGGCTGTTAACTGACAGGTTGGTGGTTCAAGCCCACCCAGGAACACATTAGAGTTGCTCATGTTTTTAGGCAGGATTGTCTTGCATGATAGAAATTGAAACTGAATATATATAAGAAGAACAAAATTCTCTGTGGCGCAATTGGTTAGTGCGTTCGGCTGTTGACCAAAAGGTTGGTGTTCAAGCCCACACAGGAACACTTTAGATTTGCTCGTGTTCTTAGGGATTGTCTTGCACGTTTGAAATCAAAATTGAACAAATGTCTCTGTGGCGCAATCGGTTAGCGCGTTTGGCAGCTAACTGAAGGATTGGTGGGTCAATCCCACCTAGGGACGCTTTATGTTTGCTTGTGCTTAGGCAGGATTGTCTTGCACGTTAAAAATAACAACTAAATACATTAGAACTACTTAAGAACAAATGTCTCTGTGGCGCAATTGGTTCGCGGCTGTTAACCGAAAGGTTGGTGGTTCAAGCCCACCCATGGACACTTAACATTTGCTAGGGATTTTAGGCAGGATTGTCTTGCACGTTAGAAATTGAAACTAAATATATATCTGAAGAACAAATGTCTCTGTGGTGCAAACAGTGAGCACGTCCAGTTGTGAGCCGAAAGGTTGGTGGTTCAATCCCACCCAGGGATGCTTTACATTTGCTCGTGATTTTAGGCAGGATTGTTTTGCACGTTAGAAATTGAAACTGAATATATATCTAGAGGACAAACGTCTCTGTGGCGCAATTGGTTAGCGCGTTCGGCTGGTAACTGAAAGGTTGGTGGTTCAATACCACCCAAGGACGCTTTATGTTTGCTTGTGTTTAGGCAGGATTGTCTTGCACGTTAAAAATAAAAACTAAATACATGGCTAATGAACAAATGTCTCTCTGGCGCAATCGGTTAGCATATTCTGCTGTTGACCAAATGGTTGGTGGTTCAAGCCCACCCAGGGACGCTTTAAATTTGCTGTTTTTAGGCACGATTGTCTTACACGTTAGAAAATGTAACTGAATATATATCTAAAAAACAAATGTCTCTGAGGCGCAATCGGTTAGCGCCTTCAGCTGTTACCTGAAAGGTTGGTGGTTCAATCCCACCCAGGAACGCTTTATATTTGCTCATGTTTTTAGGCAGGATTGTCTTGCACGTTAAAAATTAAAACTAAATACACGCCTAATGAAAAAATGTCTCCCTGGCGCAATCGGTTAGCACGTTCGGCTGTTGACTAAATTGTTGGTGGTTCAAGCCCACCCATGGACACTTTACATTTGCTCTTGTTTTTAGGCAGGATTGTCTTGCACGTTAGAAATTGAAACTAAATATATATCTAAAAAACAAATGTCTCTGAGGCGCAATCGGTTAGCGCCTTCGGCTGTTAACCGAAAGGTAGGTGGTTCAAGCCCACCCAGGAATGCTTTAGATTTGCTCGAGTTTTTAGTCAGGATAGTCTTGCATGTTAGAAATTAAAATTGAATTTGTATTTGAAGAACATATGTCTCTGTCGCGTTTGGATGTTAACCGAAAGATTGGTGGTTCAATCCCACCGAGGGACGCTTTGCGTTTGCATGTGTTTTTAGGCAGGATTGTCTTGCACGTTAAAAATTAAAACTAAATACATGTCTTAAGAACAAATGTCTCTGTGGCGCAGTCGGTTAGAACGATTGGCTGTTAACCAAAAGTTGGTGGTTCAAGCCCACCTAGCAACGCTTTACATTTACTTGCTTTACATTTAGGCAGGGTTGTCTTGCACATTAGAAATTGAAACTAAATATATATTAGTAGACCAAATGTCTCTGTGGCGCAATCGGTTAGAGCGTTCGGCTGTTAACCGGAAGGTTGGTGGTTCAAGCCCACCCAGGAACGCTTTAGATTTGCTCGTGTTTTTAGGCAGGATTGTTTTGCACGTTAGAAATTGAAACTGAATATATATCTAGAGGATAAATGTCTCTGAGGTGCAATCGGTTAGCGCCTTCGGTTTTTAACCGAAAGGTTGGTGGTTCAAGCCCACACAGGAACGCTTTAGATTTGCTGTTTTTTTTAGGTAGGATTATCTTGCACGTTAAAAATTAAAACTAAATACATGTCTGAAGAATAAATGTCTCTGTGGCGCAATTGGTTAGCGCATTTGGCTGTTAACCGAAAGGTTAGTGTTTCAAGGCCACCCAGGGATGCTTTACATTTGCTTGTGCTTAGGCAGGATTGTCTTGCACGTTAGAAATCAAAACTGAATACATGTCTTATGAACAAATGTCTGTGGTGCATTTGGTTAGCGCGTTGGGCTGTTAACCGACAGGTTGGTGGTTTAAGCCCACCCAGGAACGCTTTAGAGTTGCTCGTGTTTTTAGGCAAGATTGTCTTTCACGTTAGAAATTAAAATTGAATTTATATCTGAAGAACAAATGTCTCTGTGGCGCAGTTGGTTAGCACATTTGGCTGTTAACTACAAGGTTAGTGGTTCAAGCCCACCCAGGAATGCTTTAAATTTGTTCGGACTTACCTCCACACACAGCCTGGGTTCTGGTACCAGCTCTCTCGAGAGGGGTTGGACTCTCTTCCACTCTGGGCAAGTGTGGGCATACTCATTGCCCCCCGGCTCAGTGCCTGTACATTGGGGTTCACACCGGTAGACGAGAGGGTTGCCTCCCTCCGCCTTCAAGTGGGGGGACGGGTCCTGACTGTTGTTTGTGCGTACGCACCCAACAGCAGTTCAGCGTACCCACCCTTTTTGGAGTCCTTGGAGGGTGTGCTGGAGAGTACTCCTGCTGGGGACTCCCTTGTTCTACTGGGGGACTTCAATGCTCACGTGGGCAACAACAGTGAGACCTGGAGGGGCGTGATTGGGAGGAACGGCCCCCCCGATCTGAACTCGAGTGGTGTTTCGTTATTGGACTTCTGTGCTCGTCACGGATTGTCCATAACGAACACCTTGTTCAAACATAAGGGTGTCCATATGTGCACTTGGCACCAGGACACCCTTGGCTGCAGTTCGATGATTGACTTTGTGGTTGTATCATCGGATTTGCGGCCGCATGTCTTGGACACTCGGGCGAAGAGAGGGACAAACTGATCACCACCTGGTGGTGAGTCGACTCCGATGGTGGGGGAAGATGCCGGTCCGACCTGGCAGACCCAAACGTATTGTGAGGGTTTGTTGGGAGCGTCTGGCGGAATCCCCTGTCAGAAGGAGTTTCAACTCCCACCTCCGACAGAGCTTTTTCCATGTCCCGGGGGAGGCGGGGGGCATTGAGTCCGAATGGACCATGTTCCATGCCTCTATTGTTGAGGCGGCCAATCTGAGTTGTGGCCGTAAGGTGGTTGGTCCCTGTCGTGGCGGCAACCCCCGTACTCGCTGGTGGACACCAGCAGTAAGGGATGCCGTCAAGCTGAAAAAGGAGTCCTATCGGGCCTTTATGGCCTGTGGGACACCAGAGGCAGCTGACGGGTATCGACTGGCCAAGCGGAATGCAGCTTCGGTGGTCGCCGAGGCAAAAACCCGGGCATGGGAAGAGTTCGGTGAGGCCATGGAAGCAGACTTCCGGACGGCTTAGAGGAAATTCTGGTCCACCATCCGACGTCTCAGGAGGGGGAAACAGTGCACCACTAACAATGTTGAGGGGTTCTGTTTTGGTAGCCTCAGTATTGCATCTCTGCTTTTTGCAGATGATGTGGTACTGTTGGCTCCTTCAAGCAGGGCTCTCCAACTCTCACTGGAGCGTTTCGCAACCGAGTGTGAAGCGGTTGGGATGAAAATTAGCACCTCCAAATCTGAAACCATGGTCCTCAGTCGGAAAAGGGTGGAGTGCCCACTCCTGGTCGGGGAGGAGATCTTGCCCCAAGTGGAGGAGTTTAAGTATCTTGGGGTCTTGTTCACGAATGAGGGTAGGAGGGAGCGAGAGAACGACAGGCGGATCGGTGCAGCGTCTGCTGTGATGCGGACGTTGCATCGGTCTGTCGTGGTAAAGAAGGAGCTGAGCCAAAGCCAATTTACCGGTCGATCTACGTTCCAACCCTCATCTATGGTCACGAGCTATGGGTCGTGACCGAAAGAACGAGATCCCGGATACAAGCGGCCGAAATGAGTTTTCTCCGCAGGGTGTCCGGGCTCTCCCTTAGAGATAAGGTGAGAAGCTCGGTCATCCGGGAGGTGCTCAGAGTCGAGCCGCTTCTCCTCCACATCGAGAGGAGCCAGATGAGGTGGCTTGGGCATCTGATTCGGATGCCTCCTGAACGCCTCCCTGGTGAGGTGTTCCGGGCATGACCCCGAGGATGACCCAGGACACGCTGGAGAGACTATGTCACCCAGCTGGCCTGGGAACGCCTCGGGATCCCCCGGGGAGAGCTGGTAGAAGTAGCTAGGGAGAGGGAAGGCTGGGCGTCCCTGCTAAAGCTGCTGCCCCCGCGACCCGGCCCCGGATAAGCGGTAGATGGATGGATGGATGGATTGATGTCTTGCACGTTAAAAAATAAAACTAAATACATGTCTTAACAAGGTCTCTGTGGCACAGTCGGTTCGCATGTTTGGCCGTTAACCAAAAGGTTGGTGGTTCAAGCCCACCCTGGAATGCTTTAGATTTGCTCGTGTTTTTAGCCAGGATTGTCTTGCATGATAGAAATTCAAACTGAATATATATCTTCAGAACAAACCTCTCTGTGGCGCAATCGGTTTGCGAGTTTAGCTGTTAACCGAAAGGTTGGTGGTTCAAGCCCACCCAGGAAAGCTTTACATTTTTTGTGTTTTTAGGCAGGATTGTCTTGCACGTTAGAAATTGAAACTGAAAATATATATAAAGCCACTCTGAGGCGGCCCGGTAGTCCAGTGGTTAGCACGTCGGCTTCACAGTGCAGAGGTACCGGGTTCGATCCCAGCTCCGGCCTCCCTGTGTGGAGTTTGCATGTTCTCCCCGGGCTTGCGTGGGTTTTCTCCGGGTGCTCCGGTTTCCTCCCACATTCCAAAAACATGCATGGCAGGCTCGTTGGGCACTCTAAATTGTCCCTCGGTATGATTGTGAGCGTGGATGGTTGTTCGTCTCTGTGTGCCCTGCGATTGGCTGGCAACCAATTCATGGTGTCCCCCGCCTACTGCCCGAAGACTGCTGGGATAGGCTCCAGCACCCCCCGCGACCCTAGTGAGGATGAAGCGGTTCGGAAAATGGATGGGATGGATGGATAAAGCCACTCTGTGGCGCAATCGGTTAGCGCGTTCGGCTGTTGACCAAAAGGTTGGTGCTTCAAGCCCACCCAGGAACGCTTTAGATTTGCTCGTCTTCTTAGGATTGTCTTGCACGTTAGAAATTAAAATTTAATTTATATCTGAATAACAAATGTCTCTGTGGCGCAATCGGTTAGCGCGTTTGGCTGTTAACTGAAAGGTTGGTGGTTCAATCCCACCCACGGGCGTGTTATGTTTGATTGTGTTTAGGCAGGATTGTCTTGCACGTTAAAAATTAAAACTAAATACATGTCTTAAGGACAAATGTCTGTGTGGCGCTATTGGTTAGCGCATTCAACTGGTTACAGAAAGGTTGGTGGTACAAGCCCATCCAGGGTCGCTTTACTTTTGCTTGTGTTTAGGCAGGATTGTATTGCAAGTGAGAAATTGAAACTGAATACATGTCTCATGAACAAATGTCTCTGTGGCGCAATTGGTTAGCGCATTCAGCTGATCACCGAAAGGTTGGTGTTTCAAGCCCATCCAGGAACGTTTCAAATTTGTTTGTGTTGTTAGGCAGGATTGTCTTGCACGTTAGAAATCAAAATTGAATTTGTATCCAAAAGAACAAATGTCTCTGTGGCGCCATCGGTTAGCGCGTTTGGCTGTCAACTGAAAGGTTGGTCGTTCAATCCCACCCAGCGATGCTTTATGTTTGCTTGTTTTTAGGCAGGATTGTCTGGCACGTTAAAAATTTAAACTGATTACATGTCTTATGAACAAATGTCTCCGTGGCGCAATTGGTTAGCGCATTCGGCTGTTAACCGAAAGGTTAGTGTTTCGAGGCCACCCAGGGATGCTTTACATTTGTTTGTGCTTAGGCAGGATTGTTTTGCACGTTAGAAATCGAAACTGAATACATGTCTTGTTAACAAATGTCTCTGTGGCGCAATCGGTTTGCGCGTTTGGCTGTTGACCGATAGGTTGGTGGTTCAAGCCCACCCAGGAATGCTTTACATTTGTTGTGTTTTTAGGCAGGATTGTCTTGCACGTTAAAAATTGAAACTGAATATATATTAGAAGAACAAATTTCTCTGTGGCACAATCGTTTAGCGCGTTTGGCTGTTGACCGATAGGTTGGTGGTTCAAGCCCACCCAGGAATGCTTTAGATTTGCTCATGTTTTTAGGCAGGATTGTCTTGCACGTTAGAAATCATAATTGAATTTATATCTGAAGAACAAATGTCTCTGTGGCGCAATTGGTTAGTGCAATCGGATGTTAACTGAAAGGTTGGTGGTTCAATCCCACCCAGGGATGCTTTGGGTTTACATATGTTTTAGGCAGGATTGTCTTGCACGTTGAAAATTAAAACTAAATACATGTCCTAAGAACAAATGTCTCTGTGGGGCAGTCGGTTAGCACATTTGGCTGGTAACCACAAGGTTCGTGGTTCAAGCCCAGTCAGGAAAGCTTTGCATTTGTTGTGTTTTTAGGCAGGATTGTCTTGCACGTTAGAAATTGAAACTGCATATATATATAAAGAATACATTTCTCTGTGGCGCAATCGGTTAGCGTGTTTGGTTGTTAACTGAAAGGTTGGTGGTTCAATCCCACCCAGGCACGCTTTATGTTTGCTTGTGTTTAGGCAGGATTCTCTTGCACGTTAAAAATTAAAACTAAATACATGTGTTAAGAACAAATGTCTCTGTGACGCAATCGGTTAGCACGTTCGGCTGTTGACCAAATGGTTGGTGTTTCAAGCCCACCCAGGAACGCTTTAGATTTCCTCGTGTTTTTAGGCCCGATTGTCTTGCACGTTAGAAATTGAATCTGAATATATATTAGAAGAACAAATGTCTCTGAGGCGCAATCGGTTAGCGCCTTCGGCTGTTAACCGAAAGGTTGGTGTTTCAAGCCCACCCAGGAACGCTTTAGATTTCCTCGTGTTTTTAGGCCCGATTGTCTTGCACGTTAAAAATTGAAACTGAATATATATTAGAAGAACAAATTTCTCTGTGGCACAATCGTTTAGCGCGTTTGGCTGTTGACCGATAGGTTGGTGGTTCAAGCCCACCCAGGAATGCTTTAGATTTGCTCATGTTTTTAGGCAGGATTGTCTTGCACGTTAGAAATCATAATTGAATTTATATCTGAAGAACAAATGTCTCTGTGGCGCAATTGGTTAGTGCAATCGGATGTTAACTGAAAGGTTGGTGGTTCAATCCCACCCAGGGATGCTTTGGGTTTACATATGTTTTAGGCAGGATTGTCTTGCACGTTGAAAATTAAAACTAAATACATGTCCTAAGAACAAATGTCTCTGTGGGGCAGTCGGTTAGCACATTTGGCTGGTAACCACAAGGTTCGTGGTTCAAGCCCAGTCAGGAAAGCTTTGCATTTGTTGTGTTTTTAGGCAGGATTGTCTTGCACGTTAGAAATTGAAACTGCATATATATATAAAGAATACATTTCTCTGTGGCGCAATCGGTTAGCGTGTTTGGTTGTTAACTGAAAGGTTGGTGGTTCAATCCCACCCAGGCACGCTTTATGTTTGCTTGTGTTTAGGCAGGATTCTCTTGCACGTTAAAAATTAAAACTAAATACATGTGTTAAGAACAAATGTCTCTGTGACGCAATCGGTTAGCACGTTCGGCTGTTGACCAAATGGTTGGTGTTTCAAGCCCACCCAGGAACGCTTTAGATTTCCTCGTGTTTTTAGGCCCGATTGTCTTGCACGTTAGAAATTGAATCTGAATATATATTAGAAGAACAAATGTCTCTGAGGCGCAATCGGTTAGCGCCTTCGGCTGTTAACCGAAAGGTTGGTGGTTCAAGCCCACCCAGGAACGCTTTAGATTTCCTCGTGTTTTTAGGCCAGATTGTCTTGCACGTTAGAAATCAAAATTGAATTTATATCTGAAAAACAAATACCTCTGTGGCGCGATTGGTTAGTGCGATCGGATATAAACCAAAAGGTTGGTGATTCAATCCCACCCAGGGATGCTTTGTGTTTACAGGTGTTTTGAGGCAGGATTGTCTTGCACGTTGCAAATTAAAACTAAATACATGTCAGAAGAACAAACGTCGCTGTGGTGCAGCCGGTTAGCACATTTGGCTGATAACCACAAGATTAGTGTTTCAAGCCCAGCCAGGGATGCTTTACATTTGCTTGTGTTTTTAGGAAGGATTGTCTTGCACTTTAGAAATTTAAACTGAATATATATTAGAAAACAAAATGTCTCTGTGGCGCAATCGGTTAGCGCGTTCGGCTGTAATTGAAAGATCGGTCGTTCAAGCCCACCCAGGAACGCTTTAGATTTGTTAGTGTTTTTAGGCAGGATTGTCTGGCACGTTAGAAATTGAAACTGAATACATGTCTTATGAGCAAATGTCTCTGTGGCGCAATTGGTTAGTGCATTCGGCTGATAACCGAAAGGTTAGTGTTTCGAGGCCACCCAGGGATACTTTACATTTGACTGTGCTTAAGCAGGATTGTCTTGCACTTTAAAAATCGAAACTGAATACATGTTTTATGAACCAATGTCTCTGTGGCGCATTCGGTTAGCACGTTCGGCTGTTGACCAAATGGTTGGTGTTTCAAGCCCACCCAGGGACGCTTTACTTTTGCACTTGTTTTTAGGGAGGATTGTCTGGCACGTTAGAAATTGAATCTGAAAATATATCTGAAGAACGAATGTCTCTGAGGCGCAATCGGTTAGCGCCTTCGGTTGTTAACCGAAAGGTTGGTGGTTCAATCCCACCCATGAACGCTTTTGCGTTTGCATGTGTTTTTAGGCAGGATTGTTTTGCACGTTAAAAATTAAAACTAAATACATGTCTTAAGAACAAACGTCTCTGTGGCACAGTCGGTTAGCATGTTCGGCTGGTAACCAAAAGGTTGGTTTGGATTTGCTAGTGTTTTTAGGCAGGATTTTTATTTGCACGTTAGAAATCAAAATTGAATTTATATCTGAAGAACAAATGTCTCTGTGGCGCAATTGGTGAGCGCATTCGGATGTTAACTGAAAGGTTGGTGTTACAACACCACCCAGGGTTGCTTTACTTTTGCTTGTGTTTAGGCAGGATTGTCTGGCACGTTAAAAATTGAAACTGAATACATGTCTCATAAATAAATGTCTCTGTGGCGCAATTGCTGCAGTTTGCTGCTAGGCAAGTGGGTCCAGTGATGAGCTCACCAGCGGTCGCAGGTAGGCGAGGACAAGTCTATCCAGCGTCTTCATCAGGTGAGACGTCAGCGCCACCGGTCTGTAGCTGTTGAGCTCCTTCGGGTGGGGGGTCTTGGGCACTGGGACCAGGCACGAAGTTTTCCACAGCTGTGGAACTCTGCCCAGCTTCAGGTTCAGGCTGAACATGAGCTGGACAATGTCACACAACTGGTCAGACGTCTGGTCAGACGTCTGGTCAAACCGGTTGAAAAACCGGTTTAGATCATCCGCCCAATCCTTGTCCCTCACAGTCTCTGTCCTTGGGCTTTTGTGGCCTGAGATGGTTTTCAGGCGCTTCCAGACACCAGTAACATTACTGGCCTGTAGCTGGTCCTCCATTTTTATCCTCTAGGCCTTTTTCCCCTCCCTGATGCTTCTCCTCTGTTGGATCTGCACGGCCTTCAGCTCCTCTCTGTTTCTCGACACAAAAGCCCTCTTCTTCTCCTTCAGGAGGGCCTTTATGTCAGGAGTAATCCATGGTTTGTTGTTCGAAAAACACCGCACAGTCCTGGTTGGTACGTTGTTTTGCTCACAAAAGTTAATATAGTCCGTGATGGCGTCAGTAAGTGAATCAATATCCTCCCCATGAATCTCACTGAAGAGCTCCCACCTGGTTGAGTCGAAGCAGTCCCTCAGAGCCTCTTCGGCCTCTGTGGACCATCTCCTGACCATGCGGGTCACAGCTGGCTGCCTGTGCACCAGGGGTTTGTACACAGGCTGGAGATACACCATGTTGTGGTCCGCTCTTCCAAGAGGGGGCAGGGGATAGGGTGTGTATGTCTCCTTGGTGTTGGCAAAAAACAAGTCCAAAATCTTATTGTCTCTGGTGGTGCAGGATACATACTGAGTGAAGGTTGGTAGGGAGGATGACAGAGAGACATGGTTGAAGTCCCCAGAGATGATCAGCAGGGTGTTGGGGGACTGTGTTTGCAGCCTGTTCACGACAGTCATCAGGGCATCACATGCTGCATCACCATTGGCCGACGGGGGGAATGTACACCGTTACAGCTATGACGTGTGAAAATTCCCGTGGGAGATAGTAGGGCCTGAGGCTAATGGCTAGCAGCTCAATGTCCCGACTGCAGAGTTTCTCTTTGATGGTGATGTGCCCAGGGTTGCACCATTTGTCATTCACAAAAACAGCAAGTCCCCCTCCTTTCCTCTTACCACTCCCCGCGTTTCTATCCGCACGTACGAGTTAAGCCTTCCAACTCGGCGAGTGTGTCTGGAGTGATCGTTGTTAGCCACGACTCCGTGAGTAGCAGCAGACTCGCCTCGCGGTACTCCCTTTGATGTCACGTTAGCGCCGCTAGCTCGTCCATCTTATTAGGGAGCGATCTTACATTCCCCATGATGACGGACGGGAGGACATGTCTGTATCTTCTCCTCCTTCTGCGGCGCTACTTCCCGGCCCGACATCCTCGTTTCCTCCTCTTTAACTCGCGAACTTAGCTGATCACCGAAAGGGTGGTAGTTCAAGCCCACCCAGGATCGCTTTAGATTTGCTAGTGTTTTTAGGCAGGATTGTCTTGCATGTTAGAAGTAAAAACTAAATATATATCTGAAGAACAAATGTCTCTGTGGCGCAATCGGTTAGCGTGTTTGGCTGGTAACTGAAACGCTGGTGGTTCAAGCCCACCCAGGGTCGCTTTACTTTTGCTCGTGTTTTTAGGCAGGATTGTCTTGCATGTTAGAAATTAAAACTAAATATATATCTGAAGTAAATATTTCTCTGTGGCGCAATCGGTTAGCGTGTTTGGCTGTGAACTGAAAGGCTGGTGGTTCTAGCCCACCCAGGGTCGCTTTACTTTTGCTCGTGTTTTTAGGCAGGATTGTCTTGCATGTTAGAAATTAAAACTGAATACATGTCACATGATCAAATGTCTCTGTAGCGCAATTGGTTAGCGCATTCAGCTGATCACCGAAAGGTTGGTGTTTCAAGCCCACCCAGGAACGCTTTAGATTTGCTCGTGTTTTCAGGCGATTGTCTTGCACGTTAGAAATCGAAACTGAATACCAGTCTACTGAACAAATGTCTCTGTGGTTAGGGTGTTTGGCTGTTAACCGAAAGGTTCGTGGTTCAACCCCACCCAGGGTTGCTTTACTTTTGCTTGTGTTTAGGCAGGATTGTCTTGCACATTAGAAATTGAAACTGAATACATGTCTCATGAACAAATGTCTCTGTGGCGCAATTGGTTAGCGCATTCAGCTGATTACTTAAAGGTTGGTGGGTCAAACCCACCCAGGAACGCTTTAGATTTGCTCGTGTTTTTAGCAGGATTGTCTTGCATGTTAGAAATTACTTGTATCAAAAATTGATAAACATTTCACACTCTGATCGCCATGGTAATGTTTAATGCCTTCAAAATACGATACAACACAAAATCAAAGTGCATGAAAATGACGACTCACCACAGGCCCGAGTTTGATTTTCTGCAACCAGGCGGTCCCCTCTCGGTGTAATAGGAGACAATGACACCTCAAGTGTGTGCTTTTTGACCAGTCTACTTCGTAATTTTGTTTTGAGTCGCCGTTGCTGCAGAAAACCCCCACCTCACACAGGTGGGATGTCGGAAATAGCAACAGTGCTATTGTGGCAATCTCAGAGTATTCAGCCATAACTTTAATGCAGTTGTCTCGAACGTACTTTTAAGGCCGCTGTCATTTGCGATCTCCAGCAGTTTTTTGCGAGCTCCAATAGCCATTGCGCGGTCACAGTGAGCTGCAAGAGGACCCCAAAATGTTCTGATCCTGACCTGGTTTGCCAAGAGTTTCTCCGGTGTCCGGCGAGGAACTGGACGGGGAGGCGGGGGAAAGGGTGGGAAACTTGTCGGTGATGTGGTGCCATCATTTTAAGTGGGTCTGCATATTTGTGGTGCTGCCGTTGTATGGCTTCCCACATTCTTTGCAAATTATGGAGGTTTTATCAAGCTTTCCGTCTTTCTTTTTGAAACAGTAGTATTTCCAAACATAAGATCTGAATGTTGCGGGTGCATTAAATATAGTAGTTTCCTCGCTGCTGCTTGCGCAAACTTCCATATTGTTTCGCTAGTACAGTGATCCCTCGCTATTTCGCGGTTTGTTTATCGCGGCTTTGGTGCATCGCGGATTTTTTTCAAACATATTCATTAAAAAAAAAAAAATTTTTTTTTTTTTTTAAGTGCGCAAAAAGTCCGCAAACAGTCCGCGAGAAGCTCGCAGTTGTTTTTTGTTTTTGTTTTTACCTGTATATGTTAATTGGTCGCTACTTCGCGGATTTTCTTTTCTCCCGGGTGGTTTTGGTCCCCATTAACCGCGATAAACGAGGGATTACTGTAGTGTACTGTACTGAATGTGACTCACGGCTTCCGTCCGTATGCAACACAAAATAATGATGGTGCATTCATTGCGCCTAGGAAACAGCAGCGGGGTGACGTTTAACATGAATAAAACGGCGCTTACATCGGATTTTACCGATACCCACCAACGCATCGTGATGAATCGCGATTTCACCCGTCAATTGCGTCGTACCCAGTGAATGAGCCGATGCACTCGCATCGCGCAGGTGCGCATCGATGCATCGATTAATATCGATATTTTCCACACCCTTACTCTACAGCCTGTGAACCAACCAAAAACTGATGAAAATGATGCAGACTTTAAAAGCTCGTCAACTCCCCGTAGTTACACAAGTGAGAAATGGGATCCTCCAACACTGTACTGAATACTTAACGAACGAGCAGCAAACTGCAGTGAGGGAAATACTCAGGGAGTAGTGTAACGCATTCGCCCGGGATGAAAATGATGTCGGCAGCATCCCTACCCTCCGCATGCACATTTCTCTTCATGATCATTCACCAGTCCAAAAGACTTACATTAGCGTGCCCAAACCACTACACCAGGAAGTGAAAGCATACCTGCAGGACTGAATCAATAGGGGATGGGTCACAAAATCAAAGTCACCATATTCCTCCACTTTCCATTTTATGATCAATCTTATTTATAAATATGTTATCTATTAATGTGGCCGTGTCAACTGTTATTCTACTAGGTTTCAGGATTACTGGGACAAGACTGTTGCTGGACATTGTATTTATAAAGTCAGTTGTTTTTTTTGTGTCCATTTGGGTTTCATAAGTCAATGTTAAAGTCACCACACATTATTCATGTTTTCTTATCGTTGTAGTAGCTGAGCATATCTGTTAGTTTTTTATTGAATGTGTCAATACATGATCCTGGTGTCCTATAGATGCAACTTATGATGATATTTGATGCCTTTTTATTATGTATTTCAATAGTTAGACATTCCATTAGGTTTTCTATTGTCACGTTTCGGACAAGCCGAAACAAGTTTGGAATCCCTGAAATTGTAGAAGCCAACAAGGTCTCCGTAACAAAAATGTTTTAATATACAAAAATCGCACCGACAAAGTAGTAACATAAAGCGCTGGTCCAAACGGACCAGCGCACTACTACGGTGCGAGACAAAGCTGCCCTGGTCTCCCTCCACATGCGATGAGCCCGCCGAAGATGAAGCTGCACAGACGGAACCTCCACCTGCCCTTCCTGTGAAGGAAAAAGCGGCGGCTGATAGCCACAGGCAGCCATAAAAGGAGACCGACCTGTGGCAGACGAGACGAGGGTGTTGTGGGCGTACTCCACCCAAGGCAGGTGAACAGCCCATGATGAGGGACGGTGAAGACACACGCACCGCAGAGCCGCCTCCAGCTCCTGGTTCATGCGTTCAGTCTGTCCATTGGACTGCGGATGGTAACCCGACGACAGACTTGCTGTGGCTCCCATGGCACGACAGAACCGCTTCCACACTCTCGAAACAAATTGGGGACCCCGGTCAGACAAAATGTCCACCGGGATCCCATGGAGACGGAAGACATGGCGGATGAGGAGGTCGGCGGTCTCCAGGGCAGATGGCAACTTGGACAATGGAACGAAGTGAGCGGATTTCGAGAAGCGGTATGACAGTTTTTCCTCGGGAAGGAGGAAGGCCAGTGACGAAGTCCATGGAGATGTGGGACCAGGGTCGAGGTGTAACCGGTAGGGGTTGAAGTAACCCCGCCGGAGGCTGGTGAGAAGCCTTACTGCAGGCGCAAGTGGAGCAGGCCTTGACAAAATCCCAAAGATTCTTCCGCAGCTCCGGCCACCAAAACCGCTGAGGGACGAGCTGCAAGGTCCGGTTCACCCCAGGATGGCAAGCCACCTTAGACGAATGCCCCCACTGCAACACCTCCGAGCGCAGAGGTGGGGGTACAAAAAGCTTCCCTGCGGGACAGCCAGCCGGGACTTGGGTACCATCTTGGGCCTCCTGGATCCTCCGCTCGATCTCTCACCTCAGTGCCCCCAAGATTCAGTGGTCAGGAAGGATGCTCTGGGGTTCGCTGCTCCTCTCCGCGGGGTCATGGATACGGGACAGTGCGTCAGGTTTCACGTTCTTGGAACCAGGACAGTAAGTAAGTGTGAAGTTGAAACGTGTCAGGAGTAGTGCCCACCGGGCTTGACGTGAGTTTACTCTCTTGGCAGAGCGAATGTATGCGAGGTACGGTGAAGGGCTCCTCAGTCCCCTCGAGCCAATGCCGCCATTCCTGCAGAGCTAAAATGACAGCCCACATTATAGTTAGTTTCGGCTGGACTGAGACGACGAGAGAAGAAGGCGCAAGGGTGGAGCCTCTGGTCAACTGGGGAACGCTGAGACAACACCGCCCCCACTCCTGAATCAGAAGCGTCAACCTCTACAACAAAAGGATGATCTGGGTTTGGATGATGCAAAACCGGGGGGTTAGTGAAGGCCTTCTTCAATTCCGAAAACGCATTGTCGGCGTCTGAGTCCCACCTAAAGGCAACCTTAACAGAGGTCAACCGGGTTAAAGGAAGGGCCCTCTGGCTGTAATTTCTGATGAACCGGCGATAGAAGTTAGCGAAACCCAAGAAACGTTGCAGCTGTTTTCTAGTGGTTGGTGTAGGCCACTCTACCACCGCCTTAATCTTAGCGGAGTCAGCTCTCAGCTGACCCTTCTCAATAACAAAACCGAGGAAAGAAATAGACTCGACGTGAAACTCGCATTTCTCGGCTTTGACGAATAGCCGATTCTCTAAGAGACACTGCAGGACGAGTCTAACGTGGTGTTGGTGCTCTTGGAGTGTACGAGAAAAAATCAATATGTCGTCCAAGTAAACGAAACAAAACACATTAAGAAGATCCCTCAACACGTCATTAATAAGACCCTGGAACACGGCGGGTGCGTTCGTTAACCCAAAAGGCATGACCAAATACTCAAAATGCCCCAAAGGTGTCTTGAATGCCGTCTTCCATTCGTCCCCCTCCCGAATGCGGACCAGATGGTAAGCACTGCGTAGATCTAGTTTGGAAAAGATGGTGGCATATTGGAGGGGGGCGAACGCCCAATCTAACAACGGAAGTGGATATTTGTTCTTGATGGTGATCTCATTGAGCCCCCGATAGTCGACACAAGGTCGTAACGATTTGTCTTTCTTCTCAATGAAGAAGAACCCAGCCCCCAAAGGGGATGTAGATGGTCTAATAAGGCCCACCGAGAGAGAATTGTCTATGTACTCCCTTAACGCCTCTCGTTCCGCGTAGGAAACCTGATATAGGCGTGAACTCGGTAGAGAGGCGTTCGCGAGCAACTCGATGGCGCAATCGTACGGCCGGTGCGGCGGCAGGGACTGAGCGTGGTCTTTACTAAATACTTGACGCAAATCATGGTAGATACTCGGAACCTTATCCAAACAGATAGATTCAGGTGGATCGTTACGTGACGGCCCTCTACTGCCTGCCGCCGACTGCAGACAGTGAGCATAACAGAACGGACTCCAGTTCTCAATTGCGGGACGTTCCCAGGTGATGACAGGATTATGGGATTTTAACCATGGCAACCCCAAGATTAACGATACGGATCGGGACGGCATAATATAAAACTTTCTGTATTCAATGTGATTGCCTGATACCCTGCGCTTTAAAGGGCCGGTGACCTGTTTAACCTCCGCCAAGAGTCGCCCATCAAGATCGTGAACCCTCTTAACGTCATTTAACTCCTCCAGCTGACAACCCAGTTCGTTAGCCATCTTCAGGTCTATAAAACAATCGTCCGCCCCAGAGTCCACCAGAGCCCGAATCGGAAGAGCTTGTGAAGGACCATAGATGGTCCCGTCCAGCTCCAGTCTCTTGGGGAGTCCTGACCTGGACTCCCCCCTTCTCGGCTCCCGTGATTCAGTGCTGGGTGCAGACTCACATTTGTCGGTGCGGGTTGCAAGGCGGGTCGGGGTCAAAGAACAGTCGGTGACTCGATGTCCTTGTTGACCGCAGTAAAAACAGGCATGGTCCCGAATCCGGCGCCGTCTCTCCTCGTGCCCCACACGTCCTCCTCCCAGCTGCATGGGCTCTCCCTCTGCGTCGACAGTCCTGGGGTGATGCTCTGCTCCGGACGGCCGCAGGGACTCGTCAGAAGTGGGCCAACCACCGGCACGACGGGACTGGAAACTGCGATGACCCTGTTCGCCTCCGCATTCCCGCTCTCATTCTCGCATGCTGTTGTCCAGTACGAGAGCCAGATTTATGAGTTCCTCCAAGGTCGTGCTCCCATCGCGGGTAGCCAGTTCATCCTTCAAAAATGAATTTAAACCGCGACGAAACAAGCCACAGAGAGCGCGGTCCCCGTAACCACTTCGGGCGGCCAAAATCCGAAAGGAAATAGAGTATTCGGCAACAGATTGCTTCCCTTGCCGAATATCTAACAACCGTCCTTCGGCCTCTCTTCCCATGACCGAATGGTGGAACACACGACGAAACTCTGACAAAAAATCAGGGAAGGAAGATCGAAGCCCGGGTTGAGCATTGCTTACTTCCACCGCCCAGGGAGGGATGGTATTCCTGTGATAGCGTTTTGCTCCACTCGTGATTCCAAATTCTCGAGCTGATGAGCCAGCAGGGAGATCGCTCCCCGGAGTTCCGCAAGAGCTCGTTCCTGCTGACCCACCAGTTGTCCTTGGCTGGTCAAGGCGGTCAGAATCTTGTTGGGGTCTACGGGATCCATGTGGTCGGAGTATTCTGTCACGTTTCGGACAAGCCGAAACAAGTTTGGAATCCCCGAAATTGTAGAAGCCAACAAAGTCGCCGTAACAAAAATGTTTTAATATACAAAAATCGCACCGACAAAGTAGTAACATAAAGCGCTGGTCCAAACGGACCAGGGAGTACAAAAAACAATTAACAAAAAGTGCTTGCACAAAAGGCAAGGGGAGAAAACAGAACCGAAAATACAAATGGAAAACAATGTATCAAAATACACGCAAGAAAAAGCCAAATCACAAAATAATAACCATACTTACAAGATCAATAGTACCGAGAGTTCAAAAGCGAAAAACGACGAGGTCTATATCAAAAAGTCTATGAGCAAGGAAGCAGCAAGGCATAAACAATACTCCGACGATAAGTGCACAGCAGAAGAGTCCTTAAATACAAAGTCTCCTTAATGACGGATTGGCAGCAGGTGTGCACAAGGAAGTCCGCTCATGCCACCTGCTGGCCAGACCGAAAACAGAACCGTGACATCTATTGTGCTTGTCAATCTTGATTTTACTGCATTTAAGTGCTTTGTCTACATATATTGCAACCCCTCCCCTCCTTTTTTGTTTTCCCTATTTCATATCCTTCTATTTTCATTTCACTTGTTTTTTAATCGTCAAGCCAGGTTTCTGATATGGCAATTATTTTAAATTTATTGTAGTGTTGAATTGTTCGTCCAGGTAATAGTCAAAGCTTATTACACTGTGTTTGTTCTTGAAGAAGTTTTTGTCTGGGTCCAGATTGTTCTCAGGGTCGAATGGCTTGTGTTCAGTACAATCAAAGGATTGGAAGTTCATGTTTTTGGTATGTGAATTTCCTGCTCCCTCGCGGTCGTCGCTGGCTCACTCACGGTCGTCGCTGGCTCCCTCGCGGTCATCTCTGGCTCCCTCACGGTCGCTGGCTGGTTGTCTCCTGGCTCCCTTGCGGTCACTGGCTGCGGTCGTCGCTGGCTCCCTCGCGGTCGTCGCTGGTTGTCTCCTGGCTCCCTCGCTGTCGTCGCTGGCTCCCTCGCGGTCGTCGCTGGCTCACTCGCGGTCGACGCTGGCTCACTCGCGGTCGTCACTGGCTCCCTCGCGGTCGGTCAGTCTTGAAGAAGTTACTGTTGTTCTCAGGGTCGAATGGCTTGTGATCAGTAGGGTTGGAAGTCATCAAAGGGTTGGAAGGGTCATCAAAGAGTTGGAAGTCCATGTTTTTGGTATGTGAATTTCCTGCTTCAGTAGGGTCAGAGTTTTTGTTGTTGGTTGGTGAACAGTTCTCAGTCTGCCGCTTGATGGTCTTGAGCTCGAGCCTGTTGTGTGGGAGTACTGGTGCGGGGGTGGACAGTAAGTTTGTCATGTCTTAAGTAGGCAGTTTCCCCTCTGTCCCGTGCAGCTTTTAATTTTGTCAGGAGCTCTTTTCTTTTTTGTCGTACGGCATCTGTAAAGTCTTCGTTGATGTCGATGTTGGAGCCTTTTAAGTAATTTGCTTTTTGTAGGATCCTTGTTCTGTCTTTGTGTTTTTGAAATTTCACCACAACTGGCCTCGGTCGAGGTCTCACAGGTTCTTGCCTTCCTGTGCGGTGAGCTCTCTCCACCTCAATTTGCCCCTGTATCTGCAGCTTCTCCTTGAGGATTATATGCACTTTTTCCTCTGTTTCAGTCCATGTTTCTTCCGGTGTTTCCTCTATTCTATCGATTACCAAGTTGTTTCTTCTTGACTGTCCCTCCAAGTAGTCCGTCTTGTCTGTTAATGCTAGCAGGCTGTCACATATTTTGTAGATTTATGTTGCTGCTGGCCCGGCTGATGTGGCAAGTGTGTTTGCCGTCTCCCTCACGCTCGCTGTTGATCTGCCTCCCCATGTGGCGACAAACTGGATGGAAGCCAAAAACCATCCCCTTCACAGCGACCCATGGGCCTTTGGATGCTGCTACACAACTGGTGTCTGAAGAGCCAGATGACGTCCTCCAGCTGTTCATAACAGAAGAGCTCCTCCAGTTCAGAGTTCAATAGTTTTGTTATGTGCAAATAAACTATTTTGCTATAAAAAAAAAATGTTTGTAATTTTGTTTTGTAGGAGGAACACATTATTGAGGTATTTGAGCTGTCATGAAAGCAAAAAATAGTGTCAAACTTGAAATGCATGCTTTTACAAAAAGCTCATTTTCTCTGGATTTCTGCAACAAATCGACCTTTTCCATAAAATTTAGCAATTTTCTAATGCTCATTGCTAAAGAACGGAGAAAGATAGAAACAAACTTTTTTTCTGCTGAAAGAAGAGGGTCTCACCTTTCTTCTGATAGGTCTTGTCATGTTTCGGTTTGTGACCAACAGGTGGCACTGTGGGGCTCTGCCTGGAGCTGCACACCTGTTGGTCATTGTGTAATTAATGCCACTTTAAAAGACTTGATGCCAGACCACTCAGTGTTGGGTCATTGTTTGCTTGTTAGCGGCTGTCAGGTTTGTTTGTCATGTTTGTTCCGGTCATGTTTCGTTTAGTGATAGTTTTTGCTTCACTCGTGGTTTTGTTTGATACTTTGGATTTGTTTTGGTTGTTAGCACTTTGTCTGTTTAGGATTCAGTTTTTTCTGTTTTTAAATACAATTTGTCAACTACACCCTGCTCCTCCCTCTTGCCTGCTTTTTGGGGTCCACCACCACCTTCGCTACGTGACAGAATGACCCGACCATGAGTGCTCGGGCTGGGAGTCCTTTTAAAGTCCTAATTGCCTAACGACCAACAGGTGTGCAGCTGCAGGCAAAATCCCCACAGTGCCACCTGTTGGTCACAAACCGAAACATGACAGTACCCCTCCCTCAAGGGACAGATCCCAGATGTCCCAAAGTTGTCCAAAAGGCTTGCCTCGCCGGGGAACGGGAACTAAAAGCGACGGCGACCTTCGCCTCGCCGGAGAACAGGAACAAAAGCGACGGCGACCTTCGCCTCGCCGGAGAACAGGAACAAAAGCGACGGCGACCTTCGCCTCGCCAGGGAACAGGAAGAAAAGCGACGGCGACCTTCGCCTCGCCAGGGAAACAGGAACCAAAAGCGACGGAAACCCTTTGGTAGGTAAGATCGGGCCGCCCAAGCCCGAGCCCGACCCGACCCGACCCGACCCAATCGGGTCGGCTCGGGCCCTGAAATGTCAATCATTGCTTCGTGTTTGGGTCGCGTCGGGTTTCTCTCTCGCTGACTTTTTTTTTTCATAGTGTCTCTGCTTCTCTCTCTGAAAGTGCCACGCTAGATTCTTAAGTACGTACTGCGGCTGTGGTTTACGGCCCTATTTTCAACCCCTCAAAATGACGGAGGGCCTTAAATTTTCCCCGTCCACTCTGAAAAAAAAAGCCGTCAATGATGGAAAATTATCGGTAAATGTAATCTCTTCAGAAACAGAAATATAAAAGATGTAAATGTTTATACAGTCTTCTTTAACTGAGATTTCATTACAAAAGACAGGCTTTGTTATCAGAAATCACCCCTCCTCCTCCCGAGTCCTCACAAATAAAATATGAAATCTCGGGTTTGCTTCGGGCTCGGGGCTGCGAATCAAGTTTAGTGATCGGGCTCGGGTCGGGTCGGGTTTAAATACCCCCGGGTCCGGTCGGGTCGGGCTCGATTTTTTAGGACCGATCTTAGCTCTAATCTCGGGTCAAATGACTCTGCTTCGGTGATCATTCAATCTCTGAATTTCTGTCTTCTCGAAATTGAGTTGGGAACCAGATTAGAAACCGTAGAGTTCCAAGTGCTGAAGCAATTTCGGCAAACATCAGTCTCGATCCTCCCAAGTAACAAATCATCGCAGAGTACCGTATTTTCCGGACTATAAGTCGCTCCTGAGTATAAGTCGCACCAGCCATAAAATGCATAATAAAGAACAAAAAAACAATCATAAGTCGCACTGGAGTATAAGTCGCATTTCGGATGGAAATTTACGTGATAAAATCCAACCCCAAGAACAGACATGTCATCTTGAAAGGCAATTAAAAAAAAATAAAATAGAAAACAACAGGCTGAATAAGTGTACACGATGCTCACGGTACATGACGCATAAATGACGAAGTGAAAACGTGCCTGGTATGTTCAAGTAAAATATTAAGAGTTATTCTGATAACTATAGCAGAAAGAACATGTTAACAAGTTCACCAAACCATCAATGTCACTCCAAATCACTAAGTCCAATGGAATCTTCATCCTCTGTGTCACTTTAAAGCATAGGTGTCAAACTCAGATCCTGGAGGGCCGCTGTCCTGCATGTTTTCCAAGTCTCCCTGTTGCAACACACCTGATTCAAATGAACAGGTTTAATGTCAGGCATTCGCAGAGCTTGCTGATGATCTGATCATTTGAATCAGGTGTGTTGCAACAGGGAGACTTGGAAAACATGCAGGACAGTGGCCCTCCAGGACCTGAGTTTGACACCTATGCTTTAAAGCAACTCCACCAACTCCGGAGGTAGAAGAAGCAGTGCTTCCTCTTCTACGTCGCTTACGTCAGACTCATCGTGATTTATCAACACAGGTCTAGAGCCGCCTCTTGTGATTAAATGTGAAAATAACATGTGAAATGATAAAATAATGTGTTCATATTTTCACCCATAAATCGCTCCAGAGTATAAGTCGCACCCCCAGCCAAATTCTGGACACATTGGTTCTTCCTTCACTCGGAACAATGCAACATTCCCTTATGATATCGACAAGGCCCTGAGAAAACTCCAACCAAACGAGATGACCTGTCCTCTGAATTGTACTATTCATGTGGGACACAACTTGCACCCTCAGTCGGATCTTCATCTGGCTATTCGCTTGAACATGGAATGGGACTTTGCTATCGGTTATTCCCGAGGGAAAAGAAGGTGAAAGGTGTTCAGGCAATAGTCCACTTTCACTGATAAATGCAGACTTGAATAATCGCAAAGCGGTTTGAACATATGATGGGCAATATTATTGATGAGGATCAGACGGGATTCGTTAAACCCATGACAATGTAAGATGCATCAAAGTGCAACAATCAATTGGTGAAACTGATAAGCTTTAATGAAGAAAAGGATTTTGATTTCAGGTTCTGGAAAAGTTTGGATTCAATGATCGGGCACTCAAATGTGTGAACGCACTTTGCCTAGCGCAGCTTCATCGACACTACCAAGCCACGGAAGTCTCGTTGACAAAGTTGCTGTCTTTCACCAATCCTGTTTGCAGTCTTTCTTGAACCCCTCGCACGACTAATTTGACAAAGTCAAGAGCCGAAAGGGATACAGATCGGCGGAGAGGAACATCTCCAGTAGTTGGGATTTTTGCTGAAGATGTACCGTTTTTTCCGGACTATAAGTCGCAGTAGTGGAAATGCTAATAAAAGAGTGTATAACAAGAAACACCACACATCATTGTGAAAAATGTATTAATATGAACACAATTTTATTTCTAAGATTGGCTGGCAACAAGTTATGGAAATTGCTGTTGTAATCTGATTCTTTTAATAAGGCATGAAGTTTTCGATGATCTGAGCTGTGGTACTGGTGTGTGGCCACAGCATTTCTGATGTTGCACACAGTGGTCCTCGGTGTGCTCAGGGAGTTTGTCTCTTTGCCCAGCTAAAATAGAGGGAACATTGCTTGGGACAATGGCTGAAAACTAGTCCCTTGTTGAGGGAAAAAAAAAACGCCTTTCGATACACGGTCTTTCAAAAACGACTTACTATAAATGGTTGTTCAAAAAAATCCCTATATATGGAAGAAATGAATGTATACAGTCGTTGAGTAAAACTGATTTACGATACATGGTCGTTTATTGTGGCGAAAATCGCCTCATTATATATGATCGTTTTTTTGGGCTAAAATTCCTTTCGATAGATCATCGTTTTTTGGGGGGGGGGCAAAAAACGCTTTACTAGACATGGTCATTTTTTACTGCTAAAAACGCCTTAGTATCCATGGTCGTATTTTCATCTCAAAACGGCTTACCATATAATGGTCGTTTTTTGAGCCCAAAACACCTTCTCAACGTGGTCGTTTTCTTCTCGCTAAAAACGCCTGAGTATACATGGTCATTTTTTGGGGTTAATCACAATATTAAGGATGCCTACACCTCAAGAGCCCTGCCTCCCCTGGGAAACTCAGACCATAAAGCGATACACCTACTTCCCATCTACAGGTCAGCTTTTAAGTCTAGCAAGCCAGAAATCAAAACCTATCTCTGCACAGACTGGAGTGTCTTCTTCCAAGACATACATGTTCATGAGGCTGCAGAAGTAATAACAGATTATGTCTCCTTCTGCATGCACACTATCCCTCAAAAAACTGTAAAAATATATGCAAACAAAAAGCCGTACATGACGAAGAAGGTTATTGAATGTATAAGGAGGAAGAAAAGAGCCCATAGGCTTGGCGACGATGCTGGGCTAAATTTGGCCCAGAAGGATCTCAACTGGCAACTAAGAACAGCACGGTCTAAGCACAAAGAGCTGGCAGAGCAAGCCCTGTCTAATTCCAACACAAAGGGGTTGTGGGACTCAATTCGCACCATGACAAACATGGGCAAAAGGAAGAAGCCCCTGTCGGCTCGTGATGAGAAAGCGAGGGCAAGGGAGCTAAATGATTTCTACATGCGTTTTGAAGTTGACACTTCCAAAGAGTGAAATGAATTGCTGTGCAATCTGCAGTATGATCCTAATAACAGGGTGTTAATTGACACAGCTCGTGTTACCCGGGTTTTTAGATTACTGCGCGTAAACAAAGCCACCGGACCAGACAATATGTCTGCTTATTTCTTAAAAATCTTTGCTGAGGAACTAACACCGGCCTGGCACCCTCTCTTCCAGCTGTCTATAGACACAGAAGTGCTGCAGCTCTGGAATAAATTGATTATAATTCCGGTCCCTAAAAAACCCTCCCCCAGGTTGACAACGATTATAGACCAGTAGCCTTAAACTCCAATGTGATGAAAGGGTTAGAGAAGATCATTGTCGAGAAACCATGCAAGGAGGTGGAAGCTTCGATGGATGAATATCAATTTGCCTCCACAAAAAACCGTAGCACGAGTGATGCCGTGTCTACTATTTTGCACTTTCTTCTGAGGATATCTTGAGAGCAGGGGGGCATATGCCAGACTGCTATTCGTGGACTTTAGCTCAGCTTTTAACTCGATCCGTCCAGACATTTTGCTGAAGAAGTTGGTTCAGTTGAATGTCAATCCATTTCTGATTAGGTGGTACCTTTCATTCTTATCCAAGACACTACAGCATGTGAGATTTAACTCTGTCTTGTCAGATGAGGTCGTGAGCAGTACGGGGGCCCCCCAGGGTTGTGTGAGCTCACCTTTTCTGTTCACCCTATTTACAAACGACTGCGTTAGCTCCCAACCAAATCAGTATCTTTTAAAATTTTCAGATGATACAGCCATCCTGACAGTCTGCTCACGAGTGACTCTGGCATTAGTAGCCACTGTGACGGGATTGACATATTTGTTGACTGGTGTAATGAACACCATCTAAACATAAATGTGGAAAAAAATGAGGAAATGGTGTTTGACCTTAAATCAATTAGAGACCATAGCCTCATCTCTATAAATGGCATGAACATCAGGCAGGTCTCCGCATACAAATACTTGGGTTTTTATATGGATAGCAGGCTTGCCTGGCAGACACATGTTTCAATTGTCTGTTCGAAGAGCCATCAGCGCCTACATTTCTTGCGACGTCTGAGATTATTTGGAGTCGGCAGAAGCATTCTGTTGATCTTTTATCGAGCAACTATTGAGTCAGTCCTGCGCTTTGGAATAATCAGTTGGTTTGGGAACCTGACTGTAAAATCGAAAGCTCAGATAACCAGCTTAGTTAAGACAGCAGGGAAGGTAATCGGACAGCCCCCTCCCCCTGCCCCCCAGCATATATATATGTGCAGTCCATTATTCAACAGGCCAACAACATTCTAGACAATCCTTCTCATGTGCCGCACTCCCAATTCGAGCTCCAACACTCAGGAAGGAGGTACAGGACCCTCCTCTGCAAATTAAACCGAAACAAAAACTCATTTATACCGCAGGCTATCAGCCTAATTAACAAACAACGAGAGGAAGGCAGACAGACAAGCAGGAGGACATGAGGGCAGTGTGGGGTGTGCATATGACTGTGAAGTACCGTCCATTGTGTGTAGAGTATATATATCGTCCGGCACTGTATGTATTGTTCAATGCATGTAGCAGCAAGGAGGGCATGTCCTCCGAGTCAAGTTTCTCCTATGGGAGACCAAATGAAAAGTCAAATCAAAATCAAATCAACAACACCCGGTCACCGATGGTGTAGTGGTACATTCGACTAAATGTGTGCTGGCAGCGTGGGATCAATCCCCACTCAGTGAGATGAAAAAATACAACATCAAACAGTTGCTTTTTTTCTTTGGGAAACCCCAGATAGGTTGCATCATGTATGACCAAAGTGCGCTGCCATTCACAGTCACTGATTGTGTAGTCGTAAACTCGCCGGCTTTCAGTGCAGGTAGCGTGGGATCAAACCCACCTCAGTGTGAAAATATAATTTCAAACACTTAGTTAATTTCTTCTTTGGGAAAACCCCATTACGTTGTTTCATATATGACGGAAATGCCCTGCCATTCACAGTCACTGGTAGTGCAGTGGTAAACTCGCAGGCTTTGGGGTCAGTCAGAATTGGATCAATTCCTGCTCAATGACATGTGAAACTACAGCACTGAACACTTGGTTACTTATTTCCATGGGAAAACCCCAATATGTAGTCATATATGACCAAAGTGCTCTGCCATTCACAGTCACTCTGGCATTTCCAGTCAGTGTTAATCTAGTGGTAAACTAGCTGACTGTCGCTGCCGGCAGTTATGGTTCAAAACCCGCTCAGTGATGTGTGAACACACAGCACCAAACACTTGATTACTTTTTTCCAGGGGAAAACCCAAATAAGTCGAGTCATATATGTCCAAAGTGCTCTGCTATTCTTAGTGACTGGTCATGTCGTGGTAAACTAGCTGGCTTTCAGTGCATGCTGCGCCAGTTCAAAACCCACTCAGTGAAGTGTGAAACTACAGCACCAAACACTTGGTTACTTTTTTCCATGGGGAAACCCGAAGATGTCACAACATATATGACTGAAGTGCCTTTGCTGTCACAGTCACTGGTAGCGTAGTGGTAAAATAGCTGGCTTTTGATGGAGACAGTGTTGGTTCAAACCCGCTCAGTGAAGTGTGAAAATAAAATGTCAAACACTTTCTTTGGAAACCCCCTATAGTTGCATCCTGTATAACCAAAGTGCGCAGCTATTCGCAGTCACTGGTAGTGGGGTGGTAAAATCACAGGCTTTCTGTGCAGGCAGCATGTGCTCAAAACTCACTCAGTGACGTGTGAAAATACAGCACCAAACACTTGGTTAGAATTTTCCATGGGAAAACCACTATATCAGAATCAGAATCATCTTTATTGGCCAAGTATGTAGAACACACAAGGAATTTGACTCCGGTATAACACTGTACTAGCGAAACACTATGGAAGTTTGCGCAAGCAGCAGCGAGGAAACTACTATATTTAATGCACCCGCAACATTCAGATCTTATGTTTGGAAATACTACTGCTTCGAAAAAGAAAGACGGAAAGCTTGATAAAACCTCCATAATTTGCATAGAATGTGGGAAGCCATACAACGGCAGCACCACAAATATGCAGACCCACTTAAAATGATGGCACCACATCACCGACAAGTTTCCCACCCTTTCCCCCGCCTCCCCGTCCAGTTCCTCGCCGGACACCGGAGAAACTCTTGGCAAACCAGGTCAGGATCAGAAAATTTTGGGGTCCTCTTGCAGCTCACTGTGACCGCGCAATGGCTATTGGAGCTCGCAAAATGTATATAAAAAAAACTGCTGGAGATCGCAAATGACGGCGGCCTTAAAAGTACGTTCGAGACAACTGCATTAAAGTTATGACTTAATACTCTGAGATTGCCACAATAGCACTGTTGCTATTTCCGACATCCTACCTGTGTGAGGTGGGGGTTTTCTGCAGCAACGGCGACTCAAAACAAAATTACGAAGTAGACTGGTCAAAAAGCACACACTTGAGGTGTCATTGTCTCCTATTACACCGAGAGGGGACCGCCTGGTTGCAGAAAATCAAACTCGGGCCTGTGGTGAGTCATCATTTTCATGCACTTTGATTTTGTGTTGTATCGTATTTTGAAGGCATTAAACATTAACATGGCGATCAGAGTGTGAAATGTTTATCAATTTTTGATACAAGTAGTTTTAATTTCTAACATGCAAGACAATCCTGCTAAAAACACGAGCAAATCTAAAGCGTTCCTGGGTGGGTTTGACCCACCAACCTTTAAGTGATCAGCTGAATGCGCTAACCAATTGCGCCACAGAGACATTTGTTCATGAGACATGTATTCAGTTTCAATTTCTAACGTGCAAGACAATCCTGCCTAAACACAAGCAAAAGTAAAGCAACCCTGGGTGGGGTTGAACCACGAACCTTTCGGTTAACAGCCAAACATGCTAACCGTAGTGCGGTAGTACCACCCAGTGACAACTGTGAGACAAAGTGCAAAGTATTAAGCAGAGCTAAAATGATCAGTGGTAGAATACAATACTATAACAGTTGGTGCAGAAAATCATTGAACCATTTTAAAGTGACCAGTAGCAGTATTTGTGTACAAGAAGTGTGCAATTATGCAGATGTCCTTGAGCGCTTTAAAGTGTCTGGTGCGGTGGAGTATAAATCAGTGACTGTTTAGGGAGTTAATGGCTAGAGGGAAGAAGCTGTGTAAGTGTCTGCTGGATTTGGTGCGCATGGATCGGAAGCGCCTGCCTGAGGGGAGTAGCTGGAAAAGGTGGTGGGCAGGGTGCGGTGGATCCAGTAGGATTTTCCGTGCCCTTGTTTTGATTCTTGCAGTGTTCAAGTCCTCAAGTGTGGGTAGGGCGGTGCCAATGATTTTTTCCGCCGCCCTAACTGTCCGTTGAAGTCGGATTTTGTCCATTTTTGTGGCGGCCCCAAACCAAACCGTGATAGAAGAACACAGGATTGATTCGATGACTGCCGTGTAGAACTGACGTAGCACGTCCTGTGGCAGGCGATGCTTCCTCAGCAGCCTCAGGAAGTACATCCTCTGCTGGGCCCTTTTTAGGATGGAGTTGATGTTGACCTCCCACTTCATGTCCTGGAAGACTGTGATTCCCAGGAACTTGAAGTGCTCGACGGTTGACACAGGGCAGTTTGATAGTGTGAGGGGCAGCTGTGGTGAAGGATGTTTCCTGAAGTCCACAATCATCTCTACAGTCTTGAGCGTGTTCAGCCCTAGGTTGTGTCGGTTGCACCAGAGCTCCAGCTGCTCCACCTGTTGTCGGTACGCAGACTCGTCGCCGTCTTTGATGAGACCGATGACCGTGGTGTCGTCTGCGAACTTTATGAGTTTGACAGCCGGGCTTGTTGAGGTGCAATCGTTTGTGTAGAGGGAGAAGAGCAGTGGAGAGAGGACGCATCCCTGTGGGGCTCCAGTGCTAGTGGTGCGGGTTGACGATGTTGTTCCTCCCAGTCTCACCTGTTGTGTCCGTCCCGTCAGGAAGCTGAGGATCCACTGGCAGATCGTAGGGGACACACCGAGCTGGAGAAGTTTGGGGGTGAGGAGTTCCGGGATGATGGTGTTGAACGCAGAGCTGAAGTCCACAAACAGGATCCTTGCGTAGGTCCCTGTGCCGTCGAGGTGCTCGAGGATGTAGTGCAGACCTATGTTGACTGCGTCCTCCACAGACCTGTTTGCCCGGTAGGCAAACTGAAGAGGGTCCAGCAGGGGTCCGGTGACGTTCTTTAGGTGGTTCAGCACAAGGCGTTCAAAGGACTTCATGACCACAGACGTCAGAGCGACAGGCCTATAGTCGTTCAGTTCCGATGTTGCCGATTTCTTGGGAACTGGGATGATGGTAGACTGTTTGAAGCAGGATGGGACCTCACACAGCTCCAGGGATCTGTTGAAGATTTGTGTGAAGACCGGAGCCAGCTGGTCAGCGCAGACTTTCAGGCAGGAGGGGGACACTTTGTCGGGCCCCGCAGCTTTCTTGATCTTCTGCTGCTTGAAGAGCTGTCTCACATCCTGTTCGCGGATCTGTAGGGGAGAGAATGAGGGTGGGGGGGTAGATAGAGTAGTTTCTGGTAGAGGTGGGTGTGTGTGCGAAATGGCAGTGTCCTTTTCAAATCGGCAGAAAAACATGTTTAGCTCATCAGCAAGACCCTTATCGTTCTCTGTTTGGGGGGATGGCATTCTATAGTTTGTGATTGCTTTCAGGCCATTCCACACAGATGCAGAGTCGTTAGCAGAGAACTGGTTTTTCAGCCTCTCTGCATAGCTTCTCTTAGCGATGTTAATTTCCTTTGTCAATTGGTTTCGGGCGTGTTTGTACAGTGCCCGATCTCCACTTCTAAATGCGGCCTGTTTCTCTTTCCTGGGTTGCCTGAGTTTAGGAGTGAACCATGGCTTGTTATTGTTGAAGGAGCGGAAGGACTTCGTTGGTACACACATGTCCTCACAGAAACTGATGTATGATGTTACAGTGTCTGTGTATTCATCCAGTGTGCCCGTTGAAGTTTCAAAGACGCCCCAATCGGTGCAGTATAAGCATTCTTGTAGAGCTAGCTTTGCTTCATCTTTCCATTTTTTCACAGTCTTAACAACCGGTTTAGCACATTTGAGTTTCTGTCTGTATGTAGGTATTAAGTGTATTAAAGTGTCGTCAGAAAGACCCAATGCTGTGCGGGCGATCGATCGGTATGAATTTTTCATTGTTGTATAGTAGTGGTCAAGAATGTTGCCTTCTCTGGTGAAACAGTCGATGTGCTGCTTATATCTGGGAAGTTCACGGTTAAGATGTGCTCTCTTAAAATCGCCCAAAATGATCAGGGGTGACTGTGGATATTTTAGTTCGAGTTTGTTTACTTGGTCAGCTAGCGTTTTTATCGCCGTGTTAGCGTTGGCTTGTGGCGCAATGTAAACACCGACTAGTAAAAAGGAGGTGAACTCATGTGGCGAGTAGAATGGCTTGCAGTTTAAAGACAGAGACTCCAGGTCCGGGCTGCAGTGTGCGTCGAGCTTCGTGACATCAGTGCACCATTCTTCGTTGATATAGAAGCAAATCCCACCACCTTTCGATTTCCCTGATAGCTCCGAGTCGCGGTCGGCTCGAAGTAGGCGGAAGCCGGGGAGATGTAGCGTGGAATTCGGGTGGCGGTCACTGAGCCAGGTTTCAGTGAAGCAGAACGTGCAAAGGTTTTGTTGGTCTTTGTGAGGAGAAGAAGTTCATCCATCTTGTTTGGCAGAGATCGTAGATTAGCAAGATGGATCGATGGGAGCGGGGTCCGAAATCCACGCTGTCGTAGCTTGACTAGCACGCCGGCTCGCTTCCCCCTCCTCCGCCGGCGGTTCCATGCTGCGTACAGCGCGGCCGCTCCGCTCGCGATTAGCTCCGAAAAACCTTGTGGATTTTCGTGTGCTGGTGAAAAAAGTCCGAGCGTAGACTCCCCAATGCTCAGCAACTTTTCCCTCGTGTAAGTAAGCCGCGTAGGGTCGCCAAAAACGAACGAAAATGACAAAAACAGGGATAATACTAGGGAGCGTGTAACCGAGGCTGCCATACCGGTCGGCGCCTGATGACGTCATATGTGGCGTCATATATGACTAAAGTGCCTTGCCAGTCACTGATAGTGTAGTGGTAAACTCGCTGGCTTTCAATGCGAGCAAAGCATGTTCAAAACCCTTAATGACCTGTAAAAATAAAATTTTAAACACTGAGGGACCTTTCTCTTTGGGAAACCCTCTATTGGTTGCATCGTGTATGACCATAGTGCTATGCCATTCACACTCCCGGGTAGTGTAGTGGTAAACTCGCAGATTTTCGGTGCAGGAGGCGTGGGTTCCAAACTGTTGCGGTCAGCAAAGGTAATGGTGGCGGAGGATCCCAGAGCGAAGGAGGTGGGGGAAGGAAGGGTGCAGGGTCAAGTGGTCCGGGGAGGAAGATGTGGAGCCAGGCTGGGCAGGGGGCAGGCACTGGAACAAGACAAAAAGAAGAACAATTGAGCGTGCACAAAAATACAAAAATGGCAAGCGTGTGCACGAGCAATGGCCTAGATAATAATAATAATAATACATTTCATTTACAAGCGCCTTTCAAAACACTCAAGGACACTTTACAATCAAAACAAGAACAATAAAACCACAGATAAAATTATAAATAATAAAATGAGAAATTAATTTAAACTGAATATGCGGTTTTAAATAGCTGACGCCGGCAACATCGGCGTCGCGAGGAGCACTAGCCGACCCAGCCAGGCCGGCCAACACGCCGTGGTACGCGGATCGGCAGCCGTTGTCTCTGCGTGGCCGGCGGGAGGACGACCAAAAGGAGGTGATGCCCCTGGAGCCATCGAGGTGGAAGCCTCGACGAGATCCGTGGCGGATGCACCTCCAGGAAGGACGAGGAGCGACGCCCGGGAAGCGGAGCGCAAGAAGCCCCGCCACCGAGCACCGTAGCAGTCCCCCCCACGGGCAAACGGCGGAGCGACAAGACGGTCCACAGCAGCATATCCCAGGCAGGACGCCGCGACAGCGCGACCGAGGCCAACCGTGCGACGACTGATAGTCCAAAGCCACAACGAAGGAGTGTAGGGTTTCTCCCATGACGAGAGTAAACCGTTAAAAAAGGCTAAAAAAAAAAAGAATACCGGTAATTGCGGGTGAGCAGCGGCAGCCAGAATGCGCCAGCGTTCACTCAACCCGGAAGTGGTTAATCGATCCCCAGAGTGGATAGAATACTAAACACTTAGATGCCACTCAAATGCGAGAATCATCTGGCACCCGCTTGCAGATCAGCAGAGCTCTTATACGCAGGAGGTGATTGCTGATCAGCTGCAGGTGTGGGAGCACCCTCCGGCCCAGCCTGGTAATGAAAGGGAAACAGACACAGAAAGGTCCCTGGAAGTGGACTCGCCAAAATAAAAGCACAGAAGGAAGAGGGTCTGTGATGATACACCACACAAACATGCTCAACGACCTGTGAAAATAGAATTTTAAACAGTTACTTTTTCTTTGGGAAACCCCCGATAGGTTGCATCATGTATGACAAAAGTGCACTGTCATTCACAGTCACTGGTGCTGTAGTGATAAACTCGCCGCCTTTCAGTGCAGGAAGTGTGGGTTCAAAACCTGCTCAGTATCGTGCAAAAATGAAATTTCAAACACAATTTGATCTTTGTGAAAACCCCATTACATTGTGTCATATCTGACAAAAATGCCTTGCCATTCACAGTCACTGGTCGTCTCGTGGTAAACTCGCCTGCTTTGGGGGCAGTAAGAGTTGGATCAACTCCTGGTCAGTGATGTGCAAATACAGCAGCATACACTTGGTTACATTTTTCCATGGGAAAACCGCAATATGTCGCGTCATAAATGACTAAAGTGCACTGCCATTCACAGTCACTGGTGTTGTAGAGGTAAACTCGCCGCCTATCGGTGCGGGTTCAAAACCTGCTCAGTATCATGCGAAAATGAAATTTCAGACACTTAGTCAATTTTTTCTTTGGGAAAACCCCATTACATTGTGTCATATCTGACAAAAATGCCCTGCCATTCACAGTCACTGGTCGTCTCGTGGTAAACTTGCCTGCTTTGGGGGCAGTCAGAGTTGGATCAACTCCCGGTCAGTGATGTGCAAATACAGCACCAAACACTTGGTTACTGTTTTCCATGGGAAAACCCCAATATGTCGCATCCTATATGACCAAGTGCCCTTCCATTCAAAGTCAGTGGCAGTGTAGAGGTAAACTCTATGGCTTTTGGTGCGCTTAGCGCTGGTTCAAAACCTGCTCAGTGAAATGTGACAATACAGCTCCAAAGACTTGATTTTTTTCCATGGGAACACCCCAATATATAGCGTCATATATGACCAAAGTGCCCTGCCAGTCACACTGGTAGTTTAGTGGTGAACCTGCTGGCTTTCAGTGCAGGCAGCACCGGTTCAAAACCCGCTCAGTGATGTTTAAAAATACTGTACTAAACACGTGCTTACTTTTTTTGATGGGAAACGCCCAATATGTTGCGTCATATATGACTAAATTGCCTTTTCCTGTCACAGTCACTGGTAGCGTAGTGGTAAACTAGCTGGCTTTTGATAGAGGCACTGCTGGTTCAAAACCAGCTCAGTGATGAGTGAAAATAAAATTTCAAGCACTGAGTTGCCTTTTTCTTTGGAAACCCCCTATAGGTTGCATCCTGTATAACCAAAGTGCACAGCTATTCACAGTCACTGCTAGTGTAGTGGTAAAATCGCAGGCTTTCAACGCAGGCAGCATGGGTTCAAAACTCACTCAGTGACATGTGAAAATACAGAGCCAAACACTTGGTTAGATATTTCCATGGGAAAACCGCATTATGTGGCGTCATATCTGACTAAAGTGCCTTGCCAGTCACTGGTAGTGTAGTGGTAAACTAGCTGACTTTCGGTGCGGGCGGTGAGTGTTTAAAAACCGCTCAGTGACCTTTAAAAATAAAATTTTAAACACTGAGTGACCTATTTCTCTGGGACACCCCATATAGGTTGCATTGTGTATGACCAAAGTGAACTGCCATTCACAGTCAAAGGTTGTGGAGTGGTGAACTCGCTGGCTTTCAGTGCAGGCAGCGCGTGATCAAAACCCTTAATGACCTGTAAAAATAAAATGTTAAACACTGAGTTACCTTTCTTTGGGAAACTCCCTATCGGTTGCATCATGTATGACCATAGTGCATTGCCATTCAAACTCCCTGGTAGTGTAGTGGTAAACTTGTAGGTTTTCGGTGTAAGATGGGGTTCAAAACCTGTCAATGACCTGTGAAAATAAAATTTTAAACAGTTACTTTTTCTTTGGGAAACCCCCTATAGGTTGCATTCTGTATAACCAAAGTGCACAGCCATTTACAGTCACTGTTAGTGTAGTGGTAAAATCGTAGTCTTTCTATGCAGGCAGCATGGGTTCAAAACTCACTCAGTGATCTGCGAAAATACTGCACCAAACAGTTGGTTAGAATTTTTCCATGGGAAAACCGCAATATGTGGCGACATATATGACTAAAGTGCCCTCCCAGTCACAGTCACTGGTAGTGTAGTGGTAAAACAGCAGGCTTTCAGTGCATTTAGCGCCGGTTCTCAACCTGCTCAGTATTGTGTGAAAATGAAACTTTAATTACGTTATTTTTTTCTTTGGGAAACCCCCATTGTGTTGCGTCATATATGACCAGAAAGCCCTGCCATTCACAGTCACTGGTAGTCTAGTGGTAAACTCGCAGGCTTAGGGGGCAGTCAGAGTTCGATCAATATCCGGGCAGTGACATGTGCAAATACAGCACCAAACACATGGTTACAGTTGTCCATGGGAAAACCCCAATATATTACATCATATATGACTAAAGTGCCTTTACGGTCTCAGTCACTGATAGTGTAGTGGTAAACTAGCTGGCTTTTGATGAAGGCACTGCTGGTTCAAAACCCGCTCAGTGACGTGTGAAGATAAAATTTCACATACTTTGTTATGTTTCTTTGGGAAACTCCTATGGGTTGCATCCTGTAAGATCAAAGCGCGCTGCCTTTCACAGTTGCTGGTAGTGTAGTGGTAAAACCGCAGGCTTTCAGTGCTGTCAGCACAGGTTCAAAACCTGCTCAGTATCATGTGAAAATTTTAAACACATAGTTAATTTTTTTCTTTGGGAAAACCCCATTATGTTGGGTCATATATGACTGAAAAGCCCTGCTATTCACAGTCACTGGTAGTGTCATGGTGAACCCGCTGGCTTTCAGTTTAGGCAGCTCCGGTTCAAAACCCCCTCAGTGGCATCCCAAAATACAGCACCAAACACCTGGTTACTTTTTTTCGATGGGAATACCCCAATAAGTTGCGTCATATATGACTAAAGTGCCTTACCTGTCAAAGTCACTGGTAGTGTAGTGGTAAAACCGCAGGCTTTCAGTGCAGTCAGCGCAGGTTCAAAACCTGCTCAGTATTGTGTGAAAACGAAATTTTAAACATGTTAAGTTTTTTCTTTAGGAAAACCCCATTGTGTTGCGTCATATATGACCGGAAAGCCCTGCCTTTCACAGTCTCTGGTAGTCTAGTTGTAAACTCGCAGGCTTAAGGGGCAGTCAGAGTTGGATCTATATCCAGGCAGTGACATATGCAAATACAGCACCAAACACTTGGTTATATTTTTCCATGGGAAAACCCCAATATGTTACGTCATATATGACTAAAGTGCCTTTCCAGTCACAATCACTGATAGTGTAGTTGTAAACTAGATGGCTTTCGATGGAGGCAGTGCTGGTTCAAGACCCGCTCAGTGGCGTGTGAATATAAAATTTCACATACTTTGTTATGTTTTCTTTGAGAAACTCCTATGGGTTGCAGCCTGTATGATCAAAGTATACTGTCATTCACAGTTACTGGTAGAGTAGTGGTAAAACCGCAAGCTTTCAGCGCAGGTTCAAAAACCGCTCAGTGTAATTTCAAAATACAGCACCAAACACCTGGTTGCTTTTTTTCGATGGGAAAACCCCAATATGTTGCGTCATATATGACTAAAATGCCTTTCCAGTCACAGTCACTGATAGTGTAGTGGTAAATTCGCTGGCTTTCGGGACAGGTAGTGCCCGTTCAAAACCTACTCATTGATGTGTGAAAATATAGCACCAAACTCTTGGTTACTTTTTTCCATGGGAAAACCACAACATGTCACGTCATATATGACTAAATTGCCTTGCTGATCACTGGTAGTGCAGTGGTGAAACCGCAGGCTTTCAGTGCAGTCAACGAAGCTTCAAAACCTGCTCAGGTCGCGTGAAAATAAACTTTTTAAAACGTCGTTAATTTTTTCTTCGGGAAAACCCCATTGTGTTGCGTCATATATGACTAAAGGGCCTTGCCAGTCACAGTCACTGATAGTGTAGTGGTAAACTAGCTGGCTTTCGATGGAGGCAGTGCTAGTTCAAAGGTCAGTTTAGGTAAATCAATTGTTTATTTTGTACAGTCATGTTTAGTGGACATAACCACAGCCATGTTTAGATGATGCATCTACATGCACTTCAGTCATGCGATAATCAGAAAAACCTGATTTACACGTTTCAGTCAATCATTCGATTTATTTCTGAAATTGACGACGTAAAACTCTTGGCCTCAGTATAGGCCTTTCTCCAGTCCGAAAACCCCCCTGCTGTACCTCAAGAAATGCTAGTGGTGAGTGTGTTGCGCAAGCTCACCAAAAACAGATCAAAAGACTGTTGTGGAAAAGTTGTGACCTGCAAATTTATTACGCTATTTAATTAAATGGAATGTTACGAGACAAAGTTGTTTTGTGTGCAAGGACAACGCCGAGGATTTCGAGAGGTTCATAGGGCCAAGGGCGACATCTATTGGTGAAACTTCATTTGGGAAAAAAAAGCGACCTTAAAGCTGTGTTTTTGGATTTCTCCCTTTCATATCCACTGTTTTCACATAATGACCACAATATTTATCAGTACCTCCTTTGTTGTTGGGTCTATTCTGACTCTTGAGAGAAAGAATGGAGGATACTGTTTGAAGTATTTCCTGCTAACTGTGATTTACTCTCTCTTTTATTGTTTGTGATGTCATGATTTGGCATGAGGGTAGAGGACCCCATACAATCAGGGATGCAGGAGGAGCAGGGTGGACTGAACAAAAAATATATGCAAAAAATACTTGCAAGAGTACATACAGTGGAAAAACTAACTCAAATACACGAACACAAAGCATAAATGGAATGAACATATCTTTTACAAAATATTTCATGAAGCACCTTAGATTTCCTTAGACAAATGTGCAATTTACTTTTATCATTCACATACATGCATTGCAACTGATCCCACTGATTGTACAAAGGCACAAAACCTTAACAAATGGTATTGAAAAATATAGTAATGCCCTTTAAGATTCAACGAGATTTAAATCTCAGCTGTATGAATATATGATTTTGGGTTTTTATAATTACGAGTTTAAAAGGTGAGTTTGGTGTGTTAAGGGGTACGCCCATTTTAACACTTGAAACAAAATGGGTTCCAAGCTCCAGACTGGAGAAGGACCCAACACAGATCTCGATCACAAAACCCCCATGTCCTCAGTCAGTGGGTCACAATACCGAGTACTGATGCCACGGTTCCAAATCAGTTAGGGTTTCAAACTTTTGGGGTTTTCAATGTCCCAAAATCTAGTTGCGAAAAAAAAAATCAGCTCTCTCAAAGTGTGTCCTTGGGTCGAGAGCCTAGAATGTTTCAAAGGGCTGAATGGCTTCCATACAGCGTCATGTTTTTTTGGTTGGTTGTTTTTTTTCCCCAGAACTCACCTTTTAAAGAAGTCAGGAGTTCAATTGAATGGTTGTTTTTAAAAGTTTTTAACACTCGGTCCTGTTTTTTAACTGTGGTTCTAAAATTGAGTGTAAAGAAATCCAAATATCATTTGTTTCAGGTTTTAACACACTTTCAAAGTGGGGGTATAAAAGGTGAATTTGGCTTCCATCCAAGTGGTGTTCCCATTTTGGGTTTACAATTTCAGACCTGACAATGTACAAGCCCAAGAAATATGGGAGTTTTGAATTAAGTGCCAAAAAAAGAGCCGCTTCTCCTCCACGTTGAGAGGAGCCAGATGAGGTAGCTTTGGCATTAAATGAGGATGCCTCCTGTACGCCTATCTGGTGAGGTGTTCCAGGCCTGTCCCGACGAATTTAAAGGAGTGTTTTAGGTTCCAAAGGTTAATCTCAAACCATAATGATTTTTTACAGCTGTCCTAAATTGTGGTTATGAAAGTGAGTAAAAACAAATTGAAAATGTGACAGAGAAATCTATGAGCAAAATTGTATTATGTTTAAAGTTTCATTTAATTTGGGCACATCTAAACGTTTGGGTGCGTATCCAGCACCCCCAAATGCCTATGCACAAAGGCAAAGATGTCAGCCACCCGGTCGGAGGGCTATTGAAGTCCACAATTACCACGTCAATGCGGGGGGGCGGGGCGAACATGGGAGAGAAGGATAGACTCGGTCACAAAGGGGTAATCAATCATTCGGGAACAGCGGTTGAACAACAAAAGACGATTTGGGACCACCCGTCGCACCCAGGCGACAGTTGTCATCCGCAAAGTCTGCAACATGTTGATTCAGCGTAGTTCAAATGGAAAGGTGTCAACGTACCGGTGGTTCAAAGCTCAAACCAAGGTAACCAATCACTACCAAGGGGCCGGACCGGGGCTGCGGCATGCAAATGTCGGGGCCAGTTTTTTTTCTTGTATTTTGCATATGTTACAATAAAAGGTCGAACTCGCGGAGGGCAGGGCTATGAGTGTGATCGCGGAGCAACTAAACCGTCGTTCACTCTCAAGAGATCCGCTCCCGTCGATATTGAAAGCAATATTCCTGTGTGCCGAGTCATTTCTTTAACTTTGTCCGAGAAAAATCTCTGACAGAAACTTGGCGTCACGAACAGGGTGATGCGCTTGTTCGGACGGATTTGAGCTTGTTGGTTGGACTCTCCGATTTCCTCCGGTGGACGATCCGTGGCTGACAACGCGTTTTGCGCCTTCGAAGTCAACCATACCCCGTGGAAACCTTTCCCTGAAGGAGCCAGCCGCGCACCGGATGCTGTGGGGAACGAGCAAACGCCATCATCCAACGAACTTGGGTTCAGCTCAGCATCGGAACGATTATTGGAAAAATAAGGTCAGTCGGCGTGGTGGAGTAACCGTTGCGTAGTCGGTTCTCTCCACTGAGTGACGGAATTAAACGAGTTAATGCCGAAAAGGAGTAGGCTAGCTCGAGTACCGTTTCGTGGTTAGTGGTACGGGGGAAGTTCGGTTCCCACGTGACACAGAGCCCAAGCGCATCTGTGAGAGTATCTGCTCATTTAGATACCGTTTCTTGCTAAGGATAAATGGTAAGGAAGCGCTGCCTTCCTGCAGAGGTTGACCACCTCGGCGTATGTTTGTGTCTAATGTTGTATGTGTATGTTGTGCGCATCATTTTTGTGTTAGTGCGCAAGTGTGATTGGCGATCACGCTATTGTGGTAACGTATCCCATATAAACTTCGGCGCGGGCACGTACCGTTTCCTGACGGATAACAACCCAGAACTAGATCGTGACTTTTTGTAAAATACCTGTAAACGCTTCTGGCTGTTGCTAGGCAACAACATGGCGACACGGAAGTCCCGATTGAGCTGACAACCAAAAAGTCCCGATTGAGCGGAACGCAACCGACAACAGCACGTCACGACGAAGAAACGTTAGTCGAAAACACGCGATTAGCTGAAATTGACTACAGAGTGTCAACGCGATTCGTGAAAAAGTGGAGTAAAAGAAATACGGATTCTCGGGAGACGTTAATGATTGCGATGAATGAGAAACAGTGTTAGGTAAACTATCACTGAAAGACAAAGAAAAACGGAAAAATAATGAACACGGAAAACAATGGTACAAGTGTAAAATCCTCGTTGAAAGGGCCAGACAAATACGGGCGAAAAAGGCGAAAGAGAAACGTCAAAAGCTGGATGAGGATTTAATTGCACCCGCTGGTGCAACGCGACCCACAGCCGCCCCAGCGGCCGCCGTTTTGGGAGGGCCTCCCGGCCCTCCCCCCACATTCGCAAACTACGAGAGAAAATACTTCATTACCCCCTCGGTCCTGGGGAACAAATCAAACTCCTGTAACACACCCCGATCGAACTCCGCAGGATGGTCCAAACCCTGGACATCAACACCAAACGCGCTCTAGAGGCACGGTGGGTGAGTGGAGGCGGACCCTCCACTCATCCACCCCGCTAGAGGATAATTTGTATGAATCTGGCGTCGAAGGGTACCCCTTCCAAGCGTTCCACATGGTCCAAATGCCATCGACAAAAGAGGAATCGCTATATGTATATAGACCGTGGACGCCAGCCGAATTTAGGGACATCGCCGCTTCACTTCCAAAACCGAAAGACGACCCGGACGAGTTCGTAAGAGAATTATTAGATCTAGTCCACAGTCACAGGCTAAACGCTAGGGAATTTTTGAAATTGCTCTCATTAACCACCGGTTCTACGTTTGGCGCAGTTGTGGGCGACTTTAATGGTAAGAAAGTTGCGTGAGGTTATCTGCGCTATGATGAACTCACGCAGCTTGACCAAATTACCGAACGTTGCACCAAGGCACACCAGCGGACGCAAAATCCAAAAGAAATTTCGACATGCATTCAAAGGGCTGACAAAACTACGGACGATGTTTACCACCGTCTGCGTTCAGTGTTCAAAATACACGGTGGTATCCCTGAGACACAGTCAGACTTGTTCAATTCGCATTTAAAACAGCATTTGCTGAACCAAGCACATCCTGATATTACCCAATACGTCAAAAGACATAATTTGAATTGGCCAACATGTCCAATCGATGAAATTTCTAATTACGCACGTAATTTCGAGCGACTTGAGAACAAGAAAAGGAAGAATGAGAGTCACGTGACCAACGCCGCAAAAAACCCACGCATACACATGAAAAACCCGGGTCCTCCATATAAAAGTAACAGACAAATACGGTGTTTGCTCCCTTCAAATTAACTACTCGGGACCAAAAGCGTTTTGTTAAAGGCAGATGTTTCCTTTGTGGGCAAAAGGGTCACATGGCGAAGGAATGCAAACAAAAGCGTAATGATAACACTGGGACTTCATCTTCGGATGAGGAGGAATTATGACTAGCATGGAACAAAACAGAGAATGCAGCCATGGCGGCGGTAAAGCCCTCTGCGCCTTTGTTTGAATCGTCCACCTCAAGTGAGGATGAAGGTGACATCTTAGCCGATAGAAATCATGTTTTCGACACGGAAAATTACCTGCTGCGACGTCAAACCTCCCCAATGACTAAACCGGAAATGACGCGGTTGGTCGAAGGAATCCCGACTGTTTTTCTTGTTGACACGGGCTGTTCTTGTTGATCACTGTTCTTGGTCGTTGGAATCGTAATACCGTGAAACCAAGCGAGGGCAAAATGTGCATGAAGGAGGCACATGGCTCCGTACAGCCCCTGACGTTATCGCAAACAGTAACCATCACTTCCCCCACAAACCCAGACCGGGAGGCGCTCGTCGAAGCTGCGTTAAACCCCCACTCTCCACACAATTTATTGGGACGGGATGCGCAAACGCAACTCGAGATTTACACCATCGTAAATCACAAGGGCCAGGTCGACTAACTGCAGAGGAGGAGAAGGCCATTGAGCACCTTCCAGCCACACTGTGGAGCACCGGGCCAGCAGATGTTGGCCTTATTAAGGATGCTCCACCAGTAACTATATTGGGGAAAACAGAACACAGGCCTATCATAAAACAATACCCCTTGAAAAAAGATGCTGAACAAGGAATTCAGCCATTAATCAGCTCGTTGCGGGAAGCGGGCATATTACGACTAAACCCAGATTCCCCGTGCAACACACCTATATTTCCGGTGAAAAAAATGCAGACAAATAAGTGGAGGCTTGTGCAGGATTTGAGGGCTGTGAACCAAGCTGTTCAAAAGAGGGCGCCAAATGTCCCCAATCCACATACCCTACTAAATTCACTTGATTCGAGATGGTTTTCTGTTATAGTTTTGAGTAATGCATTTTGGAGCATTCCAGTGCACCCCGATAGCCAGCACTGGTTTACTTTTACATACTGTATAAAGGAGAACGATTAACCTTCACCAGATTGTCACAAGGCTTTTGTGATTCTCCCACCATTTTCTCTGAGGCCATCGCGCGCTGCCTAGCCTCCTTTGTAGCCCCACGGGATAGCCAAATTCTATCTTATGGCGACAACATCTTGGTCGCGTCCACATCTAAAGAGCAATACAGAGTCGATACGGTTGCCTTGCTCTACTATTTGTGGCAAACGGGAAATAAAGTATCGAAAGATAAAATGCAACTTTGGAAGGAACAAGTAGTATACTTGGGTCACAACCTTACCGGGGAAGGGCGCGTTGTGGGAGACAAACAGAAAAAAGCGGTCGCCACAGCCCCAAAACCACTGACGAAGAGACTGATGATGTCATTTTTAGGTTTGTGTAATTATTGCAGGCCGTGGATCGCGAATTATTCGTAAATCACTAGGCCCCTGCTCGACATAATTCACGATAAGCAAATGGCAATGCAGGACAAGATCGAATGGACGCCAAGGGTGGACACAGCATTTGAAGAAATGAAACGGGAATTGATAAATTCGTCAGCACTCGCTTTGCCAAATTATAATAAACCGTTTGAGCAGACAGTGACAGCTAAACATGGGTTTATGACATCAGTGTTGATACAGAAACATGGAACGAAAATGAGGCCTGTAGCCTATTATTCACAGCAGCTCGATCCGGTGGCTAGGGCAAGCCGTACTGGCTGCCACATTGGCGGTCGGAGCATCTGCAGAGGTGGTGTTATTTCATCACTTAACATTGAGAGTGCCCCATGCTGTGTCCACGCTATTGTTGGAGACAAAAATGGCATTTCTGTCACCCGCACTACACCTCCATTGCACTGCGTTACTGTTATCACAGGGGCACATCACGGTTGTGAGATGCGGCACATTGAATCCAGCGTCGCTCTTACCCACCCCAGAGGACGGTACACCACATGATTCTGGGAGCCAAGTTCAAATGTCCACCAAGCCGCGACCCGATTTGACAGATGTGCCCCCCCCCGATCGGTGAAGTTGTTTTTGTTGATGGGTCGGCGAAGAAGGGTGGGGATGGGCGAAATAGAGTAGGATATGCAGTTACAACACAAACGAGGGTTTTATTCCAGGGAACATTAAAGTCGAATTACTCAGCGCAAGCAGCCGAATTGTCTACATTAATTCAAGCTTGCAAAATGTTTAAAGGGAGGGATGTGACTATTTGGACTGATAGCCAATATTGCTGGGGGTCTGTGCATGTGTCCTGTCGACATTGGGCGAACCGCGGGTTTAAAACAACGACGGGCACAACCGTAACCCACAAATTGTTACTCCAGCAATTGCTGGAAGCAGTACAGCTGCCTAGGACAATCACTATTTGCAAGTGTGAAGCGCACTTGACAGGTAACGACCCAATCACAATTGGCAACCGCTTGGCGGATCAGGCTGCAAAACTGGCAGCTCTGCGGGGGTCCCTAAATGACAGAGCAGTAACACGTGACATGCTAGCAATAGAGGCACAGAACACAACACATGATGTTTTGAAATCAAGACAAAATCTAGCGCCTCACACAGAGCGGAAGTATTGGACAGATAAGGGAGCTAAACCCGACGATGCAGGAATAGAGAAATTGGAAGACGGGAAACCATGGCTTGTCACATGTGTCAACAGGGGGGATATTAGCACAGGTGCACCAATATTATCACACACATGGGTTTATGCATTTTTCCAAAAAAAATTGTAGACGTTGTGTAATCTGTCTGAAAAACAATGCACAGGGTTATTTGAGACCGAAAAGAGGAACATTCCCAGACCCACCAGAACCATTTCACACAATACACATGGACTAAAATGAATTGAACAAAACACAAGGGAAACGATACTGTCTTGTTATTGTTGATGTGTTCTCAAAATGGGTTGAACTTTTTCCGAGTGTTCGCGATGATTCGGGAACCGTCGTGAAAGCATTGTGCGAACGCATTATTCCGACGTTTGGCATTCCATCTGTTATCAGAAGTGACAACGGAACGCATTTTGTGAACAAAGCTGTTACCAGAATAAGTGTATTGTTGGACATTGATTTGAAGCGACACTGTGCGTACCACCCGCAATCGGCTGGACTTGTGGAACGCACTAATGGAACTGTCAAAGCCAGGCTCATTAAGGCAATGAGAGAGACTAAGAGACAATGGCCTGACTGCATTCCCATCGTGGTCACTTCAATGAGAATAGTACCATCACAGGGAATGACACTGTCACCATTTGAAATCCTGTATGGGAGACCATATAGACTTCATGACCTTGCACCAGCCCCACTGACGATGGGCGCTTGCATCCCCTCACACATGAGAAGACTATTTGATCAGAAAGAGATGCATAGGCACAATGACTTGCCAGCTTGTTTTGCTCCACAGACTTGCCAGGTAGAGACCAGGTATTCCTCAAGGTGTTGAAAAGACTTCGCTGGGACAGTGAACGCTGGAATGGCCCCTTCCAAGTGATTGCAGCAACAAAAACTGCGGTCAAGGTCGAAGGACGCGACGGCTGGATCCACCAGTCGCAATGCAAGCTCCTTCGGTTCGAGGTTGAGGGGACTAGCGACGCCAGGCCCAGGAAGGAAAATCAGCACCCAAACACCAGTGCGCTGACCTTGCGCGCCGCCGAAAGACCACAGTGGGAGAGAGGGTTTTCCGTGGCTAACACACCCCTCTCAAGAAAATGAAGCAGACCACAGGAAAGGCAGTCATGCGTTGCCTGTGCATCATCATCATCATCAACATCATCGACCTAGGTGCGGTCGCCGTGGGCACACAGGCCCATGAGATTCGACGCCGAGAGGTACGAGGTGACAAACTGACAGGAGGAAAAGACATTGCGATCCTCGGGGTCGAACGTGATGTACTCATGCCGCGATAGATGACGTGTGATATCGCGAGGAATCACTGTCTAGTAATCAGTCTTTTTTTCGCAGTTCAGAAACGCCCCGCGAAAGGTGAAAAGCACGAGGTAGAATTTGCGCTCTGGATTTATCCACCACTCAAAAATGTGCAATGTCACACTCTCTAGAAGTCTTATCACAAATAACCAAGGATGAAAAAATAGTTAAATAAACAATAACCATGGATTAAAATAATCCAAGACAGAAAGAAAAATCCACCACTAATGTGATGTTGGTCATGTCACATTTTGAGTTGTAATCTGAACTCATCTAGCTCTCTGAGTAACTTTCATTGTAATTATAAACCATTATTGCATGTGTGTTTGTCTTCTTGTGTCGTGCAGACATCAGCAAAGATGCTTGTCCTGAGCGGCTGGATGCAGAGCCCTCTCACTTTAAAGAGGAAGAAGAACAGCAGACCTGTGACATTAAAAGAGAGGAGGAGCCAGAGCACCCTTGCACGAAAGATGATAACAGATCATCAAATGTTGATGATGAGGAGGATGAAGAGTCTGATGGTGATCTGACATGTCACACTGACAACAAACCCTGGACATATGCTCGGTGCGGCAAAACCTTTGCTTATAAGAGTAAAAGACATGTGAGAACCCACAGTGGCGGGAATTTTTTCACCTGTTCAGACTGTGGCCGGAAATTCTCTCCTCAGGGAACCTTAAACACACACACCAGAACACACACTGGTGAGAAACATTTTCCCTGCTTAGTTTGCGGCCAAAGATTCTCTTGGAGGGTAAGCTTAAAAATGCGCGTAAAAACCCACACTGGTGAGAAACCTTTTTCCTGCTTAGTTTGTGGCCAAAGATTCTCTCAGAAGGAGATCTTAAAAAGACACACAAGTACACACTGGAGAGAAGCCTTTTTTCTGCTCAGTTTGTGGCCAGAGATTCACTCAATAGGCAAACTTAAAAAGACACATGCAAATACACACAGGTGAGAAACCTTTTGCCTGTTCAGATTGTTCCCAAAGATTCTCTCATAAGGGAGCATTAAAAAAAGCATGTAAGAACCCATACTCGTGGGAAACCTTTTGCCTGCTTAGCCTGTGGTCAAATATTCGCTCAGAAGGGACACTTAAAAATACATGCAACAACCCACACTGGGGAGAAACCTTTTCTTGCTCAGTGTGTGGCCAAAGATTCTCTCGGAAGGGAACCTTAAAAACACACACAAGACCACACACTGGGGAGAAACCTTTCTCCTGCTCAGTATGTAGTCAAAGATTCTCTCAGAAGGGACACTTTAAAAACACACCCCAGAACACACACTGGTGAGAAACCTACCTTTTGCCTGCTTGGTTTGCGGCCAAATATTCTCTTGTCGGGTAAGCTTAAAAATGGACGTAAGAACCCATACTGGTGACAAACCTTTTTCCTGCTCAGTTTGTGGCCAAAGATTTTCATGGAACTATCAGATTAAGAATCACACGTGATGATGAGGTGACCACTAATCGAGAAGTTTTGTAATGGGAATTTGACATATAACTGCGCTAAATGGAAGTAACTGTTCGTACTATTGAATGCTGACCGTACCTTTGAATGTTGACCAATAATTTTTCGGATAAGCGAAGTTGCACTAGTCTGTACTCTGTGTAGCTGCTCAAATTGCTGATGGCTCTGGCCTTCAATACCTTCCAACAAGATCAAATGAGAGCTCAAGACGCGGAGGGGGAAGGGCTCCCTTGGCATATCTGTGAATGGTGTCCCTCCATGTTTTTTTCTTTTCTTTTTCTTTCTTAAATAAACTTTTCTTTTCCTTGAGTGCATTGAAAAGTTTTTTTTTTTTATTGTTGTAATAAATTAGAAAATCTAGCAATGTTATCATCATGATAATACTTTTGGATTCTTCCATATAGTTAGTTATAATTTGGCGTTTATTTGCGGTTTTTAAATGTAGTTTGTTTTAATTCATTTTCAAAGGAGGTTTGCCTGTTTCATTTAGTTCTTAGTTTTTTGTTTGTTTGGGGGTTTTTTTTCACTGTACTGTTCCTTGACTGTACAGCACCCCACCTATCGAGAAATGTGTTTCATCATCTTTTATGGGATGCGATCCTGAATATTATTTTCCATTTTGTCATAAATGTGTGATGGAGCCATGTGTATTGATGTTTGATACTGTGTGTTGCTTGCTGGCCAATAAAGATCAGCCGAGGCTTCTTCAAATCCTCATCTTGTTTGTTTATTGAACATAAAAACATACGCAGAAATAAATAGTCAGACAGTAAAGGTAAGTAAAATTGTAAAAAAGGAAATGAAAACATGCATCATACAGCACAATTATATGTTCAAAAGAGTAGGAAGAAGTAAAACACGTATTGAGTCCTACCCCATGTTATACATGTATCAATCAGAAAAGAAAAGGAAAAGTCTGCATATAAACAAATGTTTTTACCCTTATCTGTGCTATACCTATCTATCTTTACAACTTTTGGTTAGTACAGGAATTTTATACATACGCACTCTTGCACATTTATTTGCCAATGTTCACTTGTATTCGTGATGGATATGGATCAACTTAATTCTGATTTATTATTATATTTAGGGCGGCCCGATGGTCCAGTGGTTAGCCCGTTGACTTCACAGTGCAGAGGTACGGGGTTCAATTCCAGCTGCGGCCTCCCTGTGTGGAGTTTGCATGTTCTTCCTGGGCCTGCGTGAGTTTTCTCCGGGTGCTCCGGTTTCCTCCCACATTCCAAAAACATGCGTGGCAGGCTGATTGGGCACTCTAAATTGTCCCTAGGTGTGAGTGTGAGCGTGGATGGTTGTTCGTCTCTGTGTGCCCTGCGATTGGCTGGCAGCCGGTTCAGGGTGTCCCCCGCCTACTGCCCGAAGACGGCTGGGATAGGCTCCAGCACCCTAGTGAGGATAAAGCGGTTCGGAAAATGGATGGATGGATGGATATTCATAGCGAGTAGCCGAGAGATCTAATGACCAACTTGCCTCGGAATCGTGCCTCGCGTCGTATCTCGCTCTCGTGCATACATCACAGGTGAGTTTAGTGATACGCCCTTCGGACGATTCATACGAAAAATCAGACTGGCATTCCCATTTCTTAAATGCCGTAATTAGTAGACCTTTGTGAGTTTTTTCGGCGCCATCTCAAACTTTCATTCGCGCGATTCCTCAGTTTGCGGAGTAAAATAACAAACAACTCGCTTCGCACATAATGTTTTCTGTCTCCCCACCCCCAACTCTGAAAACAAAACGAAAGTAAATTAGAAGAAACACACTCACACACCACACCACAAACACACATACAGGCACAGTTAAATCGCGTTGATCACACAGGAGAGATTAGATCACGTACAGTCAACTCGCGTGTGGTGACTTTTGTTTGTTTCATAATGACACAAGTCATGTTGGCCTTTGACTGATGCTTTAGTAGCATGAATGGCAACTGGCAACAACAGTAGCAAGCGGCACCTTGCCTCTTGGGTTATACCATTTTAACTAGAACGGGGGGCGGGGGGGGGGGATAGTCCCCAAACAACTTTTATGGTCAAACGATTTTTTGGTACAGTACCCAGTCAGCAAAGGCATCTGGCCTGGATTCGGCATGAAGCCGGCACAGCTGGCCTTGTGTCGGCACTGGCATAATGCATGTGGGCCGAACACGGCCCAGGCGTGGCAAAGGAGGCACTGGCTTGACTCCGGCAAACCAGATGTGGGCCAGTTGTGGAGTGAAGTATTTGGGCCAGAAATAAATTTACAACACCGGCCCGTATATGGCCAGCCAGTATTGAGCCGCCCTTAAATGAAGTTTCTGATTTTTTTTTCTACACACAGCCTTGTTTTACAATTGCACACCTATGCTGAATCCCATTCATCACACACACACACACACACACACACACACACACACAAACACACGAGTGTGTATGCACACACACACAGCTGCACGTGCACTTCTAATTCTTGTGCACGCTCGCTAGTGCGCACACACAAATTAAACGTGTTCAATTAAGATTATGTTGAAGTCGACTGGCGTCAGCGAAAGAAGGTGCAAGTTTTGAATTTTCGTGTTTTTTTCCCCCTCGTACGTACTTTAATGTACAACAGTCAAGTATTGCTACACTCCGATACAGTAGGTGGGGATGCACCGCAAACGTTAGCTGCCACCCGCCAATTAAGTAAAAGAAGAAGAACATGAAGAAGAAGCAAGAAGAAGAAGAAGAAGCAAGAAGAACAGCGCTCGCAGTTAACGACGACGCTCTTTGCCCACAGTTGCCCATGCACGCGCCGGTGAGACATCCAGAAAAGACGTGGTGAGTAAATTTATTTCATGCTTAGGTTAACATTTGTCGTTTGTGACAGTACACTGGCAGTTACAATACGAAGACAATTCTGTGCTAACAATGACGATTAGCATTAGCCCGATATGGGGGGGGGGGGGTTCTTATGTGCTCCAAGCACAGATATGACTTCTTTATGGTGGCATCGGGAAATATAAAAAAAAATATTGTGCTACAATTTAAGGGTTATTTACATGTATTTTTTTTCTAAAATTGTCACCTGCCGTACCTAAATCGAGACTGAAGCCCGCAAATTTTGAAAATAAACCGCTCAACTACGTCATATGCAAGCTTAGCGTGAACCTGCTGCGTCACAGTTTCCGTGTGCATGTGAGTTTAGTGGAAATGTAAGTGATTGAACAGTCAGAGGTGCTGCCAAAAAAGAACCCTTTCTGCACTGAAATACAATGAAATTAATTTTGATTCAGTTTGCTGCAATACAAATCGGATACTTCATACTTCAACCATAAAGTTAATTTAAAACGTATTACCTCAATTAAAAAACTAAATCTAACGTTGAAATTAAAAGTTTTGTATTTGTAAGACTGAATATTAAAATAAACAGAATTTAATATTCAGTGAGGATCAAATACAGTTTCAACGAAAAAAAGTCTATCCTTTCAAATTCAGATTGTACAATTCAGATTCAGTTATTCAATATGATTCAGAATAAAATATACAAATCCATCCATTATCCGAGCTACTTAACTTCAATTCATGTAATTCAAATTCAGTATAAACTATTTAAAAGTTATTCACGTTTAGTTTTTGGTGGCAAATATTCCTCCCCACAGTGTCACACCTAGTTTATGAAATTTCAAGGGTTATTTTTACATTCATTGGTCATGACATGTTCAAATGTTTGTTTTCCTAACACACTGTCCATCCTTGTTTTCTTACAGTTCTTACAGCCGCTGTGAGACCTATCAGCCTAACATCTTGGGCCTCAGACCAGGAAATTGATGTCATAATCAAAAGATGGCTACATCTGGCTCCTGATCGGGATGGTGACAGGAAAGAGAGCATGAGAAGAAAAGAGGACATGGAGAGCGCAACAATTTGATGGATAGAAAAATGCCATTCAAGAGTCAGCTGCGTCCCAATTTAGACTTTGTGTTCACTGTTAAATAACTTTGTGTTCACTGTTAAATAAAGAAAAGTGCATTTTTCCAGTGCATGTGGAGTTGTGAGGTTCACAAATTATGACAATAAACATAATTTATAACAGTCGTTTTTGAGACTTTTTAAAAAAAAAATGTGGGTCCAATATGGCTCATGAAACATGTGGCTTAGTTATGGTTGAATTAAGGCTGATATAAGGAACCTGTTCTGGCCCGGCGTCGGGCCGGAGTAGGGCCAGATATGGTTATACAATGCGGCTCAGATCTGGGCCGAATGCGGCCCACATCATGGATGCCAGACGTGGGCCACTGCAGGACCGTCATTCATTGAGGTATGTGGGCCGAGTGTCATGCCATGTCTGCCCCAGAGCTGGGCCAGACCAATTTTGCTGACTGGGTACCGTCAAAATGACGCCACGGAAACGACACGCTACCGGTAACGACAATCCTCAGGCCTGTCGTAGATTTTTTTTTTTTGACTGAGAAATTTCCTTGCGTCCCAAAAACGCACATTATTTGGAAATGTGCGTCCCTCGGGAAAATTATGCGTCCAGGACGCAGAGCTAACGAGATGGCTGCATACTGTGTGCACCTTGTTAAACCGAAAGTAGATAAACTGAAATAATGTTGACCAGACGGGATCGTTTCTTTCTCTCTCTCTCTCTCTCTCGCTATTTGTCTTATCGATCTTTCTCTCTAATTCCTCGCTATCCATGACACGTGACCCGGAAGTGATCCTTGACAAAACATGCCAAATAATGTATTAAGAGGATTTAAAGAAAAAACAAATATGAAGGTTCACATAGAAACATAAAGCACTTTTACAAATCAACAACATCAAATAAATTATATTTTCATTGTCATGGCAACCAATGACTCAATATTGGCGCCAGTTACATGCGTTTTCCATACCTTTTGTTATCCATGGCTTACTTGGGTTTTTCTACTTTCTGAAGACTTGAGTTAATGGAAAATGTTTATCATATATGGAGATTATGGTAGACTGAAATGCTTCATATGCAGTATTTGGGTCTTCGTTTGAGTAGACCTCGGACCAGTTTTGTTTTTCTAGGTCTAGCTTAAAAGCAGCGATGGAGCTTTGTGTTTCTAGTCTTATTTCTGATATGTGAGCGGTTGGTTTTGTTTTTCTATCAAATAACTATGGAAAACTGCAAAGACAGGTAGATGGTCACTGATATCATTAATGAGAAGTCCACTTTCCATTTTATGGCCAATCTTATTTATAAATATGTTTTCTATTGATGTGGCCGCACCAGCTGTTACTCTACTAGGTTTTCAGGATTACTGGGAAAAGGCTGTTGCTATACATTGTATTTATAAAGTCAGTCGTTTCAAGAACATGAAAACAATGATGAACATGGGATACAGTGCAAAGGGCCTGTCGGTACTCTCTATGTGAAGCACCCCGAGATCTTAGTTCAGAAAGGAACCACTAGGGAGGGAGAGGGAAAAACACCATGCTCGAACTATCCTCTTCTGAGGATAATTAGAGTTCTAGGAGAAAAAATACCTCAGCACGTAAAAAAAAGCGTATGACAGTTACAACAAGTCACAAGACATATGTAATGAGGGGGCGGATGGATGGGAAGGGAGGGTGTGGGGAGGGGGGGGGGGGGGCGACGTGGCCCGTCCAACCAGCTGCTCAGCATTGGAGCGCTCCGCAGATCACGTCACGTTACGGGGAAAGAAAAAACAGTATCAATGAAGGCAGTGATACAGGGTGTGTATGTGCGTGTGATTGTCTGGTTGTGTTTGCGTGTGAGGCCGCAACTGCTCCCCTCCGTGAGTCGTCACCTTACCGTGGTGGAGGGGTTTGTGTGTCCCAATGATCCTAGGAGCTAAGTTGCCTGGGGCTTTATGCCCCTGGCAGGGTCACCCATGGCAAACAGGTCCTAGGTGAGGGACCAGACAAAGCACGGCTCACCAAACCCCTTATGATGACAAAATTAATTGGAACCCAGTTTCCCTTGCCCGGACGTGGGTCACCGGGGCCCTCCTCTGGAGCCAGGCCTGGGGGTGGGGCCGGTTGGCGAGCGCCTTGTGGCCGGGCCTGCTCCCATGGGGCCCGGCCGGGCTCAGCCCGAAGAGGCAACGTGGGTCCCCCTTCTCATGAGCTCACCACCCATGGGAGGGGCCAAAGGGGTCGGGTGCAATGTGAGCTGGGCAGCAGCCAAAGGCGGGGACCCTGGCGGTCCGATCCTCGGCTGCAGAAGCTAGCTCTAGGGACATGGAATGTCACCTCTCTTACAGGGAAGGAACCCGAGCTGGTGTGCGAGGTAGAAAAGTTCCGACTGGATATAGTCGGACTTACCTCCACACACAGCCTGGGTTCTGGTACCAGCTCTCTCGAGAGGGGTTGGACTCTCTTCCACTCTGGAGTTGCCCACGGGGAGAGGCGCAGAGCAGGTGTGGGCATACTCATTGCCCCCCGGCTCAGTGCCTGTGCATTGGGGTTCACACCGGTAGACGAGAGGGTTGCCTCCCTCCGCCTTCAAGTGGGGGGACGGGTCCTGACTGTTGTTTGTGCGTACGCACCCAACAGCAGTTCAGCGTACCCACCCTTTTTGGAGTCCTTGGAGGGTGTGCTGGAGAGTACTCCTGCTGGGGACTCCCTTGTTCTGCTGGGGGACTTCAATGCACACGTGGGCAACGACAGTGAGACCTGGAGGGGCGTGATTGGGAGGAACGGCCCCCCTGATCTGAACTCGAGTGGTGTTTCGTTATTGGACTTCTGTGCTCGTCACGGATTGTCCATAACGAACACCTTGTTCAAACATAAGGGTGTCCATATGTGCACTTGGCACCAGGACACCCTTGGCCGCAGTTCGATGATTGACTTTGTGGTTGTATCATCGGATTTGCGGCCGCATGTCTTGGACACTCGGGCGAAGAGAGGGGCGGAGCTGTCAACTGATCACCACCTGGTGGTGAGTCGACTCCGATGGTGGGGGAAGATGCCGGTCCGACCTGGCAGACCCAAACGTATTGTGAGGGTTTGTTGGGAGCGTCTGGCGGAATCCCCTGTCAGAAGGAGTTTCAACTCCCACCTCCGACAGAGCTTTTCCCATGTCCTGGGGGAGGCGGGGGACATTGAGTCCGAATGGACCATGTTCCGTGCCTCTATTGTTGAGGCGGCCAATCTGAGTTGTGGCCGTAAGGTGGTTGGTGCCTGTCGTGGCGGCAACCCCCGTACTCGCTGGTGGACACCAGCAGTAAGGGGTGCCGTCAAGCTGAAGAAGGAGTCCTATCGGGCCTTTATGGCCTGTGGGACACCAGAGGCAGCTGACAGGTATCGACTGGCCAAGCGGAATGCAGCTTCGGTGGTCGTCGAAGCAAAAACTCGGGCATGGGAAGAGTTCGGTGAGGCCATGGAAGCCGACTTCCGGACGGCTTCGAGGAAATTCTGGTCCACCATCCGACGTCTCAGGAGGGGGAAGCAGTGCACCACTAACACTGTGTACAGTGGGGATGGGGCACTGTTGACCTCGACTCGGGACGTTGTGAGCCGGTGGGCGGAGTACTTCGAAGACCTCCTCAACTCCACCAGCACGCCTTCCTTGGAGGAAGCAGAGTCTGGGGACTCTGAGGTGGGCTCTCCTATCTCTGTGGTTGAAGTCACCGATGTGGTTAAAAAGCTCCTCGGTGGCAAGGCCCCAGGGGTGGATGAGATCCGCCCGGAGTTCCTCAAGGCTCTGGATGTTGTGGGGCTGTCCTGGTTGACACGCCTCTGCAACATCGCGTGGTCAGCGGGGAGAGTGCCTCTGGATTGGCAGACCGGGGTGGTGGTCCCTCTTTTTAAAAAGGGGGACCGGAGGGTGTGTTCCAACTACAGAGGGATCACACTCCTCAGCCTCCCTGGTAAGGTCTATTCAGGGGTGCTGGAGAGGAGGGTCCGTCAGGAAGTCGAGCCTCAGATTGAGGAGGAGCAGTGTGGTTTTCGTCCCGGCCGTGGAACAGTGGACCAGCTCTACACCCTTAGCAGGGTCCTCGAGGGTATGTGGGAATTCGCCCAACCGGTCTACATGTGTTTTGTGGACTTGGAGAAGGCGTTTGACCGTGTCCCTCGGGGAGTTCTGTGGGGGTTGCTTCGGGAGTATGGGGTACCGAGCCCATTGATACGGGCTGTTACTGCCCTATACTGCCGAGGTCAGAGTTTGGTTCGCATTGCCGGCAATAAGTCGGAATCGTTTCCAGTGAGGGTTGGACTCCGCCAAGGCTGCCCTTTGTCGCCGATTCTGTTCATTACCTTTATGGACAGAATTTCTAGGCGCAGCCGAAGCGTTGAGGGGGTCTGTTTTGGTAGCCTCAGTATTGCATCTCTGCTTTTTGCAGATGATGTGGTACTGTTGGCTCCTTCAAACAGGGCTCTCCAACTCTCACTGGAGCGTTTCGCAGCCGAGTGTGAAGCGGTTGGGATGAAAATTAGCACCTCCAAATCTGAAACCATGGTCCTCAGTCGGAAAAGGGTGGAGTGCCCACTCCGGGTCGGGGAGGAGATCTTGCCCCAAGTGGAGGAGTTTAAGTATCTTGGGGTCTTGTTCACGAATGAGGGCAGGAGGGAGCGAGAGATCGACAGGCGGATCGGTGCAGCGTCTGCTGTGATGCGGACGTTGCATCGGTCTGTCGTGGTAAAGAAGGAGCTGAGCCAAAGGGCGAAGCTCTCAATTTACCGGTCGATCTACGTTCCAACCCTCATCTATGGTCACGAGCTATGGGTCGTGACCGAAAGAACGAGATCCCGGATACAAGCGGCCGAAATGAGTTTTCTCCGCAGGGTGTCCGGGCTCTCCCTTAGAGATAAGGTGAGAAGCTCGGTCATCCGGGAGGGGCTCAGAGTCGACCCGCTTCTCCTCCACATCGAGAGGAGCCAGATGAGGTGGCTTGGGCATCTGATTCGGATGCCTCCTGAACGCCTCCCTGGTGAGGTGTTCCGGGCATGTCCCACCGGGAGGAGACCCCGAGGACGACCCAGGACACGCTGGAGAGACTATGTCACCCAGCTGGCCTGGGAACGCCTCGGTATCCCCCGGGGAGAGCTGGAAGAAGTAGCTAGGGAGAGGGAAGTCTGGGCTTCCCTGCTAAAGCTGCTGCCCCCGCGACCCGGCCCCGGATAAGCGGTAGAAGATGGATGGATGGATGGATGGCCGCAACTGCTTTGTCAAGGTCTTCTCACGGAGACAGTCCTGGCTTATCAGTCAATGGCCGAGAAGGAGGGGGTGATGGTAGGGCACTAGCTTCCATGCGTACGTTCTTCCAGGGGAAAGGTCAAGATAGCAGATGTTTTGTGAACGGCTGCCAACAATTCCAGACAGCCTTGAGTCCGTGGTCTGTGTTTCTTCAATGGCGCCGATCAGCCGAATCCGCGATTTCTTTTGTGAGCGCGGATCCCAACTTCTCCAAGTTGTTCTCCATCTTGCAAAGACGTTCCAAAACCACATTCATTTGGCGCTTAAGCTCAGTCACCGCTTGAGTCTGAGTTGGACATCCGCGCCGTGCCATCCAAAAAGACCGGCAGCTTCTTCACTTCCAATAAAGCCGCTCCTGTCGGTTGAATTTTACGATGAAGCAGGAAACTGCTAACACCAAACAGCAGCATACCTGCTATCAGAAGGCCGATAATGTAGATGTCTTCCACCTCCTCAATGGACAGTATTGACAGGCACACCATTCTCCACTTCCTCCAGGGATCTAGGGTGTACCTGGCAGCAAATGTCCCCGAGGGGCAAGCAGGCTCCCCACTGCCTCCTCTTCTCGTCGAGAAAATGTTGTTGATTGCATCGAGAGACCAGCCAACCAATTCCATGGTTTGTTTTTCGGATGAAAATACGGCATGAGGCTAGGAAAGTCAGAGAAGACAGCACATAGACTGAGTGGCGAGCAAGGGGAGGGGGGGGGGGTACTGGAGCAGAGCATAAAAGCGTCCGCCTTTGTCGAGAGCCAAGCAGTAAAAAAAAAAAAGAACATGTCATCTCAAAGGACTTCCCTGCATCAATAAAAATAAATCCAACTTGAACCGAGAGCAGATGTGGCAGATGGTCAGCCCATGTTCCGCCAGGTCAAGATTGCTGATGAACACATTGACTTGTTGAGGTTTTTATGGTGGCCAATATCCTGACGCCAGCCAGGATGGATATGACAATGCCAGCTACACCAGGATCCAAAGTAGAGAGAACACTGAAACTATATCCTGCAAGGAGAACTGCACCTTGAACTGAAGAAATCTGTATTTTGGACAGTCAGCACCTTAGTTCTCAAGTACATAAAAAAATAATGAGGATCATAGATTCCACACATTTGTCGCCAAACGAGTGTTGCTCATCATGGAAGAATCTGACATTTCACAGTGTAGATATATCTGTGCAGCACAAAATATGTCAGACAATGCTTCGAGAGGACTGAGTGTGGATTGGATGGCTTGAAGGCCCAGACCTTCTGAAAATGACAGAAGAGAAGTGGCCAAGTGAAAGATCAGAATCTGAACTAGTCAGTGATAAGGGTCAAGAAGGACCACTTTGTGAATGATGTTGTGGTCGCCGGCAGCCCTCCATATCTCTCACCAACTGATGACATACTTTTCAGACTGGAGGAAGGTTAAAAGTGCCAGTTGCCTGGTTCGTGTTGATGAAGAGGACTCGACTGAAGCTGTGTTAGAGGAGAAGGCATTTATAGGAAAAGGCCCAAAACTGGCGGGCCAATGGTGGGGATGAAGTGCTCTGCCCCGTGCTTCGCAATGGCCGTGGGAAAAGCGGGAGTCGTTAATGAGGGAAAATCCGTCAGCAAACATTGATAATTGTTACATGATGTCAAATCATTTGCCTGCGTCAATGTTTCGAGTCCGAGCTTCACTCGGAAAAGTAGCGAAAGAGATAGCATCAATCAAACTGCGATTAGCAACGCCCCCTAGCAGTCCGTGTTCACACAAGAAATCCGCGCCCCTAATTAGAACAGTGATTGAAGCAACAATAGAGTTCCACTGGAAATCGCGTCCAAGGAAGTACACGGTTAGAGCCTTGGATCCAAAATTGACCATGGGCGAACCATCAGCCGCACACAGGGGTGACCTGCAACTACCTGCCATCTTGTCAGCGGCAGTGAGCACCCACTGTCAACTAGGAAACGTCTTCCTGATGATGAGTCCGTGATGAAGAGCAGCTAGTTTTCTCTGCCGGCACCCACAGCCGCAACTGAACACCAGCATTGAAGTTTCCCAAAGCCTCGTAGGTGCAGGGAGATACACAACGCCGAGCCTTTGCGCCGAATGAATCGTCTCGTAGCCAGCAGAACTCGATCAGCTTCCTCGGTCTCGATAATCGCCGTCCGCCAGACAAGCGGAGTTCGCCAACATCGCGCACATAAGAGGCGATAGTTGTCATAGGAAAAGGTGCGGGAAAGGGAATCCGCCCTCATCTGAGCCGAAAAGAGACAACATTTTGTCCATGACATCCACTGCCATGCCATCACCCAACCTTGGCAGGGAAAGGAGTCTCTCAGCTCTCTCTGAGTCCGACAAACTGAACCTCCTGAGCAAGAGCTGTTTGAGCGTGTCATACTCCTGTTTTGTAGATGTGTACACAAGGGCTGCAGAACACAACGAGTAGTCAGTTGGTCCATGGCCGCCACGACCATGTAAAGCTTCGGCTCAACAGTGGTGATTCCTCGTATGTGGAAAAGCGCTTTGATATGCTGACACCACAAAGGTCTGCCAGAACTCCGGCAACTTCGTGGTAGTCAAAGAAACACCAACCGCAATATCGACACAATCAGGAAGTGACGCGATAGGAAGCAAGATGTGTGTGTTTGGCGGCCTGCCGTCAGCTCCTACCTGTCAGAGTTCTGCTGTGTTTGTCTGTGTTCCTCTTGTTGTCGCTCTGGCATTGCACTAATGCCCTCAGGACTTATGATCGTGATTTTCTGATACATATCCAAAGCTCCTTAGAGCTACAATCCACTGGATACCTCGGCCCACACTTCAGATGTCACCCGACGTTCATCAACTCTCCAGCGGACTGCGTTCGCCGGCTCCCCTGCTGCATTTTCTACCGCAGGAAGCGGCGCAGAAAGCGGCACAGAAAGAGAGGGAATCATGGCGGTGTTCGAGTGCAGATCAGGGGATTTGCGAGCGTCTCCCTCGCACAACCATCAACTTGCCGGCCCTCCATCAACTTTGCAGGAAGCAGAGGCCTCTACCTGGCTCGTCGATCGTGGGATCTGAGATACTCCTGCCATCTCTATCTCTCCTGCGCAGTCAACGACGCCCGATTGCCCTGCAGCTCCACCAAGGCTGCGCATCCGAAGCGGCGGGGTGAACCTGCTGAACATTCGCCCATTGCAACGCTCTCAAATTCCACAGCCTTCGGATTAACTTGCGGCTAAAGTGTCGCTACTGAACTGCAGGTCCGTGTCTAACAAGACCTTTATTTTAAACAACTTTTTTACACAGCGAGATCTGGACATGTTGTTTTTAACAGAGACATGGATTGGCTCCGGCGCCGGTGAAACATCTGTTTTTGGCGATCTCTGCCCCACAAACTGCTCTTTCATAAGCACTCCGAGAAGTTCGGGGAGAGGAGGTGGAGTGGCTTTGATTTTTAAAAATCGGCATAAGGTACAAACACTCTCTGCCGGGAGCTTTTCTTCCTTTGAAGTACAATGCGTAAAAGTAGAATCTGCTACTGCACCACTGATGTGCGCACTTGTTTACAGGCCTCCCAAATCAGACAAACATTTCATAAAAGATTTCTCAGACTTTCTGTCCCGTTTTGCATCATCTTATGATCGTTTGTTGATTTTGGGTGATTTTAACATCCATGTCTGTTGTCCAGGCAAACCCTTGGTTAGCGAGTTTTGCCATGTAATGGAGTCATTCGGCCTCCTCCAGCACATAAATCAGGCGACCCACGTTCATGGCCACACCCTAGATCTGATTCTATCCCATGGGTTTTCCATTGATAACATAAGCATTGAGGATGCATCCTTCTCTGACCATATGCCTATTGTGTTCAATGTTCAACTACTTAACTCACTGTCTACAGCCAGATCTTCTGGTCACTACTCTCGTCATATCAACTCTTTTACTGCAAATAAGTTCTCTGAACGTTACTTGGGAAATGCTATCACTACCTCTATCACTGCCCATGATCCCTGCTCCAGCCCTGATGAGCTAATATCCCTCTTCAACACATCTTGCTCAGCTATCCTTGAAACTGTGGCCCCTCTTAAATTCAGACGCCCTAATTTTAAACCTCAACAGTGGCTTGACGACTCCACCCGCCATTTTAGGCAGGTTTGCCGAAGAGCTGAGCGCAAGTGGAAAAAAGATCACCTTCTAGTCTCTCTAGAACAGGGGTCTCAAACTCAATTTACCTGGGGGCCGCTAGAGGCAGAGTCTGGGTGAGACTGGACCGCATCAGGATTTCCACAAGAAAAGCGCTGATAAAACATTCCAACGTTATCAAATATCTTTATTTTTTAACAAAAAATAATGAATTAAATAAATTAACTTAAAGATGAATAAAAAATAAATTAATCAGTAATAAAAAAATAAAATAATAATAATGAGCATACAGTAGATATACACTGGCTGGCTAAGTAGAGAAAACTAATTATTTTTATTCCGTTTCAAATGTCTGTATTAACAGCTCTTTAACCTTTAACTTTCTGAACTTGAATGGAACATTGAACATGAAATATTCTGAACACGGCTTCTCTTGCCTACTTCTTGCTGCTAGAGACCTGGCAGCGCTTCTTCTCACATAGCTCTCGGGTTGAACTTTAACTTTCAGTCGCGCGGGTCTGTGGCGCATGCGCACTTTCGCTCTCCGATCGTATTGGATTACGGCAGTTCTCCGAATTTCTCAAGTGTCATGTTAACGCACTTACTGTAAAGTTTCAGTTTCACTCGCGGAGATGGCTACAGACACAGACACAGGCTGGATCACGGATCATAGCGCCTCATTCAGTTCTATGCTGAGAGCAGCGGAGGACTGTGCGCGCCGAGCGGAGTGATCGGCTTCACGGCTTCTCCACCGCCCAGCTGATTGGAGGAATGAATGAGTGAGTGAGCGAGGCACTGGACAGCCCGGCCGATGTCCCGCCCTCCAGAGCCGTATACCTCACCGTGATTGGTTCATTCAGCTCCGAACACAACAAGTGTCATTCATATCAATCTTGCGGGCCGCATGAACATTAATATTTAATATTAAGACGGGGGCCGCAAATTATCGTCCCGGGGGCCGCAGTTGGCCCGCGGGCCGCGAGTTTGAGACCCCTGCTCTAGAACTATTCAGAAATTCCCTGGCTGACTTCCAAGCTGCAGCAAAAAAAGCTAAGGCTAAGCATTTCTCCAACATCATCAGCAAACATTCAAATCGCCCTAGAATATTATTTAACACCATCAACTCAATTGTAAACCCCAAGTCTCTCCAGAGGTCGTGGCATCTCCCAATAGCTGTGAAGAGTTCTTGAAGTTTTTTATTGAGAAAATTGACCACATCAGAGCACAGTTCACACCTTCTGCAGCAGACACTCCCCCCCATGTCCCCATTACTACAGCTACTTTTGACAAGTTCCAAGCAGTGTCCTGCACTGATCTGTGGGACATTGTAAACCACATGAAACCATCAACAGCTCCACACGATCCTATCCCTTCACAGATCACCAAAGATGCTTTTGATGCTATTGGTCCCTCCATCCAATTTATCCTCAACTCCTGCCTTGCCACCGGCACAGTTCCTATATGTTTCAAGCATGCGGTTGTCCAGCCTATGCTTAAGAAGCATAATCTGGTTGCAAAATGTCTTAATAACTTCCGGCCAATCTCAAAACTGCCATTTCTCTCAAAAATCTTGGAGAAGGTGGTGTTTACACAGCTGCTTCCATTCTTCAACTCAACAGAGATCCTAGAGCCATTCCAATCTGGTTTCAAAGCGCGCCACAGCACTGAGACAGCCCTGTTGAAGGTGACAAATGACCTGTTGCTCACCCTTGACTCAGGTGATAACGCCAGTCTGGTCCTGTTGGATCTCAGCGCTGCATTTGACACTGTGGACCATGGCACACTACTACAGCGTCTTGAACAGTGGGTTGGCATTAAGGGTACAGCTCTTAACTGGTTTCACTCCTACCTCCACCAAAGAACTTTCTCGGTATCCATAGGCCAGTACACTTCATCATCCGCCCCTGTGTCTTATGGTGTCCCCCAGGGATCCATTTTGGGTCCAGTACTGTTCTGCCTGTACATGCTCCCCCTAGGTAACATCATCAGGAAATTCAATATTTCATTCCATTTCTATGCAGATGACTCCCAGCTGTACATCCCACTGAAGTCTGGCAATTCCATGCAGCCTCTTTTAGACTGTTTGGAAGAAATAAAAATCTGGATGGCTAACAACTTCCTTCAGTTAAACAATAACAAAACTGAAGTCATTGTCTTTGGGCCTTCAAGATAAAAAAATTCCATCCCTGCCAACCTTGGTCCCCTTGCCCCCTATGTGAAATCCCATGCACGTAACCTGGGTATCATTTTGGACTCTCATGTCCACCTGGACAAGCAAATTTCATCTGTTGTAAAGACCAGTTTTTATCAATTAAGAATAATCTCCAAACTCAAATCTGTTCTATCATACAATGATCTGGAAAAAGTCATCCATGCCTTCATAACCTCCCGTCTAGACTATTGTAACTCCCTCTATCTTGGTCTCCCTCTGACACTGGTGGCACGGCTTCAGATGGTCCAAAATGCAGCAGCTAGGTTGCTCACCAACACAAAAAAGCATGAACACATCACACCTGTCCTAGCCTCCTTGCACTGGCTTCCAGTCCAGTCACGAATACAATTTAAAACACTGCTGTTGGTTTTTAAAGCTCTTCATGGCCTGGCACCCACCTACATAGCTGATATCATTCACCCCCATGTAGCCCCCAGGTCCCTCAGATCCTCCAGCCAAGGCCTCCCTCCATGTCCCACGGTAAACAAAAAGGTGATAGAGCCTTTTCTGTTGCTGGCCCTCAGCTATGGAACCAACTGCCACTTGATATCAGAAATGCCCCCTCAATAACACTTTTCAAAACTAAGCTCAAGACGCATCTTTTTACATTGGCCTTCCCTGTGCCCTAATTGTCTTACCCTGCTGTCTGTAATTAAGTGTTGTGTTATTATCATCTTAGCTTAAATCACTGTGCTGTATGTGTATTTATTTACTTATCTATTCTATTTTTAACCTGTTTTAGCTTAGGCACTATGTACAGCACTTTGGTCAGTGCAAGCTGTGGTTAAATGTGCTTTAAAAATAAACTTTACTTACTTACTTACAGCACATTGGACAATAAAGTTCTTTTCAATTCAATTCAATAAAACCGTGACAGCTTCAAGATTAGCTTTTGCAACCCTAAACGCTCCTTGGAAACCCTCACTGATTAGTTACCACAGCTGGCAATATGGCTCAGGTATACCAGCTACTATGGAAAGTTCTTGGAGCATTTATTCTACTTCCACCCCTAATTTAGGACATGTTCCAAGACCCCCATGTATTTTGGTGGTAGATTGTAAAAACTTAAATTTGTCATTCCATTTTGTAAACCCTGTTACAAAATAGGAACCCTGCTTGGAAGCCAAGCCATCTTTTAAACCCAACATTGAAACACTGCGTTTTGGAAGATGAGAAGTCAGACATTTTGACACTCTCATTAATTTATACTCTATTTTAAAACAAAACATTCGGGGCCCTGCGTGGAAGCCAAACCTTCATCTAAACCCCTGACTGCTTTAGAACCAAAGGTTAAATTTTTTTTTCAACTCAATTTTGGGACAGCTGTAAAAAGAAGCTGAAGCATTCAAACTTTTGAAACCTAAAACGCTCTTGATTAGTACCCATTACTATCAATGTGGTTGAGTGGGTCGCACCTGTGATTATGGACTTAATCCAAAACCGCCATTGTCAGGTCGGAAATTTTGAAGTTCATTTTGTAACCATTTTAAAAATACCTAGAAGCCAAAATACCTTTTAATTGGTACTGTGAAACTTTTTTTAAACGCGAGGTAAGACATAATGACATCAGGATTTTTTTCCATTCCATTTTAGAACCACTGATAAAAACCAGGACCCCTGTGCTTCCTTTGAAACCCTGACTGCTTTAAAACCCAAGGTCATATTTTCAATAAAGTTGAATTTTTCCACTCCATTTTGGGACAGCTGTCAAAGATTGTTACGGCTGGTAGATAAGCATTCGCAACCTTAAATAAAAGCTCCTTTGTAACTTTGAGTAACCGCAGCTGTCACTGTGGTTCAGTGGGTCGCACCTCTAACTTCAGACTCGATCCAAAACCTCCATGTCTTGTGCTGCTACATTGTCAGATCTGAAATGTTCAACGCCGTTTTGTCTCTACCGGTTTAAGTGGTAACATTGCTTGGAATCCAGTCACCTTTAAAACCCTGCTTTGAAACTCTTAAAACCTGAGGTAACGTACAGTCAAACCTCGGTTTTCGTACTTAATCCGTTCCAGAAGACTGTTCGGAATCTGAATTGTTCGGAAACCGAAACCATGGATCCCATTGAAATCAATGTAAAATGTTTTAATCCGTTCCAAGTCAAGAAAACAACTTTTTTAAACCACTTTTTTTTTTACAATTTCACACCATAAACTGTACAAATGTAATGGGAGATGACCAATTTTAACATTAACATAGTAACATAAAAATTGAAGGAACATCTCTCTCTCTCTCTGTGGTGGGGCGTGCGCCTCTCCCAGCTGTCAGCAGGCAGTAGGCGGGGCATTTCGGCATCCCGAACTCCTTCGCCAACACAGACACACGCACACCTGACTCATATTTTGCGATTAAATCTTTCTTAAATTCTATAGTTTTGCACACTATTTTCCTCTTTTCTTCACCAGGTTCACCACTTCCACTTGCTTTCTTTGGTGCCTTGATTAGGGGCTGATACACGATGCAAAAACAACAGTCCAATATAACGTAGTTCTCACCAAACACGTCTGCTTTTTTTAAAAAAACATTCTTAATCGAACAATACAAACTCATCTGCTCACAAGCTGTTTCTGTACGATTATTGCATAATAATGAGACACCGGACACCAGAGTGTTCATCATGTGCGGCTGCATTGACAAACGCACGCCCCCCCCACCCCACCCCCCGTGCTGCCAGGGCAAACCATTATGAAAAGAGGGGGATTTCACTAGTACTAACAGAAGCATCTCACCAAACACGTCTGCTTTTTTTTATTGAACAATACAAAAACGTCTGCTCACAATGGTCGCTTCCTGTGTAGCGACGAGACACAAGGGAGCGCCGCGACACGAGGGAGCGTCACTTCACTCCTCTCGGCTTTGCTACCTCCTCTCGGCTTCGCTACCTCGCGAAGCTACACGAGTTAGCGTTGCTACACAAGGTAGCGAAGCCGAGAGGAGTGAAGTGACGCATTCAAGTGCGCTCAGTTAGTTCGAGAACCGAAATTAGTTCGTCATCCGAGGCATAAAAAACTCGAAATCTTAGTTCGAAAACTGAATTGTACGAGAACCGAGACGTCCAAAAACCGAGGTTTGACTGTATTTCATTAAAGTTTTTTTAGAGCCAATTTTGTAACCCCTTTTAAAAATAAATAAATACATATATAAATAAAAATCAGGACCCCACTTTGAAACCAATCCTTCCTTTGAAACTTTGACTGCTTTAAAAGTGGAGGTTACACACGCAGACAGGTGAATTTTTCAAGTAAATTTTAGGACAGCTGTCAAAAATCATGAGGGCTTGGAGATTAGCCTTTGCAACCTTAAATGTTCCTGAGAAACCCTCACTGATAAGTAACTGCAGCTGTTCACGTGGCTCAGCGGGTCGCACCTCTAAATGAGGACTTGATCTAAAACCCCATGTCTTGTGCTGCTAATATATTCTATTTATATTTAAGGCTTGAGCCAAAACCTTCTGCTACTTAGTCAGATTGAAATATTTTTAGTCCATTTTGTAACTGTTGTAAAAAATTAGGGGCACTGCTTGGAAGCCAAACTCAACTTTTAAACCCTATTTTAAACTCTGTTTTAAAAGTCGAGGTGAGGTGTTCCAGGCCTGTCCCGCCGGATTTAAAGGAGTCATTTTAGGTTCCAAAGGTTAATCTCAAACCATTATGATTTTCTACAGCTGTCCTAAATTTGAAATGTAAAAATTCAGCTGTCGAAATGTGTGACCTTGAGTTTTAAAGCTCTCAGGGTTTCAAAGGAGGGTTTGGCTTCCATGCAGGGGTCCTGATTTATTTATGTTTTTCATTCATCACATGTTGGCATTTAGAGCCCCTACCATTCCTTTGAAATCTTGACTGATTAGGAACCGCAACTCTTGGTACTCAGTGGCACCACTGGCGGAGGACGCGGGGTTTTTGTCATCAAATCTTGAGCCGGGACAATTTCAGTTGTGGAGTTGTTCACACCATTTTGTCACACCACTCTGAAAAGAAAGGGTACACTGCCAGGAGGCCCACCGTTCCTTTGAAAACTTGACTGCTTTGAAAGTCCAGGTCATGAATTCAGACAGCTGAATTCTGCAACTCGATTTTTAGACAGGTATTAAGAAACCGTGACGGCTTTGAAATTAGCCTGTCAAGAGTTTAATGGTCCTTTGAAACCCTCAATAATTAAGAACCGAAGCTGTCAACGTTTTTCACTGGTGCGACCCACTGACTTAGGATATGTGGGTTTTGTGGTCAAGTCCTGTGGTTGCACCTTCTCCAGTCTGGAGTTTGCAACCCATTTTGTTTCATGTTTTAAAAATGGGAACAGTCCTTAGAATCCAAACACTTGTCAGACACCTGTCATAAATCATGACCTTATGGTGACATTTAAAACCGCAAACATTCCCTTAAAACCCTGACTGATTAGGAACCGCGGCTGTTCGTTCTCATTGGCACCACTGGATGCGGCCGTGGTGTTTTTAAAATCGGGTTTTGTGCCAGGTCATTTTCAGTTGTGGAGTTTCCCACTCCATTTTTTCACACCACTGCGAAAAGAAAAGGTAAACTGCTTGGAAGCTAACCCCTCCTTTGAAACCTTGACTGCTTTAAAAGTGCATGTCATAAATTTAGACAGCTCAATTTTCCAACTCAATTTCTGGACAGTTATCAAAAAACTACGACGGCTATGAGATTAACCTTTCTAGCGTTAAATGCTCCATGTGCTGGGACATTTTGAGTTGTGGCATTTTTCAACCTCTGTTGAGACCTGAGAGCACTCTTTGGGAGCAAAACTCACCGTTGGACCTGTACATTTCAAATTTTAACTGTCAAAAATCAGGACCTGACATGGAAGCCAAACCCTCCTTTGAAATCCTGAGGTCAAACATTAAGACAGTGGAATTTTTCAACTCAGTTTTGGGACAGCCTTCAAACATCGTGACCACTTGGAAGCCTTTGAAACCCCAATCTCTCCTTTGAAATCCTGATGGATTCGGAATGGCGGCATTCAACCTGACTCAGTGGGTCGCACCCCTGACTTTGGCAAAAGAGATTTTGGGATCAAGTTTTGGTTTGGGACATGCAAAGGTCTTAAATGCTTCACGCCACATTGCAACCACAGCTTGGAAGGCATAGTCACCTTCCCTGGCCTGCTTTGAGGCCATTTTAAAACCTAAGGTATTTTGTATCATCCTTAAAAATCAGGACCCCACGTGGAAACCAATCGTTACTTTGAAATCCTGACTGCTTTAAAACCTGAGGTTACGCATTCAGAAAGCTGACTTTATCAACTTAATTTTGGAACAGCTGTCGAAAACCGTGACAGCTTCAAGATTAGCCTTTGCAACCCTGAACGCTCCTTGAAAACCCTCACTGATTAGTAACCACAGCTGTCAATATGGCGCAGGTATAAATAATAATGCTATAAATCAGAGGGAGACACCCTCCGAGGGAGAGAGAGTGTCTCTCTGAGGGAGAGAGAGTGTCTACCTCGGATTTTTTCCTCTCACTTGGCTACCTCTTTGTTCGCCCACTTCACTCCCCTCCATCTGCGACATGGCCGCCATGGACGCCTTCCAGCAGCTCCTTGTGACGCAGCGCCTCATGCAGGATGAGATCCGGGCGTTACGAGCCAAACTCCAGAGCCGTAGCAAGGACCGAAGCCACAGCCGT
>CM031708.1:0-260000 GCA_018466805.1 Hippocampus abdominalis
TATTGTGTTCAATGTTCAACTACTTAACTCACTGTCTACAGCCAGATCTTCTGGTCACTACTCTCTGAACGTTACTTGGGAAATGCTATCACTGCCTCTATCACTGCCCAAGATCCCTGCTCCAGCCCTGATGAGCTAATATCCCTCTTCAACACATCTTGCTCAGCTATCCTTGAAACTGTGGCCCCTCTTAAATTCAGACGCCCTAATTTTAAACCTCAACAGTGGCTTGACGACTCCACCCGCCATCTTAGGCAGGTTTGCCGAAGAGCTGAGCGCAAGTGGAAAAAAGATCACCTTCTAGTCTCTCTAGAACTATTCAGAAATTCCCTGGCTGACTTCCAAGCTGCAGCAAAAAAAGCTAAGGCTAAGCATTTCTCCAACATCATAAGCAAACATTCAAATCGCCCTAGAATATTATTTAACACCATCAACTCAATTGTAAACCCCCAAGTCTCTCCAGAGGTCGTGGCATCTACCAATAGCTGTGAAGAGTTCTTGAAGTTTTTTATTGAGAAAATTGACCACATCAGAGCATAGTTCACACCTTCTGCAGCAGACACTCCACCCCATATCCCCATTACTACATCTACTTTTGACAAGTTCCAAGCAGTGTCCTGCACTGATCTATGGGACATTGTAAACCACATGAAACCATCAACAGCTCCACACGATCCTATCCCTTCACAGATCACCAAAGATGCTTTTGATGCTATTGGTCCCTCCATCCAATTTATCCTCAACTCCTGCCTTGCCACCGGCACAGTTCCTATATGTTTCAAGCATGCGGTTGTCCAGCCTATGCTTAAGAAGCATAATCTGGATGCAAAATGTCTTAATAACTTCCGGCCAATCTCAAAACTGCCATTTCTCTCGAAAATCTTGGAGAAGGTGGTGTTTACACAGCTGCTTCCATTCTTCAACTCAACAGAGATCCCAGAGCCATTCCAATCTGGTTTCAAAGCGCGCCACAGCACTGAGACAGCCCTGTTGAAGGTGACAAATGACCTGTTGCTCACCCTTGACTCAGGTGATAACGCCATTCTGGTCCTGTTGGATCTCAGCGCTGCATTTGACACTGTGGACCATGGCACACTACTACAGCGTCTTGAACAGTGGGTTGGCATTAAGGGTACAGCTCTTAACTGGTTTCACTCCTACCTCCACCAAAGAACTTTCTCGGTATCCATAGGCCAGTACATTTCATCATCCGCCCCTGTGTCTTATGGTGTCCCCCAGGGATCGATTTTGGGTCCAGTACTGTTCTGCCTGTACATGCTCCCCCTAGTAAGTAAGTAAGTAAGTAAAGTTTATTTTTAAAGCACATTTAACCACAGCTTGCACTGACCAAAGTGCTGTACATAGTGCATAAGGTAAAACAGGTTAAAAATAGAATAGATAAGTAAAAAAAAAAAAATACACATACAGCACAGTGATTTAAGCTAAAATGATAACAACACAACACTTAATTACAGACAGCAGGGTAAGTAAGTAAGTAAAGTTTATTTTTAAAGCACATTTAACCACAGCTTGCACTGACCAAAGTGCTGTACATAGTGCATAAGCTAAAACAGGTTAAAAATAGAATAGATAAGTAAAAAAAATAAAATACACATACAGCACAGTGATTTAAGCTAAAATGATAACAACACAACACTTAATTACAGACAGCAGGGTAAGACAATTAGGGCACAGGGAAGGCCAATGTAGAAAGGTGCGTCTTGAGCTTCGTTTTGAAAAGTGTTATTGAGGGGGCATTTCTGATATCAAGTGGCAGTTGGTTCCATAGCTGAGGGCCAGCAACAGAAAATGCTCTATCACCTTTTTGTTTAAGCCGGGACCGTGGTACATGGAGGAGGCCTTGGCTGGAGGATCTGAGGGACCTGGGGGCTACATGGGGGTGAATGATATCAGCTATGTAGGTGGGTGCCAGGCCATGAAGAGCTTTAAAAACCAACAGCAGTGTTTTAAATCGTATTCGTGACTGGACTGGAAGCCAGTGCAAGGAGGCTAGGACAGGTGTGATGTGTTCATGCTTTTTTGTGTTGGTGAGCAACCTAGCTGCTGCATTTTGGACCATCTGAAGCCGTGCCACCAGTGTCAGAGGGAGACCAAGATAGAGGGAGTTACAATAGTCTAGACGGGAGGTTATGAAGGCATGGATGACTTTTTCCAGATCATTGTATGATAGAACAGATTTGAGTTTGGAGATTATTCTTAATTGATAAAAACTGGTCTTTACAACAGATGAAATTTGCTTGTCCAGGTGGAGATGAGAGTCCAAAATGATACCCAGGTTACGTGCATGGGATTTCACATAGGGGGCAAGGGGACCAAGGTTGGCAGGGATGGAATTTTTCGATCTTGAAGGCCCAAAGACAATGACTTCAGTTTTGTTATTGTTTAACTGAAGGAAGTTGTTAGCCATCCAGATTTTTATTTCTTCCAAACAGTCTAAAAGAGGCTGCATGGAATTGCCAGACTTCAGTGGGATGTACAGCTGGGAGTCATCTGCATAGAAATGGAATGAAATATTGAATTTCCTGATGATGTTACCTAGGGGGAGCATGTACAGGCAGAACAGTACTGGACCCAAAATGGATCCCTGGGGGACACCATAAGACACAGGGGCGGATGATGAAGTGTACTGGCCTATGGATACCGAGAAAGTTCTTTGGTGGAGGTAGGAGTGAAACCAGTTAAGAGCTGTACCCTTAATGCCAACCCACTGTTCAAGACGCTGTAGTAGTGTGCCATGGTCCACAGTGTCAAATGCAGCGCTGAGATCCAACAGGACCAGAATGGCGTTATCACCTGAGTCAAGGGTGAGCAACAGGTCATTTGTCACCTTCAACAGGGCTGTCTCAGTGCTGTGGCGCGCTTTGAAACCAGATTGGAATGGCTCTAGGATCTCTGTTGAGTTGAAGAATGGAAGCAGCTGTGTAAACACCACCTTCTCCAAGATTTTCGAGAGAAATGGCAGTTTTGAGATTGGCCGGAAGTTATTAAGACATTTTGCATCCAGATTATGCTTCTTAAGCATAGGCTGGACAACCGCATGCTTGAAACATATAGGAACTGTGCCGGTGGCAAGGCAGGAGTTGAGGATAAATTGGATGGAGGGACCAATAGCATCAAAAGCATCTTTGGTGATCTGTGAAGGGATAGGATCGTGTGGAGCTGTTGATGGTTTCATGTGGTTTACAATGTCCCATAGATCAGTGCAGGACACTGCTTGGAACTTGTCAAAAGTAGCTGTAGTAATGGGGATATGGGGTGGAGTGTCTGCTGCAGAAGGTGTGAACTGTGCTCTGATGTGGTCAATTTTCTCAATAAAAAACTTCAAGAACTCTTCACAGCTATTGGGAGATGCCACGACCTCTGGAGAGACTTGGGGGTTTACAATTGAGTTGATGGTGTTAAATAATATTCTAGGGCGATTTGAATGTTTGCTTATGATGTTGGAGAAATGCTTAGCCTTAGCTTTTTTTGCTGCAGTTTGGAAGTCAGCCAGGGAATTTCTGAATAGTTCTAGAGAAACTAGAAGACAATTAGGGCACAGGGAAGGCCAATGTAAAAAGGTGCGTCTTGAGCTTAGTTTTGAAAAGTGTTATTGAGGGGGCATTTCTGATATCAAATGGCAGTTGGTTCCATAGCTGAGGGCCAGCAACAGAAAATGCTCTATCACCTTTTTGTTTAAGCCGGGACCGTGGGACATGGAGGAGGCCTTGGCTGGAGGATCTGAGGGACCTGGAGGCTACATGGGGGTGAATGATATCAGCTATGTAGGTGGGTGCCAGGCCATGAAGAGCTTTAAAAACCAACAGCAGTGTTTTAAATCGTATTCGTGACTGGACTGGAAGCCAGTGCAAGGAGGCTCGGACAGGTGTGATGTGTTCATGCTTTTTTGTGTTGGTGAGCAACCTAGCTGCTGCATTTTGGACCATCTGAAGCCGTGCCACCAGTGTCAGAGGGAGACCAAGATAGAGGGAGTTACAGTAGTCTAGACGGGAGGTTATGAAGGCATGGATGACTTTTTCCAGATCATTGTATGATAGAACAGATTTGAGTTTGGAGATTATTCTTAAGTCATATGCCTTGCTCCCCTAGAGAACTCCCTAGGTAACATCATCAGGAAATTCGATATTTCATTCCATTTCTATGCAGATGGGGCGGCCCGGTAGTCCAGTGGTTAGCACGTCGGCTTCACAGTGCAGAGGTACCGGGTTCGATCCCAGCTCCGGCCTCCCTGTGTGGAGTTTGCATGTTCTCCCCGGGCCTGCGTGGGTTTTCTCCGGGTGCTCCGGTTTCCTCCCACATTCCAAAAACATGCATGGCAGGCTCGTTGGGCACTCTAAATTGTCCCTAGGTATGAGTGTGAGCGTGGATGGTTGTTCGTCTCTGTGTGCCCTGCGATTGGCTGGCAACCAATTCAGGGTGTCCCCCGCCTACTGCCCGAGGACTGCTGGGATAGGCTCCAGCACCCCCCGCGACCCTAGTGAGGATGAAGCGGTTCGGAAAATGGATGGATGGATTTCTATGCAGATGACTCCCAGCTATACATCCCACTGAAGTCTGGCAATTCCATGCAGCCTCTTTTAGACTGTTTGGAAGAAATAAAAATCTGGATGGCTAACAACTTCCTTCAGTTAAACAATAACAAAACTGAAGTCATTGTCTTTGGGCCTTCAAGATAAAAAAATTCCATCCCTGCCAACCTTGGTCCCCTTGCCCCCTATGTGAAATCCCATGCATGTAACCTGGGTATCATTTTGGACTCTCATCTCCACCTGGACAAGCAAATTTCATCTGTTGTAAAGACCAGTTTTTATCAATTAAGAATAATCTCCAAACTCAAATCTGTTCTATCATACAGTGATCTGGAAAAAGTCATCCATGCCTTCATAACCTCCCGTCTAGACTATTGTAACTCCCTCTATCTTAGTCTCCCTCTGACACTGGTGGCACGGCTTCAGACGGTCCAAAATGCAGCAGCTATGTTGCTCACCAACACAAAAAAGCATGAACACATCACACCTGTCCTAGCCTCCTTGCACTGGCTTCCAGTCCAGTCACGAATACAATTTAAAACACTACTGTTGGTTTTTAAAGCTCTTCATGGCCTGGCACCCACCTACATAGCTGATATCATTCACCCCCATGTAGCCCCCAGGTCCCTCAGATCCTCCAGCCAAGGCCTCCTCCATGTCCCACGGTCCCGGATTAAACAAAAAGGTGATAGAGCCTTTTCTGTTGCTGGCCCTCAGCTATGGAACCAACTGCCGCTTGATATCAGAAATGCCCCCGCAATAACACTTTTCAAAACTAAGCTCAAGACGCACCTTTTTACATTGGCCTTCCCTGTGCCCTAATTGTCTTACCCTGCTGTCTGTAATTAAGGGTTGTGTTATTATCATCTTAGCTTAAATCACTGTGCTGTATGTGTATTTATTTACTTATCTATTCTATTTTTAACCTGTTTTAGCTTATGCACTATGTACAGCACTTTGGTCAGTGCAAGCTGTGGTTAAATGTGCTTTAAAAATAAACTTTACTTACTTACTTACTTATATATATATATATATATACACATATATATATACACATATACATATATATATATACACATATACATATATATATCCATCCATCCATTTTCCGAACCGCTTCATCCTCACTAGGGTCGCGGGGGGTGCTGGAGCCTATCCCAGCAGTCTTCGGGCAGTAGGCGGGGGACACCCTGAATTGGTTGCCAGCCAATCGCAGGGCACACAGAGACGAACAACCATCCACGCTCACACTCATACCTAGGGACAATTTAGAGTGCCCAACGAGCCTGCCACGCATGTTTTTGGAAAAACGTCGCGGGACGTCGAGGCGCCACGATGAGGCAACATTGTGGGAACTGCGGCTCCTCATCACACCGCACACGTGCGCCCGCGTGCCCGGCGCTAGGACAAAGATGCCAACGTTGCGGTAGGCTGAACCACTTTGCTAAAGTCTGCCGCTCTGTTTCTAATCCTGTGGACCCCGGGCCCCACCTAACCAACGCATCTGGCTCCACCACCATCCACTCGGTGGGCGCCTGCAGCAAGCCGTTCAAGTGGTGCGCAGTCGAGCTGGACGGCGTGTGTCTGTCACTGCTGCTGGACACCGCAGCCTCCAAGTCACTCCTGAATGAGGCCACGGTCCAATGTTGTGTTTAATAAAACGCGTGGAGTCGGACTTTGTGCTCACTGTCGTTTATTGTCAGTAGCCACCTTTTCTCTCAATCCTTTTGCAACCGCCCACTTTACGGCCGTGACGTCACGCCGTCGTAACATAACCCTGTGGCTGTGGTTATATGCCACATTCACCCCCCCCTTTTATAAAAGTGCAAAAACATTCAAACATATTAATGGTGCACAACTTCAAAGCCAGAACATGGCCAACCTATCTGGGTAAACAGGGTAGACTACCCATTTACCCGCATAGCCATGTGGTTTATTCTGCCACATAATCAGACTATGTAGTCCCTGAGATACAGGGGCTGCCGACGAGCCCGAACAGGGCGGAGCCTCGGTCCGAGGGCGTCAGCCGGCACTTCGAGTTCGGGTGGGATTCCTGGGGCTACCGGAGGGAGATCCCAGTCCCCGGCAGTGTGGCGCGGATCAGCCGCCGCGGCGAGTTCTTGTGCTGATGGTGGGTTGACGCGCCTTAGGCGACTGGCATGCCAACGGGAGCCGTCAGCAAGGAGGAAGGTAGCTGGGCCCAATTGTGCCATTATCTGTTGGGGTGAGGACCAGAAGGATAGCAGCTTGTGGGACCGATGCGGCCGGCGGATACGGACCCAGTCCAACACCTTGAGTGTGTGTCCTCTCACCCGATGTGCCCTGTCGTAGCGGTGCTTCATCCGGCGTTGCGCCTCTGCCACCAGGTCGCCGACAGAGGGTCCTGCTGCTGGAGGGCCTGGAGGATCCCTGCTGGGCGGCCGTAGTCGATCCATGGGAAGTTGGAGTTCCCGTCCGAGCATCAGAAGGGCTGGGGAGCTACCTGTCGTGGCATGTGGCGTCGCTCTGTAGTGCTGTAGTGTGTTCTGCAGGGCCGTGCTGAATGGGAGACCTTCGGTCAGATGTGCTCTCAGGCCGTTCTTGAGGGTCTGGTTGAACCTTTCCACGCCCCCATTGGCCTGCGGGTGGTACAGGGCCGTCCTGATGTGCTTAATCCCTCTCTCCCCTGTGAAGGCAGCGAAGTCAGCCGAGAGGAACTGGGGCCCATTGTCTGTGGTAATGGTGTCTGGCACACCCCAGCGGGCAAACAGGGAAGAAAGAAAGTCAGTGGTTTGCTGTGTGGTTACTGACCCCACGGGGAGGACCTCCGGCCACTTGGAGTGGAGGTCGTAGGCCACCAACAGGAACCGCTGGTGATGAGGAGTGCCATGGAGCTCCCCACAGATGTCCACCTGGATGTGGGACCACGGCGTCGCTGGCCATTGGAGGGGCTGCAAAGGTGGTGTCGGGGGTGGGCCCGTCTTACCGCTGGTCAGGCAGGCGGCGCAGTCCTTGACCATCGTTTCAATGTCCCTGTCGATGCCTGGCCACCAAACCAGGGTCCTGCAGCGCTGCTTCACTCTCACAATGCCCAGGTGACCGTCGTGTGCCATGTTCAGGATGCGTGCTCGTAGAGAGCTGGGGATCACCGTGCAGAGCCCCCGAGCGACGCAGTCACCGTTCCAGCAGGAAAGGTCGTCTCTGACCCGGTGGTAGGGCGCCAGCTCCTCTGGCACCTTCGCAGGCCAGCCCTCCTGGATAAACGTGCGGAGCTGTGAAAGCACGGGGTCCTGTGCAGAGGCCGCCTGGAGCTCCTGCAGGGAGACTGTTGTTCGGAGGGGCTCGTGCAGCATGAGGACCAGCTCTGACTCTGAGCCGTCCGGGGCGGTGTCTGGCGCTGAGGTGGGCGTGGCCCTGGAGAGCAGATCAGCCACAACGTTTTCTCTGCCGGGTGTGAACACTGTCGTGAAGTTGTAGGCCTGCAGTCTCTCTGACCACCGGTACAGGCGCAGCGGTTTGTGTCCCGATCCTGCCGTGGCCAGGAGGGCTGTGAGTGCTTGGTGGTCGGTCCGGAGCGTGAAGTGCCGCCCGTAAAGGTACATGTGCCACCGCTCGCACGCCCAGACGCAGGCAAGCGCTTCTCTCTCCCCCACCGAATACCTCTGCTCCGTGGGAGTCAGAGATCGTGAGGCAAACGCCACGGGACGTTCAGTCCCCCCGTGCAGCTGGGACAGGACCGCCCCTACCGCCGTGTTGGACGCGTCGCAGGTCACCAGCGTAGGGCTATGGAGGTCGAAGTGGGCGAGCACTGGAGGGGAGGTGAGCTGTGTCTTCAGCTGGCGGACTGCTGAAGACACATGGGTGTCCAGGACCAGGGGGCATCCTGTTTGAGGAGTGCGCGTAGTGGCGCCGTGGTCTCTGAGTAGTGTGGAAGAAAACGCAGGTAGAACGCCGTCATGCCCAGGAATGAGGACAGCTGCGCGGGGCAGGAGGGCTCAGGCAGGCGTAGGATGGCTTCCACATTTGAGTGGAGCGGGCTGAGGCCGTCGGCATTCAGGCGAAACCCCACAAACTCGATGACCGGCGCGGAGAAAATGCATTTCTCGCCGTTCAGCGTGAGGTTGTGTTGGGCGAGCACCTCTAGAACCCTGGTGAGGCGGTCGTCGTGTGAGGCTGCTGTCGCGCCGTGCACCACTATGTCATCCAGGTACACAACCACGCCAGGGATGCCGGCGAAGATGGTGGCCATGATCTTCTGGAAGCAGCTGGGGGCAGAGCTAAGCCCAAAAGGCATGCGGGTGTACCTGAAAACGCCCATGTGTGACACGAAAGCGGTGAGGTTGCGGCTCTCTGGGTGCAGCAGAACCTGCAGGTAACCCTGGCGGAGGTCGAGCTTGGAGAAGACTGTGGAGCCGTGAAACTTGGCAGAGAGCTCTTCTGTAGTGGGCAGAGGATATTTATCTGGTATCACCGCTTTGTTCACCTGTCTGAGGTCGATGCAGGGGCGCAGGCCGCCCGTCTTCTTCCGTGCCACCACTAGGTTGGAGATCCATGGCGATGCGTCCACTCGTTCGATTATGCCAGCGTCCAGAAGTTTCTGCAGCTCGGCTGAAACATCAGCACGTAGGGCGAGGGGCAGGCGGCGGAGAGGCTGAATGACTGGAGTCACCTCCGGGTTCAGGAGCGGCTGGTGGTTGAAGGCGGTGAGGCAGCCCAGTCCAGCGAACAGCGAGGGCCAGCGGTGCAGCCAGGGCGTGGTGACGGTTAGTATGGTGGCACCCATGTTGTCTGTAATGGAGAAGCCCAGGGCACAGAACAGGTCGAAACCGAGGAGGTTGGCGCCCTTGCGGGACACCTGAAAGGTGAAAGCTGGGAGAGTTCTAGCGCCATAGCGCACGGAAAAGGTCGCAGTGCCAACCATGTCGATCTTGGTGTGTCCATAACCAAACAGGTCTTCCGTGCCAGGTTTAACAGTCATTCGTGGAAAAAGTCGCCGGACCGTGGCCTCATTCAGGAGTGACTTGGAGGCTGCGGTGTCCAGCAGCAGTGACAGACACACGCCGTCCAGCTCGACTGCGCACCACTTGAACGGCTTGCTGCAGGCGCCCACCGAGTGGATGGTGGTGGAGCCAGATGCGTTGGTTAGGTGGGGCCCGGGGTCCACAGGATTAGAAACAGAGCGGCAGACTTTAGCAAAGTGGTTCAGCCTACCGCAACGTTGGCATCTTTGTCCTAGCGCCGGGCACGCGGGCGCACGTGTGCGGTGTGATGAGGAGCCGCAGTTCCCACAATGTTGCCTCATCGTGGCGCCTCGACGTCCCGCGACGTTTACCTCCGGCTCGTCGAGAGGAGCAGTGGTGTCGGGGAGTGGGGCCGTGAGAGCAACAGTACGAGATGAAAGAGGCAGATGTGGAGCGAGGTGGGGAAGGGCTGGAGCTGGGTCCGAGGCGGCTAGCCGGGATGCTAACAGGGCCGCAGACTCGAGCTGGAAAGCCATTTCCACCGCCCTAGACAGCGACGTGTCGTCCGGCGATAAAAACAGCTTCTCCCGCAGTTTAAGGTCCGTCGTGTGTTCGGCTAGCTGGTCCCTAATCATCTCGCCCTCCAGATCTCCGAACCTGCAGAGGCTGGCTAGTCCCCGGAGGTCGGCGACGTAATGGTGGACCGACTCACCGGGCCGCTGTCGACGCTGCCGGAAGATAATCCGCCGTGCCATGACGCTCTGTGGAGCAGCGAAGTGTCCGGAGAGCAATGCCACACAGTCCGAAAATTTCGTGGCCGGTCCGAGGGTGCGAAAGATGCGTTGGCCCTCACAGCCCAGGCTATGGACAAGCATTGCCCGCCTTCGCGCGTCGCTAGCGTCGGCTAGCCCGAAGGCTTCAATAAAGGTCTCGAAGGACTCCAACCAGCGGGACCACGGGACTGGCGGCTCGCCAGGCAGGGCGAGGAACGGAGGAAGAGGCGAGAGTGGAAGCTCCATCCTTGTCGCCAAATGTTGTGTTTAATAAAACGCGTGGAGTCGGACTTTGTGCTCACTGTCCTTTATTGTCAGTAGCCACCTTTTATATCAATACTTTGGCAACCGCCCACTTTACGGCCGTGACGTCACGCCGTCGTAACATGACCCTGTGGCTGTGGTTATATGCCACACTGATTACACCACTGATGCTTGTTTCCACAAACAGTGCAAACAGCCTGGATCTTCACCAGTGTCCCTTTGACATAGCGGAAGCAGGCGCTTCTGCCTTTGCAAAGGACACAAACGGCCAACAGGGCGATCAGAGCTTGAAAATGCAATTAAAATGACATATGCTCTTGTCAATTTAGCCAATTTCAGTTTCGTGGTTGTAAATGTTGATTTGTGTTAATCGCATTTACAATGAAAATAATTATAATAATCTTACTGGATTTCTTCGAAGCTGACATGTGTCACTTCATCATCTGATGAACTTGGTTCATCTTCATCGCTGTCTTCCCCTGCAATATACTCCACATCTTGGTCCGGGATTTGTCGACTGTCCTTTTCCACGTCACTCTCCTCTTCACTGTCTGTGTCAACCAGTGGCATACAGACCTTTTTCCTTTTGGGTTCTGGTTGGCCCAAGTTGCATTGCAAACCAATGGACCGGTAATTTGCCCTCTTCTTATATTTCTCGCATGGAGGACAATACTTCAATGTCAGCACCACTGAACACATTAAAAAGATAAATATATTTATTATCAATGTATGTATATGTTTATCACTAATGGCCATCCTCATCATCATCATCACTTACTTTTATCCACACTAGGTGGTGGTATAACTTCATCATCTTGATGGCTGTTTGAACTGGATTCATCCAGCAATAACTGACCCCCACACTCAGCCGTCTCAGAGCTGATAGCCTCAGCTACGGTTCGCTTCCTGTCTCGCTTAGCTGCTGCTGCACGCTGGACAGGTGGATATTGAACTTGCTGGTCTGGTGGAGGCAGGTGAATTGTTGGGACAGCAGTTGCATTGAGTAATAACCTGCAGAATAAACATGAGGAGACACTAGAAATATATTTTGCTCATGAAACCTATAAAACCTAAAAAAAATACTATCACATCTTTTCTAACCCGTCTTACCAAATATTTAATTATGAAATAAATCATAAAATGCATTAGGCATGACAAATGATTGGCAGTTTTCTAAGAGGATGTGTCATGAATTCAATAAAGTTGTATTCAATTCAATTCAATTCAATGTTCATTCGTCAACAAAGCAGCGCTGCCAACCTATTGAAATGTACTTCCAGAACAATTTGTCTGACTGCCATTATTACTCATCGCTGATATGAATAGCATCGATCAGGGGTTTGCCTTGAGCCGAAAACTAACGTCGCTATCGCTAGATTCTCCTGTTCAACGTTGCTAGCTTCTCGAGTTAGCTTTCGGCTAACGTTGCTACCGTCTACTGTTCATTCCACAAGAGTTGGCAGCTATGCTTTGACAAAATCATCAGCTCGTTTGCCTCGAGCCGAAAACTAACGTCGCTAGCTTCTGTTCAACGTTGCTAGCTTCTCAAGTTAGCTTTTGGCTAACGTCAATACCTTCTACTGTTCATTCCACAAGAGTTGGCAGCTATGCTTTGACAAAATCATCATCATCTATCCAAAAATCACACTTACTTTTTTGCAAATCCTTGATCATAAGCAGACCGGTTGAGAAAAAAATCTTTGAAGTGGAAATGGCAGAGAACACTCGTTGATGATGGCGTGAAATTCATTCGCTTCGTGCGAATAAAAGATGTCCATTTAAGTGCCCTGCTATCCTTCGGCCACTGGTACAACTTTTCTGTCGATTGCGAACAATACATCGCCACACACCGCCGTGGCATCTTACCAACAAGCAATGCAACAATGCTGTTCAATGGAAGGACTTCCCTCGCAGTTCTCCATGTGACGTCATTTCCGAAGATTTCCGAAGATTGCCGAAGAAAAGCATTTTCGTTGTCAAGGGCGTTGCTAAGGGTTAAACAAATAATCTGGAAGGGTTGCGTTAAAAAAAATAACCCTGAACAATTATAACGCAAGCATTGTAATTGTTCAGCCATTGATATTACTCAAAAACATGGTTGGCCAACTTTACTTCACACTTGGTCTTTAAGGTTGCGAATGCTTATCTACAAGCCGTAACAATCTTTGACAGCTGTCCCAAAATGGAGTGGAGAAATTCAACTTTATTGAAAATATGACCTTGGGTTTTAAAGCAGTCAGGGTTTCAAAGGAAGCGTGGGGGTCCTGGTTTTTATCAGTGGTTCTAAAATAGAATGGAAAATAATCCTGATGTCATGATGTCTTACCTCGGGTTTTAAAAAAGTTTCACAGTACCAATTAAAAGGTATTTTGGCTTCTAGGTATTTTTAAAATGGTTACAAAATGAACTTCAAAATTTCAGACCTGACAATGCACTAGACAATGGCGGTTTTGGATTAAGTCCAAAATCACAGGTGCGACCCACTCAACCACATTGATAGTAATGGGTACTAATCAAGAGCGTTTTAGGTTTCAAAAGTTTGAATTCTTCAGCGTCTTTTTACAGCTGTCCCAAAATTGAGTTGAAAATGTTTTTTAACCTTTGGTTCTAAAGCAGTCAGGGGTTTAGATGAAGGTTTGGCTTCCACGCAGGGCCCCGGATGTATTGTTTTAAAATAGAGTATAAATTAATGAGAGTGTCAAAATGTCTGACTTCTCATTTTCCAAAACGCAGTTTTTCAATGTTGGGTTTAAAAGATGGCTTGGCTTCCAAGCAGGGTTCCTATTTTGTAACAGCGTTTACAAAATGGAATGACAAATTTCAGTTTTTACAATACACCAGCAAAATACATGTCCTAAGTTAGAGGTGGAAGTAGAATAAATGCTCCAAGAACTTTCCATAGTAGCTGGTATACCTGAGCCATATTGACAGCTGTGGTTACTAATCAGTGAGGGTTTCCAAGGAGCGTTTAGGGTTGCAAAGGCTAATCTTGAAGCTGTCACGGTTTTCAACAGCTGTTCAAAAATTAAGTTGAAAAAGTCAGCTTTCTGAATGCGTAACCTCAGGTTTTAAAGCAGTCAGGATTTCAAAGTAACGATTGGTTTCCACGTGGGGTCCTGATTTTTAAGGATGAAACAAAATACCTTAGGTTTTAAAATGGCCTCAAAGCAGGCCAGGGAAGGTGACTTTGCCTTCCAAGTTGTGGTTGCAATGTGGCGTGAAACATTTAAGACCTTTGCATGTCCCAGACCAAAACTTGATCCCAAAATCTCTTTTGCCAAAGTCAGGGGTGCGACCCACTGAGTAAGGTTGAATGCCGCCATTCCGAATCCGTCAGGATTTCAAAGGAGAGATTGGGGTTTCAAAGGCTTCCAAGTGGTCACGATGTTTGAAGGCTGTCCCAAAACTGAGTTGAAAAATTCCACTGTCTTAATGTTTGACCTCAGGATTTCAAAGGAGGGTTTGGCTTCCATGTGCGGTCCTGATTTTTGACAGTGGTTCTAAAATGGAGTAAAAATAAATCAAATGTCGGGAGGTGCTCAGACAGTTAAAATTTGAAATGTACAGGTTCAACGGTGAGTTTTGCTCCCAAAGAGTGCTCTCAGGTCTCAACAGCGGTTGAAAAATGCCACAACTCAAAATATCCCAGCACATGGAGCATTTAACGCTTGAAAGGTTAATCTCAAAGCCTTTGTAGTTTTTTAATAACTGCCCAAAATTGAGTTGGAAAATTGAGCTGTCTGAACTTATGACATGCACTTTTAAAGCAGTCAAGGTTTCAAAGGAGGGGTTGGCTTCCAAGCAGTTTACCTTTTCTTTTCGCAGTGGAGTGAAAAAATGGAGTGAGAAACTCCACAACTGAAAATGTCCTGGCACAAAACCCGATTTAAAAAACACCACGGCCTCATCCAGTGGTGCCAATGAGTACTAACAGCCGCGGTTCCTAATCAGTCAGGGTTTCAAGGGAATGTTTGGGGTTTTAAATGTCACCATAAGGTCATGATTTATGACAGGTGTCAGACAAGTGTTTGGATTCGATGGACTGTTCCCATTTTTAAAACTTGAAACAAAATGGGTTGCAAACTCCAGACTGGAGAAGGAGCAACCACAGGACTTGATCACAAAATCCACATATCCTATGTCAGTGGGTCGCACCACTGAAAAACGTTGACAGCTTCGGTTCTTAATTATTGAGGGTTTCAAAGGACCATTAAACGCTTGACAGGCTAATTTCGAAGCCGTCACGGTTTCTTAATACCTATCCAGAAATCGAGTTGCAGAATTCAGCTGTCTGAATTCATGACCTGGACTTTCAAAGCAGTCAAGTTTTCAAAGGAAGGGTGGGCCTCCTAGCAGTGTACCCTTTCTTTTCAGAGTGGTGTGACATATTGGTGTGAACAACTCCACAACTGAAATTGTCCCGGCTCAAGATTTGATGACAAAAACCCCACGTCCTCCGCTAGTGGTGCCACTGAGTACCAAGAGTTGCGGTTCCTAATCAGTCAGGATTTCTAAGGAACGGTAGGGGCTCTAAATGCCAACATCCATCCATCCATCCATTTTCCGAACCGCTTGATCCTCACTAGGGTCGCGGGGGGTGCTGGAGCCTATCCCAGCCGTCTTCGGGCAGTAGGCGGGGGACACCCTGAACCAGTTGCCAGCCAATCGCAGGGCACACAGAGACGAACAACCATCCACGCCCACACTCACACCTAGGGACAATTAAGAGTGTCCAATCAGCCTGCCATGCATGTTTTTGGAATGTGGGAGGAAAGCGGAGTACCCGGAGAAAACCCACGCAGGCCCGGGGAGAACATGCAAACTCCACACAGGGAGGCCGGAGCTGGAATCGAACCCGGTACCTCTGCACTGTGAAGCCGACGCGCTAACCACTGGACTACCGGCTTAAATGCCAACATGTGATCATGATTTATGACAGGTATCCCCAAATTATGTTAAAAATCTCAGCTGTCTGAATGTACTATTTTGGGTTTTTTATAATTATGAGTTTAAAAGGTGAGTTTGGTGTGTTAAGGAATACGCCCATTTTAACACTTGAAACAAAATGCGTTCCAAACTCCAGACTGGAGAAGGACCCAACACAGGTCTTGATCACAAAACCCCCATCTCCTAAGTCAGTGGGTCACAAGACTGAGTATTGACACCGCGGTTCTTCATCAGTCAGGGTTCCAAAGGAACTTTTGGGGTCTTAAATGCGACCAAGTGTTGATGATTTATGACAGGAGTCCCAAAGTGAGGTGCAATTTTTCAGCTGTCTGAATGAATGACTTTGGGGTTTATATCATTTCGAGTTTAAAAAGTGTGTTTGGCGTTTCAAGGAGTGTGCCTATTTTTAACACTTGAAACAAAATGCGTTCCAAACTCCAGACTGGAGAAGGACCCTACACAGATCTCAATCACAAAACCCTCATGTCCTCAGTCAGTGGGTCACAATACCGAGTACTGATGCCATGTTCAAAATCAGTTAGGGTTTCAAAGGAACTTTTGGGGTTTTCAATGTCCCAAAATCTAGTTGGGAAAAAAAAATCAGCTCTCTCAAAGTGTCCTTGGGTCGAGAGCCTTGAATGTTTCAAAGGGCTGAATAGCTTCCATGTAGCGTCATGTTTTTTTGTTTGGTTGTTTTTTTCCCCCCAGAACTCACCTTTTAAAGAAGTCAGGAGTTCAAATGAATGGTTGTTTTTAAAAGTTTTTAACACTCGGTCCTGTTTTTTAACCGTTGTTCTAAAATTGAATGTAAAGAAATCCAAATATCATGTGTTTCAGGTTTTAACACATTTTCAAAGTGGGGTATAAAAGGTGACTTTGGCTTCCATCCAAGTGGTGTTCCCATTTTGGGTTTACAATTTCAGACCTGACAATGTACAATGGGAGTTTTGAATTAAGTGCCAAGAAACGAGCCGCTTCTCCTCCACGTTGAGAGGAGCCAGATGAGGTAGCTCTGGCATTAAATGAGGATGCCTGCTGTACATCTATCTGGTGAGGTGTTCCAGGCCTCTCCCGCCGAATTTAAAGGAGTGTTTTAGGTTCCAAAGGTTGATCTCAAACCATTATGATTTTTTACAGCTGTCCTAAATTTGAGATGTAAAAATTCAGCTGTCGAAATGTGTGACCTTGAGTTTTAAAGCTCTCATGATTTCAAAGGAGGGTTTGGCTTCCATGCAGGGGTCCTGATTTTTTTAATTTTTTTATTGTGGTTATGAAAGTGAGTAAAAACAAATTGAAATAGTGACAGAGAAATCCATGAGCAAAATTGTATCATGTTTAAAGTTTCATTTAGTTTGGGCACATCTAAACGTTTGGGTGCGTATCCAGCAGCCCCAAATGCCTATGCACAAAGGCAAAGGTGCCGGCCTTTTGAAGTCCACAATTACTACGTAAATGCTGGGGGGGCGAGGTGGAGTAACCATTGCATAGTCGGTTCTCTCCACTGAGTGACGGAATTAGACGAGTTAATGCCGAAGAGGAGTAGGCTAGCTCGAGTACAGTTTCGTGGTTAGCGGTACGGGGGAATTTCGGTTACCACGTGACACACGTGCTAGGCAACAACATGGCGACACGGAAGTCCCGATTGAGCTGGCGATTGAGCGGAACGCAACCGACAACAGCACGTCACGACGAAGAAACGTGAGTCGAAAACACGCGATTAGCTGAAATTGACTACAAAGGGTCAACGCGATTCGTGAAAAAGTGGAAAAAGAAATACGGATTCTCGGGAGACGTTAATGATTGCGATGAATTAGAAACAGTGTTATGTAAACTATCGCTGAAAGACAAAGAAAAGCAGAAAAATAATGAACACGGAAAACAATGGTACAAGTGTAAAATCCTCGTTGAAAGGGCCAGACAAATATGGGCGAAAAAGGTGAAAGAGAAACGTCAAAAGCTGGATGAGGATTTAATTGCACCCGCTGCTGCAACGCGACCCACAGCCGCCCCAGTGGCCGCCGTTTTGGGAGGGCCTCCTGGCCCTTCCCCCACGTTCGCAAACTACGAGAGAAAAGACTTCATTACCCCCTCCGTCCTGGGGAACAAATCAAACTCCTGTAACACTCCGCAGGATGGTCCAAACCCTGGACATCAACACCAAACGCGCTCTAGAGGCACGGTGGATGAGTGGAGGCGGACATTCGACTCATCCACCCCGCTAGAGGATAATTCGCATGAATCTGGAGTCGAAGGGCCCCCCTTCCAAGCGTTCCCCATGGTCCAAATGCCATCGACAAAAGAGGAATCGCTGTATGTATATAGACCGTGGACGCCAGCCGAATTTAGGGACATCGCTGCGTCACTTCCAACACCGAAAGACGACCCGGACGAGTTCGTAAGAGAATTACTAGATCTAGTCCACAGTCACAGGCTAAACGCTGGGGAATTTTTGAAATTGCTCTCATTAACCACCGGTTCTAAGTTTGGCGCAGTTGTGGGCGATTTTAATGGTAAGAAAGTTGCGGGAGGTTATCTGCGCTATGATGAACTCACGCAGCTCGGGGGACCCCTTGACCAAATTACGGAATGTTGCACCAAGGCACACCAGCGGACGCAAAATCCAAAAGAAATTTCCACATGCATTCAAAGGGTTGACGAAACTACCGTCAATGTTTACCACCGTCCGCGGTCAGTGTTCAAAATACACGGTGGTATCCCTGAGACACAGTCAGACTTGTTCAATTCGCATTTAAAACAGCATTTGCTGAACCAAGCACATCCTGATGTTACCCAATACGTCAAAATACATCATTTGAATGATGGCCAACATGTCCAAACAATGAAGTTTTGAATTACGCACGGAATTTCGAGCGACTTGAGAATAAGAAAAAGAAGAATGAGAGTCACGTGACCAACGTTTACTACGCCGCAAAAAACCCACGCGTACACATGAAAAACCCGGGTCCTCCATATAAAAGTAACAGACAAATACGGCCGTTTGCTCCCTTCAAATTAACTCCTCGGGACCAAAAGCGTTTTGTTGAAGGCAGATGTTTCCTTTGTGGGCAAAAGGGTCACATGGCGAAGGAATGCAAACAAAAGCGTAATGATAACACTGGGACTTCATCTTCGGATGAGGAGAAATTATGACTAGCACGGAACAAAACAGAGGATGCAGCCATGGCGGCGGTAAAGCCCTCTGCGCCTTTGTTTGAATCGTCCACCTCAAGTGAGGATGAAGGTGACATCTTAACCGATAGCAATCATGTTTTCGACACGGAAAATTACCTGCTGAGACATCAAACCTCCCCAATGACTAAACTGGAAATGACGCTGTTGGTCGAAGGAATTCCAACTGTTTTTCTTGTTGACACGGGCGCTGACATCACTGTTCTCGGTCGTTGGGATCGTGATACCGTGAAGCCAAGCGACAGCAAAATTTGCATGAAGGGGGCACATGGCTCCGTACAGCCCCTGACGTTATCGCAAACAGTAACCATCACTTCCCCCACAAACCCAGACCGGGAGGCCCTTGTCAAAGCTGCGTTAAACCCCCGCTCTCCACACAATTTATTGGGACGGGATGCGCAAACGCAACTCGAGATTTACACCATCGTAAATTACAAAAGCCAGGTCGAAGCCCGCATGGGGAGTAGTCAAGGTGATGCTCGCTATTTTTGGATGCTCGATTTACCGAACGACGATGTGCCTCAGAGTTCCGAATGTTTGGTTCGTTTCGCAGGTACCAAATTAAAGCCAGGAGGTAACGTGCAAACGGTGAACAACCTGCACATGACATAAGGCGTAAACAGACACCGACCAGACCCAGACTACACGAAAGTTTTTCTGGGCCTGGAACCCCAGGGTATTGTTATTAAACATGTGTATTGGAAAGATCAGTGGTGTTTTTCCACAGCTCGGGTGCGAAGGGCGATCAAGCCCCTCCTCTCACCCGGGCAACACATTTACATACCGCTCGGCAAACCAGAGCAACATGAATGGGAAAGCTTGAATTACCTTGCCGGTTCTGTTCCAAACCACACGTGGAGCCCCTCGCCCGCCAATCTGGGGTGCGAGGAGACAGAAGTTGGCTGGTTGCGTCAACACATCAATTGGGAGGTGACAACCACGCCAGCTGTTCATTTTAGCTGACAAATTGACACATTTGTGTTAACTGCAGAGGAGGAGAAGGCCATTGAGCACCTCCCAGCCACACTGTGGAGCACCGGGCCAGCAGATGTTGGCCTTATTAAAGATGCTCCACCAGTAACTATACTGGGGAAAACAGAACACAGGCCTATCATAAAACAATACCCCTTGAAAAAAGATGCTGAACAAGGAATTCAGCCATTAATCAGCTCGTTGCGGGAAGCGGGCATATTACGACCAAACCCCGATTCCCCATGCAACACACCTATATTTCCGGTGAAAAAAATGCAGACGAATAAGTGGAGGCTTGTGCAGGATCTGAGGGCTGTGAACCAAGCTGTTCAAAAGAGGGCGCCAAATGTCCCCAATCCACATACCCTACTAAATTCACTTAGACCTGATTCGAGATGGTTTTCTGTTATAGTTTTGAGTAATGCATTTTGGAGCATTCCAGTGCACCCTGATAGCCAGCACTGGTTTACGTTTACATACTGTATAAAGGAGAAAGATTCACCTTCACCAGATTGTCACAAGGCTTTTGTGATTCTCCCACCATTTTCTCTGAGGCCATCGCGCGCTGCCTGGCCTCCTTTGTAGCCCCACGGGATAGCCTTATGTAGACAACATCTTGTTCGCGTCCACATCTAAAGAGCAATGCAGAGTCGATACGGTTGCCTTGCTCTACTATTTGTGGGAAACGGGAAATAAAGTATCGAAAGATAAAATGCAACTTTGGAAGGAACAAGTAGTATACTTGGGTCACACCCTTACCGGGGAAGGGCGCGTTGTGGGAGACAAACAGAAAAAAGCGGTCGCCACAGCCCCAAAACCACTGACGAAGAGACTGATGATGTAATTTTTAGGTTTGTGTAATTATTGCATGCCGTGGATCGCGAATTATTCCTAAATCACCTGCTCGACATAATTCACGATAAGCAAATGGCAATGCAGGACAAGATCGGATGGACGCCAAGGGCGGACACAGCATTTGAAGAAGTGAAGCGGGAATTGATAAATTCGTCAGTACTCGCTTTGCCATATTATAATAAACCGTTTGAGCAGACAGTGACAGCTAAACACAGGTTTATGACATCAGTGTTGATACAGAAACATGGAACGAAAATGAGGCCTGTAGCCTATTATTCACAGCAGCTCGATCCGGTGGCTAGGGCAACCCCCGAGTGTGTGCAAGCCGTACTGGCTGCCGCATTGGCAGTCGGAGCATCCGCAGAGGTGGTGTTATTTCATCACTTAACATTGAGAGTGCCCCATGCTGTGTCCACGCTATTGTTAGAGACAAAAATTGCATTTCTGTCACCCGCACGACACCTCCATTGCACTGCGTTACTGTTATCACAGGGGGACATCACGGTTGTGAGATGCGGCACATTGAATCCAGCGTCGCTCTTACCCACCCCAGAGGACGGTACACCACATGATTGTGGGAGCCAAGTTCAAATGTCCACCAAGCCGCGACCCGATTTGACAGATATGCCCCTCCCGATCGGTGAAGTTGTTTTTGTTGATGGGTCGGCGAAGAAGGGTGGGGATGGGCAAAATAGAGTAGTAGGATATGCAGTTACAACACAAACGAGGGTTTTATTCCAGGGAACATTAAAGTCGAATTACTCAGCGCAAGCAGCCGAATTGTGTGCATTAATTCAAGCTTGCAAAATGTTTAAAGGGAGGGATGTGACTATTTGGACTGATAGCCAATATTGCTAGGGGTCTGTGCATGTGTTCTGTCGACATTGGGCGATCCGCGGGTTTAAAACAACAACGGGCACGACAGTCACCCACAAATTGTTACTCCAGCAATTGCTGGAAGCAGTACAGCTGCCTAGGACAATCGCTATTTGCAAGTGTGAAGCGCACTTGACAGGCAACGACCCAATCACAATTGGCAAACGCTTGGCGGATCAGGCTGCTCAGTGGGGGTTCCTAAATGACAGAGCAGTAACACGTGACATCTAGCAATAGAGGCACAGAACACAACACATGATGTTTTGAAATCAAGACAAAATCTAGCGCCTCACACAGAGCGGAAGTATTGGACAGATAAGGGACCTAAACTCGACGATGCAGGAATAGAGAAATTGGAAGACGGGAAACCATGGCTTCCAGTCTCTCTCTTCGAGTGGGCCGCGAGGTTAACACATGGCTTGTCACATGTGTCAACAGGGGGGATATTAGCACAGGTGCACCAATATTATCACACACATGGGTTTATGCATTTTTCAAAACATTTTTGTAGACGTTGTGTAATCTGTCTGAAAAACAATGCACAGGGTTATTTGAGACCGAAAAGAGGAACATTCCCAGACCTACCAGAACCATTTCACACAATACACATGGACTACATTGAATTGAACAAAACACAAGGGAAACGATACTGTCTTGTTTTTGTTGATGTGTTCTCAAAATGGGTTGAACTTTTTCCGAGTGTTCGCGATGATTCGGGAACCGTCGTGAAAGTATTGTGCGAACGCATTATTCCGACGTTTGGCATTCCATCTGTTATCAGAAGTGACAACAGAACGCATTTTGTGAACAAAGCTGTTACCAGAATAAGTGTATTGTTGGACATTGATTTGAAGCGACACTGTGCGTACCACCCGCAATCGGCTGGACTTGTGGAACGCACTAATGGAACTGTCAAAGCCAGGCTCATTAAGGCAATGAGAGAGACTAAGAGACAATGGCCTGACTGCATTCCCATCGTGGTCACTTCAATGAGAATAGTACCATCACAGGGAATGACACTGTCACCATTTGAAATCCTGTATGGGAGACCATATAGGCTTCATGACCTTGCACCAGCCCCACTGACAATGGGCGCTTGCATCCCCTCACACATGAGAAGACTATTTGATCAGAAAGAGATGCATAGGCACAATGACTTGCCAGCTTGTCCTGCTCCACAGACTTGCCAGGTCCGGGTTGGAGACCAGGTATTCCTCAAGGTGTTGAAAAGACTTCGCTGGGACAGTGAACGCTGGAATGGCCCCTTCCAAGTGATTGCAGCAACAAAAACTGCGGTCAAAGTCGAAGGACGCGACGGCTGGATCCACCAGTCGCAGTGCAAGCTCCTTCGGTTCGAGGTTGAGGGGATGTCAGAGTTGTTCACTCGGACAGTTGAACAAACAGACTCAGGAAGAGATTGTCTTTTCTGCCGGCAGGAGGCGCAGTTTTCTACGAAGCCACCCCGTGTGCGCTTCCCACTGACACCTGACCCCTGCAACCTCTGCCGGCCTTTTTATTGGTTGTGTATGCAAATTACAAGTGATATATCAGAAAAACACTCCCTTCTTCACATGTCACACCTCTCAACCCAGCCCACCGATACGCCCCTCAGAGGCCAAAACATCTCTCGCTACAAACAATGGCTTATCATGCTGCCCTCCCAAAGTTGAACCTTCCTGCCGACATTATCAGTTAATGAGGACTTGGCTTTATTCAGCTCAAGTTGGCCCTTCTTTCTGTGTGCTCCATTGTGTACAAGTTGTGAGAACATACCGTTCGAGGTCAATCAAGCATATACTGAAATGAAACTTTAAAACATGATAATATTAAGTTCGTCTTTCTCCATCATTCCCACCTCTTTTTCATATATTTCAAAGTTCCATTTACATTAAGCTGGCGATTGTGTGAGTTGGAGAGAAAAATGTGTCGTTTTAAATTAATGTTCAGCAATTTGCTTATTCACGACAGTTTTCGAATCATCACGGGCACTCGGAAGCAGTTCTCATTTTGAAGACACATCAATAATAAAATACTATAAAAAAATTTTTGGGGCAAAAATGTGTAAATCCACATATGGAACCTGAGCTCACCAACAACTAGAACAGAAAACATCCCCTATCTCATTCCCCCCCCCCCCTTTTTTTTTTTTTTTTCCCAAGGCAGAAGACACAGACTTCACATTGCATTCTTTGTTGTTGATGTTCATGGTGAGGGGGTTGTGGCGGGAGGGGGTTCTCGAGCTCGTTCTGGAACGGGGGGCTCTGCAGTGACGACATTGAACGAAAGCCAGTTGGTTTCTTCAAGACCTTAGGTTTACTACCTGGTCTCAGGTTGACACACTGGGGTTACTCTGCCCGTATACCGTGAAATCAACCTCTGGTGAATGATATAATCAACAGGTGGCAGCTGGTGCTGGACCAGTAGGCGTAAAGTCTCCAAGTTGCAGCTGGTGTTGATGTAGTTGTCTCAACCGTCACACAGTGCACCTAGCTTTCTTATAGTAGGAATGTGAGTTTCATTAAAAGCATATTTTTATTAAAAGCATAAGTGTTCTTCATTGCAAGCATAATCAATTCATTACTAATAATATGCAACTGTATGCTAACTAAAAACAAGCAACTTAACATTCCCCTTGTTTTTTCTGCTCATATCATCACACAGAACCTTCCTGTCGGACTTTATTCAGTGGACTCATGTTGTATATGTAAACAGAGTTATACTCAGAGAAACAATATAGGAAAAGAGGGTTAAAATCATCTGCATTTCAATATTGAAGTGAAATCATGTCTTCACTAGCCGAGCCGTTTTTCTATCCCAAAACCTTTACCATCCAAAAGTAACAGCAGAGGGTACATTCCATTCACTTTTGACGTCGTGGGCGTACCGGCCTTGGTGATAAACTGAATAAGCAGAGCCTAGATACAGGAAAGTCAGCAACATCCACACAATAGCCGGGGAAAAAATGTAAGAGAGATTAACACACCATTTTCTTTTTTTAAATGTCACAAAGTTCTTACCCACTAATTCTGACGACAAGGGCGTGGTCACGCTGGAATGGTCCGGTTCAGTGTGCGAGGCCCTCAGGGCGTGGTAGAACAACACTGTTCATCCACACATCGCACACGCTCCATTGGCCTCAGCCAAGAGCACATCCACCGCTGTGCGGTCCCGGAACGTCATCAGAGAGGTGACTGTCAATTTTTATTTTATTTTTTTTACTTACAATAGCCAAAAAGGCTTTCTCAGTAGAATTTTCAAGCTTCTGGACACTGTAGTGGAGGTAGCTGATTCCGTCAGCAACCTGGTTAACCAATTTATACCCACCCAGTACGCCACGAGGAACTCCAATTGCACCAACTTAGGTGGAATCTCAAATATCCTCTGCTGTGGACGACGGACACATAGTCATTAGTAAAAGTAGCTTCTCAATTGTTTTCTGCGCTAACTATAATTCCACCTCTTTTCCCTTTATATATATTTTTTTGTTGTTAATTAAAAAGAAAAAGGAAAACTCTGCCGCGATAATTGTTATTTGCCTATAAAATTGTTAGAAATGTACTTCTATATTAACCTGAAACCTGATTAACATTAAAGAACAAAAAGAAATACAGTAACACTCACAGCAAAGAATAACCATATCAACATAGATTTTTAGACCGCAACAGAAAGGAACCTAAACACAACAATACAATATCAAACAAAAATTAAGTGAACAATAAACATGTGTGTATAATTATTAGTTTTTTAAATCAAATGAATGCACCGTTTGAACTATTTCACCATTCTGAAAACAACATTATACAAATCAATAAACGATAATAAATTCACATTCAGTTAAGCAACATTAATTCAGGAGTACAATACTGTACACAAAACACTCCAATCCTCCCCCAAAAAATAAAAATGAACAAAAGATTTTGTGCTGCTCTTCTAAAAAATATATATATTTTTTTTATGAGATTCACTAGATCAATTAGATATAAAACACTTTTGCCTCCAAAACAAAAATGTAGAAAATAATTCGCATATTTTTAATTATTTTTTTTCTTCTCAAGATCGTCCAGATCACTGGTGTCAAAGTTAAGGCCCGGGGGCCAGATCCGTCCCGCCACATCATTTTATGTGGCCCGCGAAAGCAATTCACGCGCGTCAATTTCCATGATCCTTGCTAAAATTAGTACCGAAATTTTATGTATAACCAATAATGTCGAGATTTTGTGATAATTTTGTTACCCTGTCACTCACTCAAAAAATAATTGAACAAAACTGGTAATCCATCAATTAGTTGTGTACAAGTAATAATATAAATATCTATACACATTTATTCAGTGTCACAGTCGTACTGGGCCACCAAGGGAAGATGTAACCCCAAAACGGCCCGCGACAAAAATGAGTTTGACACCCCTGGTCCAGCTCAGTGAAAAAAAGTGTAGACGATCGTTCAAAGATACATCCCCTTTCTCGTGCGAACACAAATACCAGACGAAGGAGATCAGTGCAGTTGTCCATGATCATACAGTATAACAGAAAATGGGGACATAAACACAGATAACCTTTTTACAATATACGTCAGCAACACTTCAGAGAGTTACAATGTTTCCTTTTCATGCTCTCAGGCAATCTCAATTCTTCCTTTTTTTTTTTTTTGTTACGTGCATATATTCAGCCAAATTAGTTAATACAACCAAATAATATGATTACATACATATATCTTTTTTACAAATAAGATATGTAATTTCACAAATTATACAAACAAATCAGCTTAGTATATTAACTAAATCTATGCATAGTTTCCAGGGCCTGCGTGTTCCATTCATGCATTTCTTCAACTGAATTTTTAACCATAGAATTAATACTCTCCACCAATCCTGCAGATTGGACGGCAGGAGCAATGGTGTCTCAAATCAATATGAAGCATGCATTCAATTACATCAATTACTCTGTTCACACAATGTGTTCTCGATATAGATTAAAACAGTAGGTTGTATAATGTTCCCGAACCAGAGACACCATTCCCCTTGCCAACGCGTGAGGTAATCCATGACGTAAAAAGAATTTTGGGCAAAATGGGTTCACTGTCAGTGCTGACATAAACCCCATCTTGCAATGTAGTTCCCCTTTTATCTTTGTTCATTGATTGGAATTTGTTGCCGCCGATTAAATAGAATTCAATTTGTAACATGTTATCCCGTCGCTTACAGTCAGTAATTTCTCCCCCGAAAAATTTAGAAGCTGCATCTTTTGTTATTTTCTTAACAGCGCTTGTTGTGTGCGCTGTGCACTTACGTATCCCAATTTGATGTGGTAGCTGAACAGGATTTGTCTTTCAGATTTGTGATTATTTTTCTTTTCTTCAGCCAATTCCTGACAATTTGTTCATATGTCAAACAAACAAACAAACAGGCAGACAAACAAACACCCAATAGGAAGCGGTAATGTTACAGGGTTAGATACTGTGCATCTTTCATTGTTAAATTGGATCGAGAATACGAGCCATGCGAGATTAATGTCTTGTGGGTGACAAAAACATCATGTTAGTGTGCACCAGCAGCTCATTCATTCTGTTTTTTTTTTGTTTTTGTTTTTTCCTCTAACACTCTTTCAACATGCAGAGCTTGCCCCATGCACTGTTCAAGGTTGCCAGGTGGCTTATTTAGCCAATGTCTGCCCACGCATTGTCTAACAGAATCATTCGAGTAAGTGTGGAGAGCATTTTTCTTCTTTTTTTTTTCTTCCTTTTCTGTCCTTGGCTAACACCACCTAGGGTGTGGTTTTCAAAAATGCCTGCTGACCTTAAAACATGCAGTCATTCTAAATTAACAAAGCCAACTTCAAATTGCCCACACATAACCCTTAAACATAAACACCGATAAACTGGAAGATTTTGCTCTCGTGTTGAACTAAATTTCTAAGGCACAACCCAACTAAATGACAGCAAAGTTGAAAACGAATTTACATAATTCCATAGCACAAGACCATCCTTTCTCTCACATTAGCAGTCGTGATGGTTCTTATCAGTTTTCGAGAGAAATGCGCATTTCGTGGATGTAATCTACAAAATACTGTATTATAATCTGAATTTCCGGCAAATAGCAGCATAACAAGAGCAGTTATAAAACATTCATTCATTCATTCATCTTCCGAACCGCTTTATCCTCACTAGGGTCGCGGGGGGTGCTGGAGCCTATCCCAGCTGTCTTCGGGCAGTAGGCGGGGGACACCCTGAATCGGTTGCCAGCCAATCGCAGGGCACAGTTATAAAACAAATAATTAAAAACCCACAGCCATGAAACACTCACAAGTCATCCCAAATCAAGGCCTTCACTGCACGCATGCATGTTCACCCTTCTTCCAGAAACCTAACAATATCCCACATATGACCACTCACTATCATCTCCACACCACTATGTGTTTATGATTTACGAACAACCTTCTAAACATCCTGCAACCTTCTGGCTCATGTCGACTGAAACACATGATGACCACCTCTTTTGCAGCATCACCGTGCCCAACCTCTCCTGCGTGTCTTTTTTTTTCCTTTCTTCAACATGCTAAACTTCCCTTTTCAATTTAGGTCTCGTCACCAACATTGTTTTCACTTGCCTTTCACCCTCTATAAGATCCAAAACTGTGTGTCTCCACACCTATCCTCATCCATTTTCTATTAATCAGTATTACACATACTACATGTAGCGCTAGTTGAAAAATTTAAGCTTAACTGGTGGTAAGAAGTTCCCTTTTAATCCCATTAGATGCCGTACAAACTCTCTTCACCGGGCAGGCCAGAAAACGAAACAAACATGACGTCATGAGACGCCCCAAGAGTCGCGTTTAAAACTATGCACATGCAAAGATCAATAAAGCACACATTCTCATCGCAGACATAACTCTACAGACAAACTAAAAGATTCACCTCGCTATCACTCTCAACCAAGTTAAATATCTCCAACCTTTTAATCTCGTCATCAGTGAAACCACTTAACCTCATATACACCATCATTTTTTTTCCCCTTTCACGCAATGCCGAACAGCCTGACATGCCCCACATGCCCCCTCCCTTCTGGTCGTGTCTCTCTCTATCCGCAAGTAAGATCACCTCTGCTCACTCCCTTTTTTTTTTTTTTTTTTGTAAAAACCTTCCCTTAATAAACATTGTTTGTAGACTAAATTTATTCTGTTTCATTAATAAATATATATGATTACATCGCATTATCGAGTTGGTATTTGCCACTGATGAGCATTTATTTATTTTCCTCGATTCGGCACCTCCAAACTCAGGGCAGTTTGATTTGATCGGTCCTTGTCGGACATGACCACATTCCGACACTTCGCAGAAATAAGGGTGTCGTCACCTTTTATATGCGGGGCCCCTAAGACTGCCTGAAATCTGAGGATCCCGAAGCCGCGTGTAGGTCTGTTGTTTTTTCCGCCTCGTCTTTCTTTCTACGCCTGCATAATCGCGCTATATGGCCTTTCACGCCACAATAAAAACATCTACCCTCCTTGAAGAATTGTTGTCTTTCTGGAGTTAATTTAGAGGAATCAAACAGCTTTCCTTGTTTGCTGTGTCGCTTTTTTTCGCGCTCAAGACATGGTCTCACTGTCGTCATGTTACCTCACGACGACGGTACCTGCCTGCGTCGAATCAAACATCAACCATAACACCAAACTGGAGTTGGTATTTCTGGATTCAAAGTTCGCTACTTTACTCTATTTTATATAGGACATGATACCCCGTGGTATTGTAATCCCCAATCACAATACTGTATACATTCACCCAAAGACCGGTCTGTGCGCCATTCACACATCAAGCTCGCAACATTCACAACCACACAGGAAGGATCAATTCCCGTGTCCTGGAAACTAAATTCCGTTTCGGCGGTCCTAGTTCTCCGCGTACTCTCAATTGTAGTCGTAACCTACATTTTTTAATTCAGGTTGCTGCACGACTATCCAAACTGCACAGGAAGGATCAATTCCTATGTCCTGGAAACTAAATTCCGTTTCGGCGGTCCTAGTTCTCCGCGTACTCTCAATTGTAGTCGTAACCTAAATTTTGTAATTCAGGTTGCTGCACGACTATCCAAACTGCACAGGAAGGATCAATTCCTATGTCCTGGAAACTAAATTCCGTTTCGGCGGTCCTAGTTCTCCGCGTACTCTCAATTGTAGTCGTAACCGAAATTTTTTAATTCATGTTGCTGCACGACTATCCAAACTGCACAGGAAGGATCAATTCCTGTGTCCTGGAAACTAAATTCCGTTTCGGCGGTCCTAGTTCTCCGCGTACTCTCCATTTCCCGGAGCCCCGAGCTCCGTACTCTTTGTTAGTCGACTATCAATGACTATGTCACACTGACCTTAGTCCTTCAATCCCTTCGCTGGTCGAATCAATCCAGGATCGTTGATTGGGCTCTGCGCCTCCACGGTGGTCGATGTTCAGCGTCTGGCCTCGTACAAGAGAGGTCTTTTTTCTAGATTCTCTGCCGAATCTAACGTGCGCAATCAGCCACCGTCAATCTACCACCGTACTGAGGCGCCGATCCAATCCCGGACGAGCCCCCAAAATTGTCAGAGTTGTTCACTCGGACAGTTGAACAAACAGACTCAGGAAGAGATTGTCTTTTCTGCCGGCAGGAGGTGCAGTTTTCTACGAAGCCACCCCGTGTGCGCTTCCCACTGACACCTGACCCCTGCAACCTCTGCCGACCTTTTTATTGGTTGTGTATGCAAATTACAAGTGATATATCAGAAAAACACTCCCTTCTTCACATGTCACACCTCTCAACCCAGCCCACCGATACGCCCCTCAGAGGCCAAAACATCTCTCGCTACAAACAATGGCTTATCATGCTGCCCTCCCAAAGTTGAACCTTCCTGCCGACATTATCAGTTAATGAGGACTTGGCTTTATTCAGCTCAAGTTGGCCCTTCTTTCTGTGTGCTCCATTGTGTACAAGTTGTGAGAACATACCGTTCGAGGTCAATCAAGCATATACTGAAATGAAACTTTAAAACATGGTAATATTAAGTTCGTCTTTCTCCATCAGGGGACTAGCGACGCCAGTCCCAGGATGGAAAATCAGCACCCAAACACCAGTGCGCTGACCTTGCGCGCCGCCGAAAGACCACAGTGGGAGAGAGGGTTTTCCGTGGCAAACACACCCCTCTCAAGAAAATGGAGCAGACCACAGGAAAGGCAGTCATGCGTTGCCTGTGCATCATCAGCATCATCATCATCATCAACATCATCGACCTAGGTGCGGTCGCCGTGGGCACACAGGCCCATGAGATTCGACGCCGAGAGGTACGAGGTGACAAACTGACAGGAGCAAAAGACATTGCGATCCTCGGGGTCGAACGTGATGTACTCATGCCGCGATAGATGACGTGTGATATCGCGAGGAATGACTGTCTAGTAATCAGTCTTTTTTTCACGGTTCAGAAACGCCCCGCGAAAGGTGAAAAGCACGAGGTAGAATTTGCGCTCTGGATTTATCCACCACTCAAAAATGTGCAATGTCACACTCTCTACAAGTCTTATCACAAATAACCAAGGATGAAAAAATTGTTAAATAAACAATAACCATTAATAAAAATAATCCAAGACAGAAAGAAAAATCCACCACTAATGTGATGTTGGTCATGTCACATTTTGAGTTGTAATCTGAACTCATCTAGCTCTCTGAGTAACCTTCATTGTAATTATACACCATTATTGCATGTGTGTTTGTCTTCTTGTGTCGTGCAGACATCAGCAAAGATGCTTGTCCTGAGCGGCTGGATGCAGAGCCCTCTCACTTTAAAGAGGAAGAAGAACAGCAGACCTGTGACATTAAAAGAGAGGAGGAGCCAGAGCACCCTTGCACGAAAGATGATGACAACAGATCATCAAATGTTGATGATGAGGAGGATGAAGAGTCTGATGGTGATCTGACATGTCACACTGACAACAAACCCTGGACATATGCTCGGTGTGGCAAAACCTTTGCTTATAAGAGTAAAAGACACGTGAGAACCCACAGTGGCGGGAATTCTTTCACCTGTTCAGACTGTGGCCGGAAATTCTCTCCTCAGGGAACCTTAAACACACACACCAGAACACACACTGATGAGAAACATTTTCCCTGCTTAGTTTGCGGCCAAATATTCTCTTGGAGGGTAAGCTTAAAAATGCGCGTAAAAACCCACACTGGTGAGAAACATTTTTCCTGCTTAATTTGTGGCCAAAGATTCTCTCAGAAGGAGATCTCAAAAAGACACACAAATACACACTGGAGAGAAGCCTTTTTTCTGCTCAGTTTGTGGCCAGAGATTCACTCAATAGGCAAACTTAAAAAGACACATGCAAATACACACAGTTGAGAAACCTTTTGCCTGTTCAGATTGTGGCCAAAGATTCTCTCATAAGGGAGCATTAAAAAAAGCATGTAAGAACCCATACTCGTGGGAAACCTTTTGCCTGCTTAGCCTGTGGTCAAATATTCGCTCAGAAGGGACACTTAAAAATACATGCAACAACCCACACTGGGGAGAAACCTTTTCTTGCTCAGTGTGTGGCCAAAGATTCTCTCTGAAGGGAACCTTAAAAATACACACAAGACCACACACTGGGGAGAAACCTTTCTCCTGCTCAGTATGTAGTCAGAGATTCTCTCAGAAGGGACACTTTAAAAACACACCCCAGAACACACACTGGTGAGAAACCTACCTTTTGCCTGCTTGGTTTGCGGCCAAATACTCTCTTGTAGGGTAAGCTTAAAAATGCACGTAAGAACCCATACTGGTGAGAAACCTTTTTCCTGCTCAGTTTGTGGCCAAAGATTTTCATGGAACTATCAGATTAAGAATCACAAATGTGATGATGAGGTGACCACTAATCGAGAATTTTGTAATGGGAATTTGACATATAACTGGGCTAAATGGAAGTAACTGTTCGTACTATTGAATGCTGACCGTACCTTTGAATGTTGACCAATTATTTTACGGATAAGCGAAGTTGCACTAGTCTGTACTCTGTGTAGCTGCTCAAATTGCTGATTGCTCTGACCTTCACTACTTCCAACAAGATCAAATGAGAGCTCAAGACGCGGAGGGGGAAGGGCTCCCTTGGCATATCTGTGAATGGTGTCCCTTTTTTTATTTTCTTTTTCTTTCTTAAATAAACTTTTCTTTTCCTTGAGTGCATTGAAAAGTTTTTTTTTTATTGTTGTAATAAATTAGAAAATCTAGCAATGTTATCATCGTGATAATACTTTTGGATTCTTCCATATAGTTAGTTATTATTTGGCGTTGAGTTGCGGTTTTTAAATGTAGTTTGTTTTAATTCATTTTCAAAGGAGGTTTGCCTGTTTCATTTAGTTCTTAGTTTTTTTGTTTGTTTGGGGGGTTTTTTTCACTGTACTGTTCCTTGACTGTACAGCACTCCACCTATCGAGAAATGCGTTTCATCATCTTTTATGGGATGCGATCCTGAATATTATTTCCATTTTGTCATAAATGTGTGATGGAGCCATGTGTATTGATGTTTGATACTGTGTGTTGCTTGCTGGCCAATAAAGATCAGCCGAGGCTTCTTCAAATCCCCATCTTGTTTGTTCATTGAACATAAAAACATACGCAGAAATAAATAGTCAGACAGTAAAAGTAAGTAGAATTGTAAAAAAGGAAATGAAAACATGCATCATACAGCACAATTATATGTTCAAAAGAGTAGGAAGAAGTAAAACACGTTTCGAGTCCTACCCCATGTTATGCATGTATCAATCAGAAAAGAAAAGGACAAGTCTGCATATAAACAAATGTTTTTACCCTTATTTGTGCTATACTTTTGGTTAGTATAGGAATTGTATACATACGCACTCTTGCACATTTATTTGCCAATTTTCACTTGTATTCATGATGGATATGGCATTACTCTACATTTATCAACTTAATTCTGATTTATTATTATATTGAGGGCGGCCCGATGGTCCAGTGGTTAGCGCGTCGACTTCACAGTGCAGAGGTACAGGGTTCCAACTGCGGCCTCCCTGTGTGGAGTTTGCATGTTCTTCCCAGGCTTGCGTGGGTTTTCTCCATGTACTCCGGTTTCCTCCCACATTCCAAAAACATGCATAGCAGGCTGATTGAACATTCCAAATTGTCTGTATATGCTCTAATAATGCATGATAATGATCTCTCTGACTAGTTCTTATAATATTTCCTAATTTATTTTTATTGGTCTTTTACTTTATTTCAACATCGTTAGTTCTCAATTTGAGAAACGATTTATATAAGTTATTTTCCTTTATATATGCGTTGTATCTACCCCGGTCAAGGACGACGCCTTGAACTGATGTCCAAAAACCTTTATTTTGTGGAACCGTTTTTTCGGTTCCGTCGGATTACCCAATGGGAAACCACGGTAACTAATTTTGGGTTCCGTAAACGTTCATCATGGGAACTCATTTTTCTATTTTGACTGATAGTCATAATCAAGAATTCTGAAACTCAAAAGTATAATGTTTCAAGGGTAAATGTTTGAAAACTATGCATTAACAATGAACATTACATCAGCTGTGTACTCCAGGTTTATTCCAAAAAACTAAATGGATCAAAATATAATGTACTCATATGGCATAATGAATACAGCATACCACAAAATCAGAGTATTTTTTCCAATCTCACACTGCAAAGATTAATTTACTGGGAATAATTAATACAGGTAAGTATTGATGTGCCTTGACATACTCTTCCCAAGACGATGCATGTGTAATCTACTATCAATTTGACAAAAGAATCTACCACACGTCATCATTAGTTCTACCAACAGTTAACATGAGCATTACTACACTTTGTGACGAATGTTTTAATCCTAAAGTTACCATGCTACAGCCAGTAAATTATAGAATAACCAATACTGTTTCATGATATTCATAGCGAGTCGCCGAGAGATCTAATGACCAACTTGCCTCGGAATCGTGCCTCGCGTCGTATCTCGCTCTCGTGCATACATCACAGGTGAGTTTAGTGATACGCCCTTCGGACGATTCATACGAAAAATCAGACTGGCATTCCCATTTCTTAAATGCCGTAATTAGTAGACCTTTATGAGTTTTTTCGCCGCCATCTCAAACTTTCATTCGCGCGATTCCTCAGTTTGCGGAGTAAAATAACAAACAACTCGCTTTGCACATAATGTTATCTGTCTCCCCACCCCCAACTCTGAAAACAAAACGAAAGTAAATTAGAAGAAACACACTCACATACCACATCACAAACACACATACAGGCACAGTTAAATCGCGTTGATCACACAGGAGAGATTAGATCACGCACAGTCAACTCGCGTGTGGTGACTTTTGTTTGTTTCATAATGACACAAGTCATGTTGGCCTTTGACTGATGCTTTAGTAGCATGAATGGCAACTGGCAACAACAGTAGCAAGCGGCACCTTGCCTCTTGCGTTATACCATTTTAACTAGAACGGGGGGTGGGGGGGGCATAGTCCCCAAACAACTTTAATGGTCAAACGATTTTTTGGTACAGTACCATCAAAATGACGCCACGGAAACGACACGCTACCGGTAACGACAGTTACCGTGAAATCCTCAGGCCTGTCGTAGATTTTTTTTTTTTGACTGAGAAACGTCCTTGCGTCCCAAAAACGCACATTATTTGGAAATGTGCGTCCCTCGGGAAAATTATGCGTCTAGGACGCAGGACGCAGAGCTAACGAGATGGCTGCATACTGTGTGCACCTTGTTAAACCAACGACAAAGCCCGTCCAACCAGCTGCTCAGCATTGGCGCGCTCCGCAGATCACGTCACGTCACGGGGAAAGAAAAAACAGGATCAATGAAGGCAGTGATACAGGGTGTGTATGTGCGTGTGATTGTCTGGTTGTGTTTGCGTGTCAGGCCGCAACTGCTTCGTCAAGGTCTTCTCATGGAGACAGTCCTGGCTTATCAGTCAATGGCCGAGAAGGAGGGGGTGATGGTAGGGCACTAGCTTCCATGCGTACGTTCTTCCAGGGGAAAGGTCAAGATAGCAGATGTTTTGGGAACGGCTGCCAACAATTCCAGACAGCCTTAAGTCCGTGGTCTGTGTCTCTTCAATGGCGCCGATCAGCCGAATCCGCAATTTCTTTTGTGAGCGCGGATCCCAACTTCTCCAAGTTGTTCTCCATCTTGCAAAGACGTTCCAAAACCACATTCATTTGGCGCTTGAGCTCAGTCACCGCTTGAGTCTGAGTTGGATATCCGCGCCGTGCCATCCAAAAAGACCGGCAGCTTCTTCACTTCCAATAAAGCCGCTCCTGTCGGTTGAATTTTACGATGGATCAGGAAACTGCTAACACCAAACAGCAGCATACCTGCTATCAGAAGTGTCACGTTGCGTGGTGGTGGTGGACCCCAAAAAAGCAGGCAAGAGGGAGGAGCAGGGTGTAGTTGACGAATTGTATTAAAACACAGAAACAAACAAAACAAAGTCACAAAAACAAAAAGAATCCAAAGCAGCAAACAAAACCGTAACTGAAGCTAAACCGTAGCAGTTACCAAAACATGACCGGAACAAACATGACAGCAGCAAAAAGCCACAATGACCCGACACCTGTTGGTCACAAACAGATCCATGACACAAATATCATCATAAGTTGCATCTATAGGACACCAGGATCAGGACACATTCAATAAAAAACTAACAGCTATGCTCAGCTACTACAACGATAAGAAAACATGAATAATGTGTGGTGACTTTAACATTGACTTATGAAACCCAAATGGACACAAAAAAACAACTGACTTTATAAATACAATGTCCAGCAACAGTCTTGTCCCAGTAATCCTGAAACCTAGTAGAATAACAGTTGACACGGCCACATTAATAGATAACATATTTATAAATAAGATTGATCATAAAATGGAAAGTGGAGGAATATGGTGACTTTGATTTTGTGACCCATCCCCTATTGATTCAGTCCTGAAGGTATGCTCTCACTTCCTGGTGTAGTGGTTTGGGCACGCTAATGTAAGTCTTTTGGACTGGTGAATGATCATGAAGAGAAATGTGCATGCGGAGGGTAGGGATCCTGCCGACATCATTTTCATCCCGGGCGAATGCGTTACACTACTCCCTGAGTATTTCCCTCACTGCATTTTGCTGCTCGTTCGTTAAGTGTTCTAACAGTATTGGAGGATCCCATTTCTCACTTGTGTAACTACGGGGAGTTGACGAGCTTTTAAAGTCTGCATCATTTTCATCAGTTTTTGGTAGGTTCACAGGCTGTAGAGTAAGGGTGTGGAAAATATCGATATTAATCGATGCTTCGATGCGCACCTGCGCGATGCGAGTGCATCGGCTCATTCACTGGGTACGACGCAATTGATGAAATCGCGATTCATCACGATGCGTTGGTGGGTATCGGTAAAATCCGATGTAAGCGCCGTTTTATTCATGTTAAACGTCACCCCGCTGCTGTTTCCTCGGCGCAATGAATGCACCATCATATGTGTTGAATACGGACGGAAGCCGTGAGTCACATTCAGTACAGTACACTACAGTAATCCCTCGTTTATCGCGGTTAATGGGGACCAAAACCACCCGCGATAAACGAAAATCCACGAAGTAGCGACCAATTAACATATACAGGTAAAAACAAAAACAAAAAACAACTGCGAGCTCCTGCGACTGTTTGCGGACTTTTTGCGGAAAAATAATATATATATTTTTTTAATTGTTTTTTTTAATGAATATGTTTGAAAAAAATCCGCGATGCACCGAAGCCGCGATAAACAAACCGCGAAATAGCGAGGGATCACTGTACTAGCGAAACACTATGGAAGTTTGCGCAAGCAGCAGCGAGGAAACTACTATATTTAATGCACCCGCAACATTCAGATCTTATGTTTGGAAATACTACTGCTTCGAAAAGAAAGACGGAAAGCTTGATAAAACCTCCATAATTTGCAAAGAATGTCACACTAGGAAGCCATACAACGGCAGCACCACAAATATGCAGACCCACTTAAAATGATGGCACCACATCACCAAGTTTCCCACCCTCTACCCCGCCTCCCCCGTCCAGTTCCTCGTCGGACACCGGAGAAACTCTTGGCAAACCAGGTCAGGATCAGAAAAAATCGCCTCTTATTTTGGGGTCCCCTTGCAGCTCACTGTGACCGCGCAATGGCTATTGGAGCTCGCAAAATGTATTTAAAAAAACTGCTGGAGATCGCAAATGACGGCGGCCTTAAAAGTACGTTCGAGACAACTGCATTAAAGTTATGGCTGAATACTCTGAGATCGCCACAAAGCACTGTTGCTATTTCCGACATCCTACCTGTGTGAGGTAAAACAAATTTACGAAGTAGACTGGTCAAAAAGCACACACGTGTCATTGTCTCCTATTACACCGAGATGGGACCGCCTGGTTGCAGAAAATCAAACTCGGGCCTGTGGCGAGTCGTCATTTTCATGCACTTTGATTATGTGTTGTATCGTATTTTGAAGGCATTAAACATTACCATGGCGGTCAGAGTGTGAAACGTTTATCAATTTTTGATACAAGTAGTTTTAATTTAACCCTAACATGCAAGACAATCCTGCTAAAAACACGAGCAAATCTAAAGCGTTCCTGGGTGGGTTTGACCCACCAACCTTTTAGTGATCAGGTGAATGCGCTAACCAATTGCGCCACAGAGACATTTGTTCATGAGACATGTATTCAGTTTCAATTTCTAACGTGCAAGACAATCCTGCCTAAACACAAGCAAAAGTAAAGCAACCCTGGGTGGGGTTGAACCCGGTTCAATTCCAGCTCCGGCCTCCCTGTGTGGAGTTTGCATGTTCTCCCCGGGCCTGCGTGGGTTTTCTCCGGGTGCTCCGGTTTCCTCCCACATTCCAAAAACATGCATGGCAGGCTGATTGGATGCTCTAAATTGTCCCGAGGTGTGAGTGTGGGCGTGGATGGTTGTTCGTCTCTGTGTGCCCTGCGATTGGCTGGCGACTGATTCAGGGTGTCCCCCGCCTACTGCCCAAAGACAGCTGGGATAGGCTCCAGCACCCCCCAAAACCCTAGTGAGGATCAAGCGGTTCGGAAAATGGATGGATGGATGGATATATATTCAGTTTCAATTTCTAACGTGCAAGAAATCCTGCCTAAAAACGAGTAAATGTAAAGCATCCGTGTGTGGGCTTGAACCATCAACCATTTGGTCAACAGCCGAATGTGCTAACCGATTTTGTCCTTAAAACATGTATTTAGTTTTGCCTAGAAACACAATAATGCAAAGCATCCCTGGGTAGGATTGAACCACAAACCTTTAGGTCTACAGCTGAACGTGCTAACCAATTGCGCCAAAGAGACAGTTGTTCCTAAGACATGTATTTAGTTTTAATTTTGTAACGTACAAGAAAATCCTGCTTAAACACAAGCAAACATAAAATGTCCCTGTGTGGGATTGAACCACCAACCTTTCAGTTCACAGCCAGCCACGCTAACCAATTGCGCCACAGACACACTTGTTCTTCAGATATAAATTTAATATTGATTTCTAACGTGCAATACAATCCTGCCTAAAAACACGAGCAAAAGTAAAGCGACCCTGGGTGGGCTTGAACCACCAACCTTTCAGTAATCAGTCAAACACGCTGACCGATTGCGCCACAGAGACATTTGTTCCCCTGATATATATTTAGTTTTAATTTCTAACGTGCAAGACAATCCTGCCTGAAAACGCGAGCAAATCTAAAGCGTTCCTGGATGGGCTTGAACCACCAACCTTTCAGTGATCAGCTGAATGCGCTAACCAATTGCGCCACAAAGACATGTGTTCATGGACCATGTATTCAGTTTCAATTTCTAACGTGCAAGACAATCCTGCCTAAACAAAAGCAAAAGTAAAGCAACCATGGGTGGGGTTGAACCACCAACCTTTCAGTTAACAGCTGAACACGGTAACCAATTGCGCCACAGAGACATTTGTTCTTGATGTATATATTTAGTTTTAATTTCTAACATGCAAGACAATCCTGCCTAAAAACACGATCAAAAGTAAGGCGACCCTGGGTGGGCTTGAACCACCAACCTTTCAGTTGACAGCCAAACATGCTAACCTGCCTAAAAACACACCAAAAATAAAGCGTACCTGAGTGGGCTTGTACCACCAACCTTTCGGTGATCAGCTGAATGCGCTAACCAATTGTGCCACAGAGACATTTGTTCTGAAAATATATATTCAGTTTCAATTTCTATCATACAAGACAATCCTGGCTAAAAACACGAGCAAATCTATAGCATTCCTGGGTGGGCTTGAACCACCAACCTTTTGGTTAACAGCCAAACATGCGAACCGACTGTGCCACAGAGACTTTTGTTATAAAGACATGCATTTAGTTTTAATTTTTAACGTGCAAGACAATCCTGCCTAAAAACACATGCAAACACAAAGCGTTCCTGGGTGGGATTGAACCACAAAACTTTCGGTTAACATCCGAATGCACTAACCGATTGCGCACAGAGACATTTGTTCATAAGACATGTATTCAGTTTCAATTTCTAACGTGCAAGACAATCCTGCCTAAACACAAGCAAAAGTAAAGCAACCGTGGGTGGGGTTGAACCACCAACCTTTCATTTAATAGTCAAGCGTGCTAACCAATTGGGCCACAGAGACGTTTGTTCTTCAGATATAAATTCAATTTTAATTTTAACGTGAAAGACAATCCTGCCTAAAAACAAGAGCAAATGTAAAGCATACCTGGGTGGGCTCGAACCACCAACCTTTCGGCTAACAGCCAAACGCGCAAACCGATTGTGCCACAGAGAGATTTGTTCTAATGATATATATTCAGTTTCAATTTCTATCATGCAAGAGAATCCTGGCTAAAAACACAAGCAAATCTAAAGCATTCCTGGGTGGGCTTGAACCACTAACCTTGTAGTTAACAGCCAAGCGTGCTAACCAATTGCACCACAGAGATGTTTGTTCTTCAGGTATAAATTTAATTTTAATTTCTAACTTGAAAGACGATCCCGCCTAAAAACACGAGCAACCCTAAAGCATTCCTAGGTGGGCTTGAAACACCAGCTTGTCGGATAACAGCTGAACACGCTAACCAAATGCGCCACAAAGACATTTGTTCATAAGACATGTATTCAGTTTCAATTCCTAACGTGCAAGACACTCCTGCCTAAACATAAGCAACCGTGGGGGGGTTGAACCACCAACCTTTCAGTAAACAGTCAAACGTGATGACCAATTGCGCCACAGAGACGTTTATTCTTCAGATATAAATTCAATTTTATTTTTAACGTGAAAGACAATCCTGCCTAAAAACACTAGCAAATCTAAAGCGTTCCTTGGTGGGCTTGAACCACCAACCTTTTGGTTAACAGCTAAACTCGCAAACCGATTCCGCCACAGAGAAGAAGATATATATTCAGTTTAAATTTCTATCATGCAAGACAATCCTGGCTAAAAACACGAGCAAATCTAAAGCATTCCTGGGTGGGCTTGAACCACTAACCTTGTAGTTAACAGCCAAGCGTGCTTACCAATTGCGGCACAGAGTTGTTTGTTCTTCAGATATAAATTACGTTTTAATTTCTAACGTGAAAGACAATCCTGCCTAAAAACACGAGCAACTCTATAGCGTTCCTGGGTGGGCTTGAACCACCTGCCTGTCCGTTAACAGCCGGAGGCACTAACCAAATGCGCCACAGAGACATTTGTTCATAAGACATGTATTCAGTTTTGATTTCTAACGTGCAAGACAATCTCACCTAAGCACAAGCAAATGTAAAGCATCGCTCGGTGGCCTCGAAACACTAACCTTTCGGTTAACAACCGAAGGCGCTAACCGATTGCACCTCAGAGACATTTGTTCTTCAGATATATATTCAGATTCAATTTCTAACGTGCAAGACAATCCTGCCTAAAAACAAGAGCAAATGTAAAGCATCCCTGGGTGGGCTTGAATCACTAACCATTTGGTCAACAGCCGAATGTGCTAACCGATTGCGCCACAGAGACATTTGCTCTTAAGACATGTATTTAGTTTTAATTTTTAACGTACAAGAAAATCCTGCCTAGACATAAAGTGTCCCTGTGTGGGATTGAACCACCAACCTTTCAGTTCACAGCCAAACGCGCTAACCAATTGCGCCACAGAGACGTTTGTTCTTCAGGTCTAAATTGAATTTTAATTTCTAACGTGCAAGACAAGCCTGCCTGAAAACACGAGCAAATCTAAAGCGTTCCTGGATTTGCTTGAACCACCAACCTTTTGGTGATCAGCTGAATGCACCAACCAATTGCGCCACAGAGACATTTTTTCTTATGACATGTATTTAGTTTTAATTTTCAACGTGCAAGACAAACCTGCCTAAACACAAGCAAACATAATGTGTCCGTGGGTGGGATTGAACCACCAACCTTTCAGTTAACAGCCAAATGCGCTAACCGATTGCGCCACAGAGACATTTGTTTTTAAGACATGTATTTAGTTTTCATTTTTAACATGCAAGACAATCCTGCCTAAACACAAGCAAACATAATGCACCCGTGGGTAGGATTGAACCACCAACCTTTCAGTTAACAGCCAAACGCGCTAGCCGATTGCGCCACAGTGACATTTGTTATTCAGATGTGAATTCAATTTTGATTTCTAACGTGCAAGACAATCCTGCCTAAACACAAGCAAACATTGAGTGTCCCTGTGTGGGATTGAACCACCAACCTTTCAGTTCACAGCCAACCACGCTAACCAATTGCACCACAGAGACGTTTGTTCTTCAGATATAAATTGAATTTTGATTTCTAACGTGCAAGACAATCCTGCCTAAGAATACGAGCAAATCTAAAGCATTCCTGGATGGGCTTGAAACACCAACCTTTCCACGATCAGCTGAATGCGCTAACCAATTGCGCCACAGAGACATTTGTTTTTCAGATATAAATTCAATTTTAATTTAACATTACGAAATGTCCTTTCATACTATTTGTCATGTCCTTGTTTATGATGATACTAATGCAGCGTGTTATACCGGAGTCAAATTCCTTGTGTGTTCTACATACTTGGCCAATAAAGATGATTCTGATTCTGATTCTGATTTCTAACGTGCAAGACAATCCTGCCTAAAAACACTGGCAAATCTAAAGCATTCCTGGGTGGGCTTGAACCACCAACCTTTTGATTGACAGCCAAATACGCTAACCGATTGCGCCACAGAGACATTTGTTCTTCAGATATATATTTAGTTTTAATTTCTAACATGCAAGACAATCCTGCCTAAAAACACGAGCAAAGGTAAAGGGACCCTGGGTGGGCTTGATCCACCAACCTTTCAGTTGACAGCCTAACATGCTAACCGACTGCGCCACAGATACATTTGTTCTTCACATATATATTTAGTTTTAATTTCTAACATGCAAGACAATCCTGCCTAAAAACACACCAAAACTAAAGGTACCTGAGTGGGCTTGTCCCACCAACCTTTCGGTGATCAGTTGAATGCGCTAACCAATTGCGCCACAGAGACATTTGTTTTTAAGACATGTATTTAGTTTTCATTTTTAACATGCAAGACTTTCTCCGGGTGCTCCGGTTTCCTCCCACATTCCAAAAACATGCATGGCAGGCTGATTGGGCACTCTAAATTGTCCCTAGGTATGAGTGTGAGCGTGGATGGTTGTTCGTCTCTGTGTGCCCTGCGATTGGCTGGCAACCAATTCAGGGTGTCCCCCGCCTACTGCCCGAAGACTGCTGGGATAGGCTCCAGCACCCCCCGCGACCCTAGTGAGGATGAAGCGGTTCGGAAAATGGATGGATGGATGAACATGCAAGACAATCCTGCCTAAACACAAGCAAACATAATGCACCCGTGGGTAGGATTGAACCACCAACCTTTCAGTTAACAGCCAAACGCGCTAGCCGATTGCGCCACAGTGACATTTGTTATTCAGATGTGAATTCAATTTTGATTTCTAACGTGCAAGACAATCCTGCCTAAGAACACAAGCAAATCTAAAGCGTTCCTGGGTGGGCTTGAACCACCAACCTTTCAGCGATCAGTTGAATGCGCTAACCAAGTGTGCCACCGAGACATTTGCTCATGAGCCATGTATTCAGTTTCAATTTCTAATGTGCAAGACAATCCTGCCTAAACACAAGCAAACATAAAGCATCCCTGGGTGGGATTGAACCACCAACCTTTCAGTTAACAGCCTAACGCGCTAACCGATTGCACCACCGAGACATTTTTTTTTAGATATAAATTCAATTTTGATTTCTAACATGCAAGACAATCCTGCCTAAAAACACCAACAAATCTAAAGCCTTCCTGGGTGGGCTTGAAACACCAACCTTTCAGTTAACAGCTGAAGGGCTAACCGATTGCGCCTCAGAGACATTTGTTCTTCAGATATTTATTCAGATTCAATTTCTAACTTGCAAGACAATCCTGCCTAAAAACAAGAGCAAAAGTAAAGCGTCCCTGGGTGGGCTTGAAACACCAACAATTTGGTCATCAGCCGAACGTGCTAACCGATTGCGCCAGGGAGACATTTTTTCATTAGGCATGTTTTAGTTTTAATTTTTAACGTGCAAGACACTCCTGCCTAAAAACACGAGCAAATATAAAGCATTCCTGGGTGGGATTGAACCACCAACCTTTTGGTAAACAGCTGAAGGCGCTAACCGATTGCGCCTCAGAGACATTTGATTTTTAGATATATATCCAGTTGAAATTTCTAACGTGTAAGATAATCCTGCCTAAAAACAAGAGCAAATTTAAAGTGTCCCTGGGTGGGCTTGAACCACCAACAATTTGGTCAACAGCCGAACGCGCTATCCGATTGCGCCTCAGAAACATTTGTTCTTCAGATATATATTCAGTTTTAATTTTTAACGTGCAAGACAATTCTTGCCTAAAAATACAAGCAAATCTAAACCGTTCCTGGGTGGGCTTGGACCACCAACCATTTGGTCAACAGCCGAATGTGGTAACCGATTGCGCCAGAGAGACATTTGTTCATTAGACATGTATTTAGTTTTAATTTTGTAACGTACAAGAAAATCCTGCTTAAACACAAGCAAACATAAAATGTAAAGTGTCCCTGCGTGGGCTTGAACCACCAACCTTTCGGTCAACAGCCGAACGCGCTAACCGATTGCGCCACAGAGAAATTTGTTCTTCAGATATAAATTCCATTTTAATTTCTAACGTGCAAGACAATCCTGCCTAAAAACACAATCAAATCTAATGCGTTCCTGGGTGGCTTTGAACCACCAACCTTCCAGTTGACAGCCGTAAGTGCTGAATGCACCAACCGATTGCGCCACAGAGACATTTGTTCTTAAGATATATATTTCGTTTCAATTTCTAACGTGCAAGACAATCCTGCCTAAAATCACGAGCAACTGTAAAGGGATGGGTGAGATTGAACCACCAACCATTTCGGCTCACACCCAAACGTGCTCACCGATTGCACTGCAGAGACATTTGTTCTTCAGATATATATTCAGTTTCAATTTCTATCATGCAAGACAATCCTGACTAAAAACACCAGCAAATCTAAAGCATTCCTGGGTGGGCTTTAACCACCAACCTTTCAGTTAACAGCCAAACGCGCTAACCGATTGCGCCACAGAGACATTTGTTCATAAGACATGTATTCAGTTTCGATTTCTAACGTGCAAGACAATCCTGCCTAAGCACAAGCAAATGTAAAGCATCCCTGGGTGGCCTTGAAACACTAACCTTTCGGTTAACAGCTGAATGCGCTAATCAATTGCGCCACAGAGACATTTGTTCATAAGACATGTAATCAGTTTCAATTTCTAACGTGCCAGTCAATCCTGCCTAAAAACACTAGCAAATCTAAAGCGTTTCTGGGTGGGCTTGAACAACCAACCTTTCGGTTAATTGCCAAACGCGCTAACCAATTGCGCCACAGAGACATTTGGTCTTCTAATATATATTCAGTTTCAATTTCTAACGTGCAAGACAATCGCCTAAAAACACAAGCAAATGTAAAGCGTCCCTAGGTGGGAATGACCCACCAATCTTTCAGTTAGCACCCAAACGCGCTAACCGATTGCGCCACAGAGACATTTGTTCTTCAGATATAAATTCAATTTTGATTTCAAATGTGCAAGACAATCCCTAAGAACACGAGCAAATGTAGCGAAGCCGAGAGGAGTGAAGTGACGCATTCAAGTGCACTCAGTTAGTTCGAGAACCGAAATTTGTTCGTCATCCGAGGCATAAAAAACTCGAAATTTTAGTTCGAAAACCGAATTGTACGAGAACCGAGACGTCCGAAAACTGAGGTTTGACTGTATATGACAGCCAACACGACGCTCGAAGTCAGACGGACACGTTTTTCTGCTAATCTGTGTTTTCCTTTTTGCCTAAATATATATTTTTATTCGAGCGAGGGTGAGGTCTGGCTTGTTTCGGCAGGCGGCATCTATCCCCAGACGCACTTTGTGGCGGGCTTTTGCTGCGTTGACGCCCCCTGGACTGAGTCGACGCCCCCTGGACTGATTGACGCAGCCTAGACTGTGTCAAGCAGCCTCGACTGTGTCAAGGCAGCACGACGCAGTTCACGTGTCGATCACGTGATGTAATGAAGCAGCACACGCACAGACACGTGGATTGCTCTGTGAGCCTGACGCATGCGTTGATGCATCGGTGTCGCTGGACCCATCACTAATTTTTCTTGTAACGCTTGTATTTCTTCCCGCAACTCGTCGTGTTGGGGGGCCGCATGCGTGGAGCGGGAAAAAGAGCGCCACTCGCGAGCATCGCCTTTCGACAGCATTTCTTTGACAAATGATAAAAGTTCATGAATAAACTGTACTTCATTGTCCGATTTATGGCTTTGCTCACGTTCATCCAGTTTGTTTTCAATCCGTTTCCTTAACTCTCGCCAACTGTTGCCGTTGATAGTCTCCCTTTCCTCGTTATCATCGACATCAAGGCACTTCAGAAAGTTACACACCTCCATTAGTTGATCCGAACTTAGCTTGCACAGCGTGGTGGTAACTTGGTCCCTTAGGGCTTCGCACTCCATCTTTTTTACTCACAAGCGGATCCGTCTTTCAGAAATATCCAGGTTCGTTGGAGAGGGGCCCTATTCGGCGGTGCGTAGAGCGCTAACAGTCGTTGCTAACTGTAACTCCCACCCGTCACGAAGAACCCTTCTCCTGGCTAGCTCGCCAAAATATGTTGCAGCTCCGAAGGAAACAGAGCCGGTGGTTTTTAGAATATTCACTTTATTGATTCGTTTCACACTGGAGCGAACAGACACGTCAATGTTGGACCACGCGCCTTCTCAACTGCCATTCGACGCGAGAGGTGTTCGAAGACCGCCCCAGAAAAAACTTCAAAGACACTCGGGAAAGCAAAAATAATGCAACAAAACAGAAAATCAAGTTAATAACATAAGCAGTCTCCCACATAATTTTGTGACATTTTTTATTTTATTTTTGAATCTCAGAAACATTGCTCTTGATTCACAACGTTTGCTCTTCACCACTATTTCCACCTTGTTTGGATCTTCTTCGCTCTCAATTGCGAGAAGAGCCCCGGTGGGACGCGCACAATCGAAATCCTTCATTGTCCTCTTTTGGTCATAATTTGTCATTACAACCTTCTAAATGAATACAGTACCACCTTCCTTTATTTCTTACCCTGAAAAGTCGATCACTGCTATCTGTTGGTCACAGTTTGTCATTGCAAACCTCTTCAAGATGATCATATTAGTTCTTATTTCCCTAAAAAACAGCAGGAACACAAAATGTCCACCCTGTGACTTTTGACGAATTTCTTAAAATTTCTGAACAAAAACACAATTACAATTTATTCACAGAGGTCGTTCTTCCCCGCTGTTTCCACCTCATGTATGGACCTTCTTCGCTCTCAGTTGCGAGAGGCCCATTGTGACTTGCACGGCAGACGTCCGTCACTGCCCTCTGCTGGCCATAGCTTGTCATTGCAACACACTTGAAGAATATCACACCATTTCTGATGACAATGAAAAATCTTCAGGAACACAACATGGCCAGCCTGTGGGGATAATTTTGTGACATTTGATGTTTTTTTTTAAATGTCTGAATCCCAGAAACATTGCTATTAATTCACAACGTTCGCTCTTCACCACTGTTTCCACCTTGTTTGAATCTTCTTCGCTCTCAATTTCGAGAAGAGCCCCGGTGCACGCGCACAATAAAAGTCCGTCACTGCCCTCTTTTGGTCTTAATTTGTCATTACTACCTTCTAAGAGAATACAACATCCATCACCTTCCTTTATTTCTTACCCTGAAAAGTAGATCACTGCCAACTGTTGGTCAGTTTGTCATTGCAAACCTCTTTAAGATGATCATATTACTAGTAGTTCTTATTTCCCTCAAAAAATCAGCAGTAACACATGAAAGCCACCCTGTGAAGATCATTTTGTGACATTTTTTTTTCTGATCACAAACAACGTTCCAATGAATTTGCAACGGTCGTTCTTCACCTCTGTTTCCACCTTGTGTGTGGCTCTTCTTAGTTCTCAAACGCGAGAGCCCTCTTTGGCCGTGCACAGGAAGCGCCGAAAGCTTCTCTCTGCTCGTCAGAGTTAGACACTGCCACCGTCTGAAGAAGTACCATATTATTTCTTATTACCCTATGTATCTACCCCGGTCAAGGACAACACCTCGATCTGACGTCCAAAACGTTTATTCGTGGAACACCGTGAAAACTAAAACACAGTTTAACATAAACAATCATTTGTTTAACAAGACATGAAAAAAGCAGAAATAACATATCGTGTGCACCTTCTTCAACTGAAAGTAGAGAAACTAAAATAAAGTCGCTCAGACAGGACCGTTTCGTCTCTCTCTCGTCATCTTTCTTTGTGGGTGTCTCTCTGTCTTATTCCCTCGCTGTCCGCCACACGTGATCCTGAACCGGAAATGGTAATTGAGAAAACATCCCTTCTCTGCCCTCTGCTGGTCACAGTTTGTAGTTGCAGCCTTTTGAAAGAAAACCATATTTATTTTGGCCCAACAAGAAACCCATTTGGGCGTACACGGCCTTTTCGATCACTGCCGTCTGCTGGTCAAGATTTGCCATTGCAACCTTCTGAAAGAAGAACATAAAATTTGGCATTTCCCTCGAATATTCAGCAGGAACACAAAATGGCCACCCTGTGACATTTGACGGATTTCTTTCAATTTCTGAACAAAAACATGAATACAATTAATTCACAGAGGTCGTTCTTCCCCACCTTTTCCACCTAGCGTATGGACCACCTTCGCTCTCAGTTGCGAGAGGCCCATTGGGACGTGCACGGCAGAAGTCCGTCACTGCCCTCTGCTGGTCATAGTTTGTCATTGCAACATCCTTGAAGAATCCCACACGATTACTGATGACAATCGAAAAATCAGCAGTAACACAAAATGGCACCCCTGGGAAGATAATTTGGTATAGTTTGGTGGATTTTTTTGAATTCAGAACACAATAAATGTGACAATTCGTTCACATGGGTCGTTTATACCTTGTTTTTGGATTTTCTTTACTCTCAATTGCGAGAAGAGCCCCGGTGGAACGCTTATAATAAAAGTTCGTCACTGCTCTCTTGTGGTCAAAATTTGTCATTTCAACCTAAAAATACCACCGTCCTTTATTTCTTACCCTGAAGAGTCGATCACTGACGTTTGTTGGTCACAGTTTGTCATTGCAAACATCTTCAAAATGATCATTGTGCTGGCTCCTAATTGAGCCATGTTATATTTGTTTACTATTTTCTATAGCTACAAAGCTGGTTTATTTTGTAAGGTTAATCAATTATTGTGAAAGGAGTGAGACACTTCTGGTTTAATGTTGCACGGAGAACCAGTGGGGCACATTATTTTGTCACGTTACATTTTAAACAACATCTAAGTGTTTTATGTATTACGTTTATTCCAGTTTTACACCTTCTTGACTCGCTGATGAATAAATCGCTGGAAATATCAACGGTGTGTGCATTGAAGGAGTTGTCTGTCTGTCTAGCCGCAACTCGGACGCCGCGAGGGTTGAACAATTCAATTAGTTCTTATGTACCTCAAAAAATCAGCAGTAACATGAAGGCATTCCTGTGAAGATCACTTTTTGCCATTTGATGGAATTTTTTTTTTGCTTTGCGCTGCGACAGCAGGACCAAGGAAGCGGCAACCATTAATTTCCGGACATAGCGCATGTGCGCAGTGATTTTTTTCAGCTCTTGCTTTTAATCCGCGCCACTCTCAACCCTGCAAAAAAATGCAAAACGGCAAGGGAAGCGGATCATATCACTTCCAGACAGTTGCGCGCTGCCGAGGCAACCTTTGACAGACAACAGAGCGACACCGCGGCGAGATTTTTCATGCCTTGCTTGCAAATCCCGGCACTCCGGGCATTTTTTTGCTTCGCGCAGCAACAGCAGGACCAAGGAAGCGACAACCATTAATTTCCAGACCTCGCGCATATGCGCGGTGATTTTTTTCCAGCTCTTGCTTTTAATCCACACCACTCTCAGCCCTGAAAAATAAAGCAAAACGGCAAGGGGAGCGGATCAGATCACTTCCAGACAGTTGCGCGTTGCCAAGGCAACATTCGACAGACAACGGGAGCGACACCGCGAGGTTTTTCAGGCCTTGCTTGCAAATTCCGGCACTGCAGCCTTTTTTTTGCTTTGTGCACGACAGCAGGACCATGGAAGCAGCAACCATTTGTAACAAGGGCTACGTCTGTTTTATAAATGTTGGAGATGACGTTGACGTGATGATGATAAAACACTCTGGTGCGGACAACTGGTATCTCTTGGGACCATCCATCCATCCATCCATTTTCCGAACCGCTTGATCCTCACTAGGGTCGCGGGGGGTGCTGGAGCCTATCCCAGCAGTCTTCGGGCAGTAGGCGGGGGACACCCTGAATTGGTTGCCAGCCAATCGCAGGGCACACAGAGACGAACAACCATCCACGCTCACACTCACACCTAGGGACAATTTAGAGTGCCCAACGAGCCTGCCATGCATGTTTTTGGAATGTGGGAGGAAACCGGAGCACCCGGAGAAAACCCACGCAAGCCCGGGGAGAACATGCAAACTCCACACAGGGAGGCCGGAGCTGGGATCGAACCCGGTACCTCTGCACTGTGAAGCCGACGTGCTAACCACTGGACTACCGGGCCGCCCCTCTTGGGACCAGCAAGGGGATACTCAATTTGGTTCACAGGAGCCAATGATGTCAACATTGAGGGGGTAGCATGGGCAAAGAAACAAGACAACGGTTGTAAAAACAAGTAATTTTTATGTCAAACATAAACACATGACAACAAAATTATTGTCACAGAAAACAGTGGAAAAATAAATAAATACACCTTAATCTGTATTAAGGACATCTACTCAGCTCAACTTTCCCATTACAAGGAATCCATCTCTCAAGCCAAATCGCAATATTACTCTGGACTCATCTGCGCTAATACTGGAAATACTAGGACTCTCTTTTCTCTCTTAAACAAAATCACCCAACCCCCTGTCTCCCTACCCCCCCACTTTTATTCCTCTGACACCTGCAACACTCTGCTTCTATTTTTTATTGAAAAAATCAACAAAATCCACCAGCACCTGGGCTCCTCTGTACCCCTCCCCTCGCCTTACCTCCCCACCCCCTGTCAACTGCTTTCGTCTTTTGAACTCCCCCATCCTTCAATAATTTCAGAGATCATTATGAAATCCAAGACTTCTTCCTGCCTGTTAGATCCCCTCCCCACAGTCCTGGTTAAATCCTGCCTACCCTCTCTACTTCCTTTCATTGCAGCCATCATCCACTCCTCACTGTCCACTGGAATTGTTCCCGCCTCTTTCAAGATCGCAGCTGTCACTCCTATCCTGAAAAAAACTGGTTCAGATCCCAATGACTTCAATAACCTGCGACCAATTTCTCATCTTCCTTTCATTTCCAAACTGCTTGAAAAAATTGTTGCCTCTCAACTTCACTCCCACCTTATCCATAACAATCTATATGAACAATTCCAATCTGGTTTCCGTCCCCGTCACAGCACAGAATCAGCCCTCTTAAAAATCACCAACGACCTTCTTATTGCAGCTGACGCCGGTTTAATCTCCATTCTCATCCTCCTCGACCTGAGTGCAGCTTTTGACACAATTTCTCATTCTATTCTCCTAAATAGACTCTCCACTATAGGCATCACTCACACCCCTTACACTGGTTTCACTCCTATCTCTCTGGGCGCTCTCAGTTCATCCAACTCAATTCCTTCACCTCACAGTCCCTCCCCGTCTCTTCTGGTGTGCCCCAAGGCTCTGTCCTGGGACCCCTCCTCTTCATTGTTTACCTTCTCCCCCTTGGCAATATTTTCCGCAAATTTGGCATCCATTTTCATTGCTTCGCGGATGACACCCAGCTCTACCTCTCCAGCAAACCCGACGCCTCCCTACCACCGTCCTCCCTCTCACACTGCCTTTCAGAAATTAAATCTTGGTTCGCAAATAACTTCCTCAAACTGAACAGTGACAAAACAGAACTCCTCCTCGTCGGGACTAAATCCACACTTCACAAAACCAACAGTTTCTCTCTTACTATCGATAACTCCACTGTGTCCCCCTCCCCTCAGGTCAAGAGTCTGGGTGTCATCCTCGATAGCTCATTATCTTTCAACTCCCACATTAATAACATAACCCGGTCCGCTTATTTCCACTTACGCAATATCAACCGTCTTCGTCCCTCTCTCACCCCTCACACCACAGCTATCCTTGTCCACAGTCTCGTCACCTCCCGTATTGACTACTGCAATTCCCTTCTTTTCGGTGTCCATCACAAATTCCTCCATAAACTTCAACTGGTCCAGAATTCTTCAGCTCGTATCATCACTAGAACCCCCTCCTTCCATCACATCACCCCTGTCCTCCAGCAGCTCCACTGGCTCCCTGTCAAACTGAGGATCACCTTCAAAATACTCCTCTTCACATTCAAAGCCATCCATAACCTTGCCCCCCCCTATCTGTCTGACCTTCTTCAAATTTCCGTTCCCTCTCGTTCCCTCAGGTCCTCAGCCTCCCTCCGTCTCTATGTTCCCTCTGCCCGTCTCAGCACGATGGGGTGCAGAGCTTTCAGCCGCTCTGCCCCCAAACTCTGGAACTCACTACCACCCGACATCCGTAATATTGACTCTCTTCCCGTATTCAAAACTCGTCTCAAAACCCACCTATTTAAAATTGCATACTCTGTTTAGACTCATCTCCTCTTTTATTATTTATTATTTATAATTTTATATGTGGTTTTATTGCTTTTGATTGTACAGTGTCCTTGAGTGTTCTGAAAGGCGCTTATAAATAAAATGTATTATTTATTATTATTATTATAATCTCAACCTCTTAGTTGACCTTTCCTTAAAGCAAAATAATGTGTGATCACCTTTCTCAACACCGGTGTGAGGTTTGGTTATTTTGTTTCTTTCCATCTGAATTAAATAACTAAACACAAAACATTCTCATCAACTCTTGTCTTACAAAATAATTTCCTCTAAACATTACCAACACTAAAAATTAAAAAAACAGTTTATCAACAGTAATATATATTCTTTTGGTTGGCTCGCCACCACTACTGTACCCCTTTTCCAGCACTGTTGGAAGTCAGGGCACCGTAGTGGAATTAGAGCTAAGATCGGTCCTGAAAAATCGAGCCCGAGGGTATTTAAGTCGACCCGAGCCTGATCACTTAACTTGATTCGCAGGCCCGAGCCCGAAGCAAACCCGAGATTTCATATTTTATTCGTGAGGACTCGGGAGAAGGCGGTGTGATTTCTGATAACAAAGCCTGTCATTTGTAACAAAATCTCAGTTAAACAAGACTGTATAAACATTTACATCTTTTATATTTCTGTTTCTGAAGAGATTACATTAACCGACAATTTTCCATCATTGACGGCTTTTTTTTTTTTTTTTTTTAAGAGTGGACGGGGAAAATTTAAGGCCGTCCGTCATTTTGAGGGATTGAAAATAGGGCCGTAAACCACAACAGCAGTACGTCCTTAAGAATCTAATGCGGCACTTTTAGAGAGAGAAGCGGAGAGACTATGAAAAAAAAAAGTCAGGGAGAGAGAAGCCCGAACCGACCCGAAGCAATGATTGACATTTTAGGGCCCGGGTCGGGTTCGGGCGGCCCGATCTTACCTGTAAATGGAATCCACTCCACTAAAGATACGCTAATTCCAGCGCTGTCCTCAATCAGAACTCCTCAAAAGACCCAGCCTAATAGGGCCGAGAGCACACGAGCACCGACAATAAAGTAACTACAGTAAGATATCAGGTACTTAATTGCACATCCTGTGAAACATTATTCACATTCATGTACACTCACCAGAAGAATGTTGAACGAGACTCAGACGACGTTACACGGTCGGCGAAATCCCGGCGGTACGCAAAAAGCTAACAGCTACGTTAGCCAGGAACAGTGCTCGACATCTAAGAAGGTGGCTACATTTTAACAACAAGTTATTTTAAACGAACGCGCATAACATTCACTAGTGATGTGCCCAACTGTGCCGAGGCGCCGATGCGTGTGCCGAGTAAACCGGAAAAAAAATCAGCGAAGCGCGCTTCGAGGCATGTGTCGATTACACATGTGGCCACGCCTGAAGCCTCGTGATGCGCATTGCTACGTCCGAGGCCTCGCGAGACGGGATTCCTACGTCACCGCCAACAAATTGTTTCGCGGGTGATTCGACATAAAAGGACGCACCGGGACGACAATGAGCTGGCAGGTGACACTGACGCATCCAACTCGCATTTCCAAACCGCAATTCACTTCAATCCGATTCGTTTTGCAATGGACGGCTTTGGACGCACCCCACCGTCCACAACGAAAAACAAGAGAACTTCCGCTGTCTGGGATCATTTTGAGCAGATCTCTCCTAAAAAGGTACAAATTATAATAACCAGTGTGAATATATATTGTAAATCAATGTGACAGCACAGTGCATCCCACGTTTCAATGTCTTTCCTCTACTTGCTGATATTTCAAAAGGTGAAGTGTAAACTTTGTTCCAAAGAACTTGGGTCCCAAAAGAACACTTCATTATGTTGAGGCATTATAGGGCCCTGCATGAAAATAAGGAGACAACTCAAACAGAACTGACTTCTTTTTATTTTTATTTCCCCCCCCCCCTTTCGAGGCCGTCAATTTGGCCACGAGAGACCGTGGTTTGCAAAAAAACAAGTTGCCTCATCACAACACGTACTGTACTAAACTCTTGCAATGACAATTCAAAGAACTCCTTCCTGTCTCTGTGTCTATTATCCAGCCATTGTTTTTCTTTGTCTCCCTGCTTCTCTCTAATAGCCGAGCTAGATTCTCTGATGTGGTTAATGGCCCAATTTTCAAACTGTCAAAATGACGGACGGCCTTAAATTTTTCCTACAACTCTTAAAAAAATATCCGTCAATGATGGAAAATTGTCAGTTAAAGTACCCTCTGCAGAAACAAATGTTTAAAATATGTAAACAATTATACAGACTTTATTAACTTAAATTCTGTGACAAAAGACGCGCTTTAATTTATCACAAAACTTCCCCTCCTCCTCCTGAGTCATCACAAATGAAATAGAAAATGTTGGGTTTGCTTCGGGCTCGAGCGAGATATGTTGCGCAGCAAGCCGTTGATGTCACGACGGTCAAAAACGGCACCTCTCATTGGCTAACACCCCACTAGTGTCCTGTGCCCTGATTCGCTAGGGCCACGGCAATATTCAGTTCTTGTTTAATTAAGAGACAATTTTAACGACGCCACTCTTTTAGTCAATGTAGATTACTGTAGAGGAGGGGAGCTGTCCAATTCCGTACTGCCCTCCTTGGACACAGGTTCTTTTATTTCTCTATAAGGTGGAAGAAGACCCAACACCACGTTGTCTTTTTCTCAGTTTATCACAACGCAACACGAATCGATTCGGGCTCCTGAGATTCTCAGATTTCGTCAGGAAGCCCCGGACAAACACATTCATGAGATTATATAGAGACAATATGATAATGAGAGGCGGGGAGGTACGCCTCTCATGCAAATCCTGGAAACAAAGAAAGTAACATATCATCTGTGGCTGGAGGAAGTTGGGAGCGGTGAGGTGAGACCAGATCACCACTACCCACCATTTGGTGTGATGGCAAGTTTCAGACCCCCACTGTGCATACATCCTGGGATAAGAGGTCTTCCCAGGGAGGCTTAACAGCAACCAGGGACTTTCCCAAGGGTCGGGGGACAACAGAAGACACTATATACGTTGTTTTAGGTGAGCAAACAGATGTTCAGGAAAGAGACTGGGATCAATCGTACTCATAGTAAGGTGCAGTCCCTCAATAGCTGCAACAAAGATACTTGAGATAACAGTTGTTCTTTTGATGTTAAACAAGTCCTATGGAGGGGGCCCCTAAAAGTGGTGGGGGTGAGGGACACTAAAGGTGATTGTAAACACAGTGAGCAGGAAATACTTCCAACAGCATTCTACATCCTTTGTTTTCGTGTTTGAACAGAACCAACAATAGAGTGGGGCTAAATAAAATCACAGTAAGGAATAAATTCCTTAACAATTACATTTATATGTTTTAACTTCTGAAAGGAACCTGTGTTGTCTCTTGTAATATATAATAAAGGAGACGAGGCGTGTTGGCTAGAACTTGAGGACTTTTTACTTTGTGCTTGCACTCTCAACTACAAACTACTGTGGCATGCTGGGTAATGAAGTTCTTATTTTATTTTCCTCATAACATCACATCTTCCCCCCCTTAAAGAAATAATATTACCACATAAAGAAATAATATTTACCCGTACAAACAAGGTCATGTTACAGTTTTGTTTTGTGTTTTTTTTTCAAACAAAAATATCATATCATGGAGATGCAAGCATCAAGACAAACTTTTTTTTTTTTTCAACAACTCTCAATTAGCCTCTTAGGCGGCTGAACATGTCTTTTAGGTCTTGACATCCTTTCAACAGCTGGTGACGCTGACACTGCTGTCATATCATGGTCAGCTTGAACCGACCCTGTGTCAGCCAACTCCCCCGACCCAGCTGTGTCCTGCTGAAGTGTGTCTTGAACCGCAGGATCCTCCACTGATGACTGTAGTTGTAGATCCGTGCGATTCCTCCAGAAAGTTAGGTCATTTCCCACCAGGACCTTGTAGGAGCGTTGAGCAATTTCCTCTTCTACCTGTCCCTTCTGTTTCCATGTCCCTGTAGGAATGTCCCTGAGGCGTACAACGTCTCCAGGCTTCAGCACAGGTAGGTGTTTTGCTGAACGATCATCCAGCCTTTTTTGTTTTGCCTTTTGCTCCTCCTTAAACTTTTGGACTCTGTGTGCTCTCTTGGGTGTCAGCAGGTCTTCCGACACAGGTAGGTTTGAACGAATGCGCCGACCCATCAGCATTTGAGCTGGTGACAGTCCATTTTGTAGAGGTGCACTCCGGTAGATCAGCAGATTCTTTTGAAAGTCATCTCTGTCTTGTGATTTTTTCATCATGGTTTTAGTTGTTTTTACAGAGGACTCCGCTAAGCCGTGAGACCTTGGATACATAGGGCTTGACGTGGAGTGATGGAACCCCCATTCTTTGGCAAAGGCAGCAAACTCGTGGCTGGTAAACTGAGGTCCATTGTTTGAAAACAGTTCACATGGGACACCATGTCTGGCGAAGACTGCCTTCAGATAGCTGATGATTGCCTTGCTTGATGTTGACTGCAGAGCACCAACTTCCGGATAATTGGAAAAGTAATCGGTGACTACTATGTAGCTCTTTTCATCAAGGTCAAACAGATCAGTTCCTACCTTGTAGTAAGGTCTGTGGGGTACTGGATGGTTCATCAGCGGCTCAGCTTGTTGTTTTGGCCTGTAGGTGCGACACAGTTCACATGCTGCATGTTGTCTGGCTAATATCTTGATTGATTCTTGGCCAGTACATCACTTCTCTCGCCCTACGTTTACACTTGACTTCTCCAAGGTGACCTTCATGTATTTTATGGAGCATTTGTTTGTGCAGTGAGGATGGAATTACACATTTGCTTCCCTTCAGCACTAGGTCATCCACCACCATAAGCTCCGCTCTGCAATTCCAATAATCTTGTATTTTCTCTGGACAATTATTTTTGTTGTCCGGCCACCCTTTCAGTATTGTGCTTTTGAGTTATTTCATGGTGTTATCTGCGATGGTCTTTTTTTGTATTTGTTCTGTTCTGTCCGCAGTCACAGGCAAAGATGACACGACCATGTCCACATATGCCTGTATTTTTGTGCTTTTCTCACTGTCTGCATGTTCTTCTTTGTCTACTGCTCGAGACAAGGTGTCGGCAGCGTACATGTATTTTCCTGGTGTGTATATTATGAGCACGTCGTACTTTTGTAGTCTGATTAGCATACGCTGTAAGCGTACCGGACAGTCATTCAAGGGTTTGTTCATGATGGACACTAAGGGTTTATGATCAGTTTCCACTTCAAACCTCTGACCGTAGACATACTGATGGAACACATGCATACAAACTCGCCAACAGTTCTTTCTCAATCTGATCGTACCTGGACTCGGCGCTTGTCAAGGCTCTCGATGCATACGCGACAGGTGACCACTGCTCATCATGTTGCTGCAGCAGCACTGCTCCCAGACCAAACCGTGATGCATCTGCCGAAATCCTGGTGCTCTTCTCCGGGTCGTAGAACTTTAACACGGGCTCCCTTGTCAAAATCTCTTTCAGTTTTAGAAAGCATTGTTCATGCTCATGGTACCACATCCACTCATTCTTTTGTTCAAGCAGACTCCTGAGAGGTGCTGACTGTGTAGACAGTTGAGGGACAAACTTGGCAAGATATGTCACCATTCCGAGGAACCGTCTCACCTCATCTTTGTTGGTTGGTCTGTCCATGTTGTTGATTGCCGAAGTTTTTCTCGGGTCTGGCTTCACCCCCTCTTCGCTCACAACATCTCCCACGAAGGTAAGTGATTTCACTGCAAACTCATATTTTTCTTTGTTGAGTTTCAGGTTCACCTCCCTTGTCTTGTCGAGCACTAGTCTCAGTCTTTCATCGTGTCCTTCTCGAGTTGAGCCCCATACTATGATGTCATCCATCATGGTCTCTACTCCAGGTATGTGCTCAAAAATCATGTGAATAGTCTTATGATAGACTTCTGGTGCTGACAAGATACCATACGGCAAACGAAGAAACCTGTATCTCCCGTCTGGGGTGTTGAACGTGCACAGCCGGGAACTCTCCTCATCTAGCCTCAATTGCCAGAAGCCAGACGAAGCGTCCAACTTGCTAACCATTTAGCTCCAGCAAATTGTGCCATGATTTCTTCTCTGGTTGGTAACTTGAAATGTTCTATCATGATTGCTTTGTTTGGTCCCTTGGATCCAGGCATGGTCTCAGCGCACCTGTTTTCTTTTGTACAACAACCAGTGAGCTGACCCATTCAGTTGGTTCATCAATTTTCTTGATGACTCTGAGTTTTTCCATCATTAGTCTTTCAGATTTTTTCGAGGCGCAAACGCAACTTTTTTACAAGGGTGAACAACAGGTGTCACATTTTGATCAAGACGGATTTTATGTAGTCCAGGAAGACATCCAAGTCCTTCAAAACAGTCCTTATACTCTTCCATGAGTACATTCTGAGCATTTTCCGCATCTGAAGATGTCACGACAAACACTCTGTGGACCAGATTGAGCTTTACGCATGCACTGAGTCCCAGGATTGGGTGTACACTCATATCCACAATCAGTAGCTGTCCTCTAATCTGCCGATCTTTGTGTTTGAAGGTTGCAATGCATCTACCTCGAACAGGAGCACGTTCTCCAGTGTAACCACTTACTCTAGTTTTTACAGGATGAATTTTGCTCTTTGTTTTCAGTGTTTTGTCGTCTTCCATAGATATTAGGTTTGTGTGTGCACCTGTATCCAACTTGAACGGTATACTTGTGTCATTCACTGTTATCGGCACAATCCATTCTTCTTTTTCTGCTGTACAAGCTTGTACCACATCCACGATAAACTCATTATCGTCATCTTCTTCAACTGTGTGAACTTTCTGTTTTGATGTGGCTTTGCAACATTTTGCATAATGGTTATTCTTTCCACAGTTGTTACAGGATTTTCCAAATGCTGGACAAGATTTTGGCTTGTGGCTGCTGCCTCCACATCTACCACATGTAAATTCTGTACATTTTCCTTTTTGGCTTTTTGTTTGGAAAATGTCTTTTTCTTCCGGTGTTCTTTATTTATCGCCTGCGCTGTTGTATCTCCTCTTCGTAGCTCTTTGGCTTGTGCTTTAGTGGCCACTGCTGCCCTACACATACTGACACACTTATCCAATGTAAGTCCAGTTTCTCTAAGCAGTCTTTCTCTCAGTGCATTATCCTATGTTCCATAAACAATCCTGCCTCGCACTAACGAGTCTCTCAGAGTGTCAAATTCACATGTTTTGCTCAGCGTGTGTAGCTCTGCCAAGTATTGATCAAAAGGTACTCCTTGCTGCTGGTCATGTGTGAAAAACGTGTACCTTTCAAAGGTCACATTTTGTTTGGGCACAAAGTACTCTTCAAACTTTGTCATCAGTTCTGCCAAAGTAAAATTAGTTTCATCCAAGCGGAAACTGTTGTAGATGTCCAAAGCATCTTCTCCAATGACATGCAAAAGAATGTGAGCCTTCAGTTTTTCATCATCACCTCCTGCTCCACTTGCTGCTAAATATATAGGAAATCTTTGCTTAAAACGCTTCCAGTTATCAGCAAGATTACCAGTCAGTTGCATGGAAGAAGGTGGACTCAATTTATCCATGACAGCACAACGGGGTAAAAGTCAGCTTTCTGTATTTGGTTGTATCACGTCGGGCACGAAATTCTCTTCTACTTATTTAATCTGTCCCGCGTCCTTCGTTTCACGTCGCAGTTCAGAGCCAACGCATGCAGTAGCTAACTCCGCTAGCATGTAGCTAGCTTCGCCAATCACGCACTTCGGACCTTCCTCGCTTCGCGCAGCCAAAGCGGGTGCATCCAGGCGGCAGCCCTTAATTTCCGACATCCTGCATGTGCGCGGTGATTTTTTTCAGCTCTTGCTGTTAATCCACGCCACTCTTGGCCCTACGAAAAATGAAAAAACGGCAAGGGGACCAGATGCGTTTACTTCCCGACAGTTGTTCGTTGCCGCGGCGACGTTTGACAGCGCGAGAGACCTGGCGATGTATTTTGATTGCTTTATTAGTTTATCTCGGCACTTCGGGCCTTCCTCGCTTCGCGCAGCCACAGCGGGTGCATCTGGGCGGCCGCGGTTAATTTCTGACATTCCACATGTGCGCAGTGATTTTTTTCAGCTCTTGCTGTTAATCTGCGCCACTCTTGGCCCTACAAAAAATGAAAAAACCGCAAGGGGACCATCTCCGCTCACTTACCGATCGTTACTCGTTGCTGTGGCGACGTTTGACAGCGCGAGAGACCTGGCGATGTATTTTGAGGGCTTTATTAGTTAATTCCGGCACTTCAGGCCTTCCTCGCTTCGCGCAGCCACAGCGGGTGCATCTGGGCGGCCGCGGTTAATTTCTGACATCCCGCATGTGATCGGTGATTTTTTTCGGATCTTGTTGTTAATCCGCCCCACTCTTGGCCCTACGAAAAATGAAAAAACGGCAAGGGGACCAGATCCACTCGTTTCCTGATTGTTACTAGTTGCCGCGGGGACGTTTGACAGCGGGAGAGACCTGGAGAATAATTTTGAGGGCTCTACTAGCGAATCCCGGCACTTCGGGCCTTCCTCGCTTCGCGCAGCCACAGCGGGTGCAACCCGGCGGCCACCAATGTGCGGGTGATTTTTTTCAGCTCTTGCTGTTAATCTGCGCCACTCTTGGCCCTTGCTGTGAACAGACTGATGTGCTCTCGGTTTTATTTATCAGTACCCGTTCAAACTTTTTGTCCGCTATAAATGCTGTGTGTGTTATACTTGTCAAAACTCCCAAAATAATAAGAAGCAAGAGACGTGTCCTGCAGATTTTTCCTCCGTTTATTCAGCCGCCTTGAGGGGGCCCACGCGGGTATACTAAGTAAGTAAACCGCTGACAACAGGTTATGGGCCCAGGAAACCCCCAAGGACGGCTGAAGAAAGTTTGAAGACATTGAGAAGAGCGACGAACTGCGATTTCGGCGAAGAGGTTAGTGTAGCTTAGCTTTTAGCTGACAACAAGGACAGCTGAAGAAAGTTTGAAGCCACTGAGAAGAGCGACGAACTGCGGACCCGGCGAAGAGGTTAGCCTAGCTTAGCTTTTAGCTGCTAACAGTGCGACCCTAGGCTCCCGTAGAAGCTATCGAGCGGCCAAGCCACGGGACAAGCAGATGGTCACGTTTAACTTTTAATGGAGATGAGAAACAGTATGAGCTCTGGGAAACAAAATTCTTGGCCTACTTGCGGCTTCAGGGGCTCAAAGAGACTACTTTGAGTGAAAATTCGCAGTCTGATGACGTTGACGAAGAGGCTAAGGACAAGGAACAGAACGGGATGGCCTATGCAGAGAAGATACAGTTTTTAGACTTCTCGGCATGGTCATGCGCAAAGCTGCAGATGACGGGAGAAAGGCCCTGAAGATGTTTCGAGAGTATTATGCAGGTAAAGGGAAACCTCGTATAATAAACCTGTATTCTGAACTGTCAAGTCTGCAGATGGGAAGCAAGGAAAGCGTAACCGATTTTGTGATTAGGGCAGAGACTATCATCACGGCGCTAAGAAATGCAGAGGAAGTCATGAGTGATGATCTACTCATAGCAATGGTGTTGAAAGGACTTTCAGAATTCTTAAAACCTTTTGCAGTGCATGTGACACAGAGTGAAGAAAAGCTCAAATTTGGTGACTCTAAAACTAGACTGCGATCATATGAAGACACCGAAAAACTCTGCGCTCAGGTGTCAGAAAGTGAACGTGAAAGATAACACTCCAAGGGGCAACGACAGAAACAAAATTGCGGATATGGTGTGCTTTAAGTGCGGTGTAAAAGGGCACAAAGCAAGAGCATGCCAAAGAAGACGCTGGTGTAGTTATTGCAAAAGTTCAACGCACAGAGATGCAAACTGCAGACGTCGACCGAAGAGTGAACAAGCGAGACAAGCTGCAGAGGGAGAGGGCAACAACTCGTATGCTTTCTTGACCAAGGACCCGGAAGCGGACATCGTTCCAGGACGTGGTGTGAAGACGAAAGGCCTAATGGTGGACACGGGTGCTACATCCCACATCATTACAGATGAGACGAAGTTCAAGAGCTTCGGTGAGACCTTCAAGGCTGACACACACTGTGTTGAGCTAGCAGACGGAACCAAGTGCCAAGGCGTGGCGAAACGGCGGGGAGAAGCAGAGGTGATCCTCATCGACAGCAAAGGACACCAGCATACAGCAACATTTAGAAATACACTGTTCATCCCTTCATATCCACAGGATTTTCTCTGTGATGGCTGCGATGGTAAGTGGAGCAACAGTGATTTTCAACAAAGGAAAGGACATGGTGAAAATGAATGATGGTACTGTATTCCCTATCAATGTGCAGAACAATCTTTACTACCTATCTACTGCAGACGAGGGTAATGACAAGTGCAAAGGTTGTTTTGATTTGCAAACGTGGCACGAGGGTCTCGGCCATTGCAATTACAGTGATATGCAAAAGTTGACAAAAGTGGCTGATGGTATGGTAATCAAAGGGAAATGTGAAAAACCTGTGTCACCATGTGAAGTGTGTATTCAAGGGAAGTTTGTGCAAACCAGAAATAGAGAGCTGGATGCAAGAGCAACAGAGGTGTTGGGCTTAGTGCATACAGATCCTATAGATCCCATTTCTATAGAAGGACACAGATTTGCAGTGTCGTTTACTGATGACTTCTCAAATACAGTTTTTGTGTACTTTCTCAAACACAAGAGTGATACAGTGACTGCCACAGAAAGCCTTTTAGCAGTCACTGCCCCCTATGGGAAGGTTAAGTGTATCAGATCTGACAATGGTACTGAGTTCATGTCCAAAGAGTACCAAGGACTTATGCGTAAACATGGCCTTAGACACCAAAGCTCAGCACCATACTCACCGCACCAAAACGGTACAGCAGAGAGAAACTGGAGGACTTTATTTGACATGGCTAGATGCATGTTACTTGAAAGTGACCTACCCAAAACTTTGTGGACTTACGCAGTGCAGACAGCAGTAGTGGTCAGGAACCGATGCTTTAATAATCGCACAAAGCAGACTGCTTACTTTATGTTGACTGGAAAGAAACCAAATATTTCCCAAATGCAAAAGGTCGGTGCTGTGTGCTATGCATACTAGCATGACAAGAAGAAACTTGACTCTAGAAGTGAAAAGGGAATTTTCATTGGATAAGACAAAAATAGTCCAGCTTATTTTGTTTATTATCCAAACAGTGAAAAAGTACAAAAACACAGAATGTTGAAATTTGTGACAAAGCCATCTACACAGCAACAAATCCAGACAGAAAGGAGCTCAGATCAGGATGATAGTGATGATTGTTTGGACTCTGGCAGAGCAGACAGAAAGCCATATAGAGTGGAAACAGTGCAGAAACGGGCAGCCCTGTATCTGACATGGTAACACAACCGAGCAGTGCAGACGGTGTGAGAAAATCAACTAGAGCCAAAAAGAAGCCGAGCTACCTCAATGATTATGTGACTGATGATGATGACCAAGTGTTTACTAACATAGACTACTGTTATAGACTGGCGTGTGATGTACCACAGTCTTTTAAAGAGGCAAAAAGTTCACCTCATGCTGACAAATGGACCAAAGCTATGGACGAAGAGATGGAGTCATTGAATGAAAACAACACTTTTACCCTAACAGAACTACCCCGAGGAAAGTGTGCAGTGGGGGTACGTTGGGTTTATGCATTAAAGAAAAATTAGGATGGTACAGACAAATAAGGCGTGTTTCGTTGCTAAGGGCTACAGTCAAAAACATGGCATAGATTTTAAAGAAACATTTTCTCCAACAGCAAATATGACAAGCGTGAGGGTACTAATGCAAAAAGCGGTTCAGGAAAATGTGTTACTCCACCAAATGGACGTAAAGACAGCTTATCCTCATGCACCCATAGATTGTGAGCTCTATGTAGAACAACCAGAGGGTTATGAGGTAATAAGTACTGAACAGAAGCTTGTGTGTAAACTTGAAAAGTCACTGTACGGCCTTAAACAGGCAGGTCGTAATTGGAATCTGATGTTACATTCTTACTTGATTGACAACGACTTCATTCAGAATGAAGCTGATTATTGTGTCTATTTCAAAGAAAACGGAAATGAAAAAGTCATCATAATAATATGGGTTGATGATTTAATCATAGCTGCTACTGATGAGGAAGTTATGAAAAATGTGAAAAACATGCTTGCAGCTAGATTCACAATGAAAGATTTGGGAAAACTGACACATTTTCTGGGTATTGATTTTGATCAGTCAGAGGAACGTGTGAAGATGTCACAAATAGCCTATGTGGAAAAGTTACTTGTGAGATTTTACATGGATTGTGAAGCTAGAAAAACATGATAAAAGTAATTTGTCTAAGGGAATCTTAGGTGCTTCATGAAATGTTTTGTAAAAGATATGTTCATTAGATTTCAACATTTTCCTAGTGTTCTTGTGCTTCTTTAGACCAAAACGAAGTAAAGACATATTATTTTGGATATTTATAGCAGAGTATGGTATAATTTTTAATGGCCCGGCCCACTTGACATCTACCGAGACCGTATGTGGCCCACAATGTGAAATGAGTTTGACACCCTTGCACTAGACAATTCACAAAGAACCTATGTGGAAAAGTTACTTGTAAGATTTAACATGGAGGATTGTAAAGCTAGAAAAACACCATGTAAACAGAAATTTAACTACTCTGATGATGCAAAGCCACTAGACAATGTAACTAAGTATAAAGGAATGGTTGGAAGTTTAATGTACAGTACTTGTCTATGAGCACACGGACTGATTTAAGTTTGGTAGTTAGTAGGTTATCACAGTCATTTACAAATCTCGTGAACAGGCAGAGGAGCAAACACATTGATGTGAAGTACCATTTCATTAGGTCTACTGTAAATGATGGCAAGGTAGACCTACAGTATTGTCCAACTGAAGTGATGCTTGCAGATGTTATGACGAAACCTGCATCACAAATTAAGTTGTCGATTATTTTCAAGTTATTTGGGTCATGAGTATTTTATTTTGATGTAAAGTGACTAGGATGCCAATAACGTGAGAGCAAGTGGGGGTGTTGTGAACAAACTGATGTGCTCTCGGTTATTTCCTGTATTATTTTGAAGGACCCGTTCAAACTTCCTGTTTGTCCGCGATAAATGCTGTGTGTGTTATACTTGTCAAACCTCAAACTAATAAAAGCAAGAGACGTGTCAAGCAGATTTTTTAATTATCTTCACAGGGTGGCCATTTTGTGTTACTGCTAATTTGTCGAATGGGATAAGAAATATGATGGTCTTCTTTCATCAGGTTGCAATGACAAACTATGACCAGCAGAAGGCAATTATCGACTTTTGTCTAGCCCGTCCAAGTGGAGCTCTATTGTCAGGTACTGTATTAAGAGCTAAAATGGTATTCTTTCAGAAGGTGACAGTGACTAACTCTGACGAGCAGAGGGAAGCTATCGGCGCTTGCTGTGCACGGCCAAAGAGGGCTCTCGCATTTCAGAGCAAAGAAGAGCCAGATACAATGTGGAAACAGCTGAAGAACGACTGCTGTGAATTAATTGTCACGTTTTTTTGTGTTGAGAATTTTTTTTTTAATCCATGAAATGTCACAGAACTAACTTCACTGGGTGGCCATTTTGTCGCATTGCTAATTTTTCGATGGCAGTCAGAAATGTTAATTTTAAGAACGTCGCAATGATAAACTATGACCAGAAGAGGGAATAGACGAACTTCTACCGTGCACGTCCCAATGGGGCTCTTCTTGCAATTGAGAGTGAAGAAGATCCAAAAACAAGGTGGAAACAGTGGTGAGAAACGACTGTTGTGAACTAATTATGTTTTTTGTGTTGTGAAATAGGGCGGCCCGGTAGTCCAGTGGTTAGCACGTCGGCTTCACAGTGCTGAGGTACCGGGTTCAAATCCAGCTCCGGCCTCCCTGTGTGGAGTTTGCATGTTCTCCTGCGTGGGTTTTCTCCGGGTGCTCCGGTTTCCTCCCACGTTCCAAAAACATGCATGGCAGGCTGATTGTGCACTCTAAATTGTCCCTAGGTATGAGTGTGAGCGTGGATGGTTGTTCGTCTCTGTGTGCCCTGCGATTGGCTGGCAACCAATTCAGGGTGTCCCCCGCCTACTGCCCGAAGACAGCTGGGATAGGCTCCAGCACCCCCCGCGACCCTAGTGAGGATAAAGCGGTTCGGAAAATGGATGGATGGATGGGTGTTGTGAAATAAAAAAAAAATCCACCAAATGTCACACAATTATCTTCACAGGGGTGCCATTTTGTGTTCCTGCTGATTTTTCGATGGTCATGAGAAATCGTGTGGTATTCTTCAAGGTTGTTGCAATGACAAAATATTACCAGCAGAGAGCAGTAACGGACTTCTGCCGTGCACGTCCCAATGGGGCTCTCGCAACTGAGAGCGAAGAAGGTCAATACACAAGGTGGAAACGGCGTGGAAGAACCACCGTTGTGAATTAATTGTCATTTTTTTCGTTCAGAAATATTTTTAAAAAACCATAAAATGTCACAAAATGGTCTTCACAGCGCTGACTTCATGTGTAACTGCTGATTTTTCGAAGGAAATAAGAACAATGATCATCTTGAAAACGGTTGCAATGACAAACTGTGACCAACAGACGGCAGTGATCGACTTTTCAGGGTAAGAAATACATCAAAATGGTATTCTTTCAACAGGTTGCAATGACAAACTATGACCAGCAGAAGGCAGTCATCGACTTTTGCCTTCCACGTCTAAGTGGGGCTCTCTTCTCAGGTATGAAGAAATAAAATGGTATTCTTTCAGAAGGTGGCGGTGACTAACTCTGGACGAGCAGAGGGAAGCTATCGGCGCTTGCTTTGCACGGCCAAATGGGCTCTCGCATATCAGAGCAAAGAAGAGCCATACACAATGTGGAAACCGTTGTGAAGAACGACCATTGTGAAATGTCACGTTTTTTGTGTTCAGATTTTTTTTTAAATCCATGAAATGGCACAGAATTATCTTCACTGGGTGACCATATTGTTGTATTGCTAATTTTTCGATGGTAATAAGAAATATGGTATTTTTAAGAAGGTTGCAATGACAAACTATGACCGGAAGAGGGAATAGACGGACTTCTCCTGTGCACATCCCAACGGGGGTCTACTCACAATTGAGAGCGAAGAAGATCCAAAAACAAGGTGGAAACATTGGGGAAGAACGAACGTTGTGAATGAATAGCAATGTTTTTTGTTTTCAGAAATGCAAAAAATCCATCAGTTGTCGCAAAATTATCTTCACAAGCTGGGCATTATGTCTTCCTGCTGATTTTTTGAGTGTCATAAGAAATCGTAAGGTATTCTTCAAGGATGTTGCAATGACAATCTATTACCAGTAGAAGGTAGTGATTGACTTTTGAGGACAAGAAATACAGGAAGATGGTATTCTTTGAGAAGGTTGAAATGACAAACTATGACGAAGAGAGGGAAGGCATCGACTTTGAATGTGCACGTCCCACTGGGGCTCTTTCCGCAACTGAGCGCGAAGAAGATCTAAATAAGGTGGAATCAGTGGTGAAGAACGACCCTTGTGAATTCATCGCAATGTTTTTTTGTGTTCAGAAATTTAAAAAAAATCCGTCAAATGTCACAAAATTATCCTCACAGGCTGGGCATTTTGTGTTACTGCTGATTTTTTTAGGGTAAAAAGGGTGCAATGACAAACTGTGACCAGAAGACGGAAGACCGACCTTTGCACGTCCCAATGGGGCTCTTCTCGCAATTTCAAGAGAAGAGCCATTTGCGAGATGGAAACAGCGGTGAAGAACGACCGTTGTGAATTAATTGTCAGTTTTTCTGTGGTCAGAAATAATTTTAAAAAAGCATCAAATGTCACAAAATTATCTTCACAGAGTGGCCATTTTGTGTTACTGCTGTTTTTTCGAGTGTCATAAGAAATCGTAAAGTATGCCTCAAGGATGTTGCAATGACTGGTAATAACCAGCAGTTGGCAGTCCACCGTGCACGTCCCAATGGGGCTCTCACAATCGAGAGGGAAGACGGTCCATCCACAAGGTGGAAACAGCGGGGAAGAACGACTGTTGTGAATTAATTGTCATGTTTTTTTGTGGACTGGTGCCAGCAGAATCACCTCCAGATCAACCCTGGGAAATCTCAGGAGTCGGCTGAGGATTTCTGCAGGAAACAGTCTGTTGTGTTTAATAAAACGCGTGGAGTCGGACTTTGTGCTCACTGTCGTTTATTGTCAGTAGCCACCTTTTATAGCAACCGCCCACTTTACGGCCGTGACATGACCCTGTGGCTGTGGTTACATGCCACATTCACCCCCCCCCCCTTTTATTAAAGTGCAAAAACATTCAAACATATTAATAGTGCACAACTTCAAAGTCAGAACGTGGCCAACATATCTGGGTAAACAGGGTAGACTACCTATTTACCCGCATAGCCATGTGGTTTATTCTGCCACATAATCAGACTATGTAGTCCCTGAGATACAGGGGCTGCAGACGAGCCCGAACAGGGCGGAGCCTCGGTCCGAGGGCGTCAGCCGGCACTTCGAGTTCGGGTGGGATTCCTGGGGCTACCGGAGGGAGATCCCAGTCCCCGGCAGTGTGGCGCGGATCAGCCGCGGCGGCGAGTTCTTGTGCTGATGGTGGGTTGACGCGCCTTAGGCGACTGGCATGCCAAAGGGAGCCGTCAGCAAGGCGGAAGGTAGCTGGGCCCAATTGTGCCATTATCTGTTGGGGTGAGGACCAGAAAGATAGCAGCTTGTGGGACCGATGCGGCCGGCGGATACGGACCCAGTCCAACACCTTGAGTGTGTGTCCTCTCACCCGATGTGCCCTGTCGTAGCGGTGCTTCATCCGGCGTTGCGCCTCTGCCACCATGTCGCCGACAGAGGGTCCTGCTGCTGGAGGGCCTGGAGGATCCCTCCTGGGCGGCCGTAGTCGATCCATGGGAAGTTGGAGTTCCCGTCCGAGCATCAGAAGGGCTGGGGAGCTACCTGTCGTGGCATGTGGCGTCGCTCTGTAGTGCTGTAGTGTGTTCTGCAGGGCCGTGCTGAATGGGAGACCTTCGGTCAGATGGGCTCTCACGCCGTTCTTGAGGGTCTGGTTGAACCTTTCCACGCCCCCATTGGCCTGCGGGTGGTACAGGGCCGTCCTGATGTGCTTAATCCCTCTCTCCCCCGTGAAGGCAGCGAAGTCAGCCGAGAGGAACTGGGGCCCATTGTCTGTGGTAATGGTGTCTGGCACACCCCAGCGGGCAAACAGGGAAGAAAGAAAGTCAGTGGTTTGCTGTGTGGTTACTGGCCCCACGGGGAGGACCTCCGGCCACTTGGAGTGGAGGTCGTAGGCCACCAACAGGAACCGCTGGTGATGAGGAGTGCCATGGAGCTCCCCACAGATGTCCACCTGGATGTGGGACCACTGCGTCGCTGGCCATTGGAGGGGCTGCAAAGGTGGTGTCGGGGGTGGGCCCGTCTTACCGCTGGTCAGGCAGGCGGCGCAGTCCTTGACCATCGTTTCAATGTCCCTGTCGATGCCTGGCCACCAAACCAGGGTCCTGCAGCGCTGCTTCACTCTCACGATGCCCAGGTGACCGTCGTGTGCCATGTTCAGGATGCGTGCTCGTAGAGAGCTGGGGATCACCGTGCAGAGCCCCCGAGCGACACAGTCACCGTTCCAGCAGGAAAGGTCGTCTCTGACCCGGTGGTAGGGCGCCAGCTCCTCTGGCACCTTCGCAGGCCAGCCCTCCTGGATAAACGTGCGGAGCTGTACAAGCACGGGGTCCTGTGCAGAGGCCGCCTGGAGCTCCTGCAGGGAGACTGTTGTTCGGAGGGGCTCGTGCAGCATGAGGACCAGCTCTGACCCTAAGCCGTCCGGGGCGGTGTCTGTCGCTGAGATGGGCGTGGCCCTGGAGAGCAGATCAGCCACAACGTTTTCTCTGCCGGGTGTGAACACTGTCGTGAAGTTGTAGGCCTGCAGTCTCTCTGACCACCGGTACAGGCGCAGCGGTTTGTGTCCTGATCCTGCCGTGGCCAGGAGGGCTGTGAGTGCTTGGTGGTCGGTCCGGAGCGTGAAGTGCCGCCCGTAAAGGTACATGTGCCACCGCTCGCACGCCCAGACGCAGGCAAGCGCTTCTCTCTCCCCCACCGAATACTTCTGCTCCGTGGGAGTCAGAGATCGTGAGGCAAACGCCACGGGACTTTCAGTCCCCCCGTGCAGCTGGGACAGGACCGCCCCTACCGCCGTGTTGGACGCGTCGCAGGTCACCAGCGTAGGGCTATGGAGGTCGAAGTGGGCGAGCACTGGAGGGGAGGTGAGCTGCGTCTTCAGCTGGCGGACTGCCGCGGAGCACATGGGTGTCCAGGACCAGGGGGCATCCTGTTTGAGGAGTGCGCGTAGTGGCGCCGTGGTCTCGGAGTAGTGTGGAAGAAAACGCAGGTAGAACGCCGTCATGCCCAGGAATGAGGACAGCTGGGCGGGGCAGGAGGGCTCAGGCAGGCGTAGGATGGCTTCCACGTTTGAGTGGAGCGGGCTGAGGCCGTCGGCATTCAGGCGAAACCCCACAAACTCGATGACCGGCGCGGAGAAAATGCATTTCTCGCCGTTCAGCGTGAGGTTGTGGTGGGCGAGCACCTCTAGAACCCTGGTGAGGCGGTCGTCGTGTGAGGCTGCTGTCGCGCCGTGCACCACTATGTCATCCAGGTACACAACCACGCCAGGGATGCCGGCGAAGATGGTGGCCATGATCTTCTGGAAGCAGCTGGGGGCGGAGCTAAGCCCAAAAGGCATGCGGGTGTACCTGAAAACGCCCATGTGTGACACAAAAGCGGTGAGGTTGCGGCTCTCTGGGTGCAGCAGAACCTGCAGGTAACCCTGGCGGAGGTCGAGCTTGGAGAAGACTGTGGAGCCGTGAAACTTGGCAGAGAGCTCTTCTGTAGTGGGCAGAGGATATTTATCTTGTATCACCGCTTTATTCACCTGTCTGAGGTTGATGCAGGGGCGCAGGCCGCCCGTCTTCTTCCGTGCCACCACTAGGTTGGAGATCCATGGCGATGCGTCCACTCGTTCGATGATGCCAGCGTCCAGAAGTTTCTGCAGCTCGGCTGTAACATCAGCACGTAGGGCGAGGGGCAGGCGGCGGAGAGGCTGGATGACTGGAGTCACCTCCGGGTTCAGGAGCGGCTGGTGGTTGAAGGCGGTGAGGCAGCCCAGTCCAGCGAACAGCGAGGGCCAGCGGTGCAGCCAGGGCGTGGTGACGGTTAGTATGGTGGCACCCATGTTGTCTGTAATGGAGAAGCCCAGGGCACAGAACAGGTCGAAACCGAGGAGGTTGGCGCCCTTGCGGGACACCTGAAAGGTGAAAGCTGGGAGAGTTCTAGCGCCATAGCGCACAGAAAAGGTTGCGGTGCCAACCTTGTCGATCTTGGTGTGTCCATAACCGAACAGGTCTTCCGTGCCAGGTTTAACAGTCATTCGTGGAAAAAGTCGCCGGACCGTGGCCTCATTCAGGAGTGACTTGGAGGCTGCGGTGTCCAGCAGCAGTGACAGACACACGCCGTCCAGCTCGACTGCGCACCACTTGAACGGCTTGCTGCAGGCGCCCACCGAGTGGATGGTGGTGGAGCCAGATGCGTTGGTTAGGTGGGGCCCGGGGTCCACAGGCTTAGAAACAGAGCGGCAGACTTTAGCAAAGTGGTTCAGCCTACCACAACGTTGGCATCTTTGTCCTCGCGCCGGGCACGCGGGCGCACCTGTGCGGTGAGATGAGGAGCCGCAGTTCCCACAATGTTGCCTCATCGTGGCGCCTCGACGTCCCGCGACGTTAACCTCCGGCTCGTCGAGAGGAGCAGTGGTGTCGGGGAGTGGGGCCGTGAGAGCAACAGTACGAGATGAAAGAGGCAGATGTGGAGCGAGGTGGGGAAGGGCTGGAGCTGGGTCCGAGGCGGCTAGCCGGGATGCTAACAGGGCCGCAGACTCGAGCTGGAAAGCCATTTCCACCGCCCTAGACAGCGACGTGTCGTCCGGCGATAAAAACAGCTTCTCCCGCAGTTTAAGGTCCGTTGTGTGTTCGGCTAGCTGGTCCCTAATCATCTCGTCCTCCAAATCTCCGAACCTGCAGAGGCTGGCTAGGCCCCGGAGGTCGGCGACATAATGGTGGACCGACTCACCGGGCCGCTGTCGACGCTGCCGGAAGACCGTACCATGACGCTCTGTGGAGCAGCGAAGTGTCCGGAGAGCAATGCAACACAGTCCGAAAATTTCGTGGCCGGTCCGAGGGTGCGAAAGATGCGTTGGCCCTCACAGCCCAGGCTATGGACAAGCATTGCCCGCCTTCGCGCGTCGCTAGCGTCGGCTAGCCCGATGGCTTCAATAAAGGTCTCGAAGGACTCCAACCAGCGGGACCACGGGACTGGCGGCTCGCCAGGCAGGGCGAGGAATGGAGGAAGAGGCGAGAGTGGAAGCGCCATCCTTGTCGCCAATGTTGTGTTTAATAAAACGCGTGGAGTCGGACTTTGTGCTCACTGTCGTTTATTGTCAGTAGCCACCTTTTATAGCAATACTTTGGCAACCGCCCACTTTACGGCCGTGACGTCACGCCGTCGTAACATGACCCTGTGGCTGTGGTTACATGCCACACAGTCCTCACCTGCACTGATGAACATCCAGGGTACGGACATAGAGAGGATGACCTCCTACAAGTACCCGGGTGTTTTCTAAACAATGAACTGGATTTGTCAACCACAGACGCTACTCAGGCAATTGAGGTCTTTTGGGGTTCAGGGGTCACTCCTTAAGACCTTCTATTATGTAACCATTGTAAATAGCACAGCCTCCTTACGCTGTGTTTTCTATGCTATTGCTTATTTATTATATTTATTCTACAAATATATTGCTAATGCTTTATTTTATATTGCACTTACATTGAACTGTGTACAGTTCTTTTCTGAAACATTTATTTTGTGCAATGAAACACTTTATTCCCCCCCACACACAATGTTGCTGCTGTAGACTGCAAATTTCCCCAGTGTGGGACTAATAAAGGTTATTGTTAGAGCCATAAAGAAAATTTATGAATATTTAATTTATGTATTTAGCTATTTGAATAATTTGAATTGAATAGGTGCAAGCAGTTTGGTTTATATTTTACATTATTGCTATTTCATTTAGAACAAATCTATTTAGAATATCAAAGTATCTGGGCTCCATTAGTTGTCCTGTCTACAGTCTGTTAAAAGACCAGGTTTATGTGAGCTTCATTCGGAAGACAGTAGGGCATGGAGCAACACCTTTTTTTTTTTACCGTCTATCGTATCCCGTGTGAACGTATTTCGTATATCGTGTGAACGTATTTTGTATATCGTGTGAACGTGTTAATTTCGTATTTCATTTAAGTGTATTGTAGAAGTCCTGTTTTTTTTATTTTTGGGCAAGCTTTAATTTGTGTTCAAGAGGAAATAAAACGAATCCCATTTTTTTGGATCAACTATGGCGGCCTCGAGTTTTTGTTGTCGTCGTTGAAAGGAAAGGCTTGTTGAGGAAAAACACGATTCGAAAACCTACATGCCCTGCTCACTAGCGACGAAAGGACTAAGTTGCCGCTACAGTTATCTTATCTTATCTTATCTTATCTTATTTTTCGAGGGTAATAGGAAATAGTATGTTCTTTTTTTTATTGTTTATTGAACATATAAAATACACAATGCAGTCATATGTCACGGACTTCTACCGTGCACGTCCCAATGCAGCTCTCGCAAATGAAAGTGAAAAAGTTCCAAACACAAGGTGGAAACAGTGGTGAGGAACGACTGTTGTGAACTATCCATCCATCCATTTTCCGAACCGCTTGATCCTCACTAGGGTCGCGGGGGGTGCTGGAGCCTATCCCAGCTGTCTTCGGGCAGTAGGCGGGGGACACCCTGAATCAGTTGCCAGCCAATCGCAGGGCACACAGAGACAAACAACCATCCACGCTTACACTCACACCTAGGGACAATTTAGAGCGTCCAATCAGCCTGCCATGCATGTTTTTGGAATGTGGGAGGAAACCGGAGCACCCGGAGAAAACCCACGCAGGCCCGGGGAGAACATGCAAACTCCACACAGGCAGGCCGGAGCTGGAATCGAACCCGGTACCTCTGCACTGTGAAGCCGACGTGCTAACCAATGGACTACCGGGCCGCCCCGTTGTGAACTAATAGTTTTTTTTGTGTTCAGAAATAAAAAAAATCCATCAAATTTCACAAAATTATCGTCACAGGATGGCCATTTTGTGTTACTGCTGATTTGTCGAGGGTGATTAGAAATATTATGGTTTTCTTTACAATGACAAACTATGACCAGCAGAGGGTAGTGAACACTGTCACTTCTGTCTTCTTTTCATTGAAATTCAAGAAATTGTGTGTCATCCAGGTTTTGATTTCCTCCAGGCAGGATAAAAGTGGCCTTAATGAAAAAGCATCTTTTTTGCTCAGTGGGACATCGATCTGACAGTTATCTGCATAGAAGTGGAAGGAAATGCCATGTTTCCTTAAGATGGAAGCCAATGGGAGGAGGCACACTGAGAACAGCAAAGGCCCCAGAATTTGTGAACAATGTCGAGCCTATGCTATCCCAGCAGTTGGGTTGCATGAAGGCGTTTATCCACAAGGTACAAGGAGACAGTACAGTGGAGCCTGTAAAGCAAAAACCTAGACGCCTACCACTGAGTTTACAAGAGGAGGTGTCAGCGGGGCTTGACCGCTGACTACAAGCAGGCATGATAGAATGTGTGGATGCTTCTGAGTCTTTCAGTCCCATTGTGGTGGCACAGAGACTGATTTCCCCTCCCTCACATGGGGGACCTGGTTGCTACGTTGGCAGCTGCCACACATTACAGCCAGCTTTCATTCCACACGACGGCCTTTTCCAGTTTACACGAGTCCCCTTTGGCCTGGCATTGGCAGAGTTTTCTGTGTTGCAGAAAAGAGTGCAGACAATCGTGAAGGATATACCCAGACTTCAGAATTACCTTGATGATATATTTGTGAATAAATGCGGGTCTCCAGATTAACTCTGACAAGAGTTCATTCGGTCAGACAAGCATTTATTTCCTGGCACACACCATTTATCCGGAGGGCTTACGCCCAAGCCCAGACCATCTTCCAGCCATTTATGAAGGTGAGTATTGAGTGTAAAGCCTACGCTGTCATACATTCAAAGAAGTGACTAAACGGTTTGTGGTCTCTACCGATCAATCTACAATTCACTTTTTTTTTTTTTGTTCATTATTATTTTTTATTTTATCACAGTAGCTATTGTTGTATTGCTTATCATTTCAAGACCAAGTGTGAAGTAAAGTTGGCCAACCATGTTTTTGAGTAATATCAATGGCTGAACAATTATAAGCATATTTCCGTTATTTTTTTTCACGTAACCCTTCCAGATTCGTTGTTTAACCATTAGCAACGCCCTTGACAACGAAAATGCTTTTCTTCGGCAATCTTCGGAAATTACGTCACTTGCGAAATGCGAGGAAAGTCCATCCATTGAACAGCATTGTTGCATTGCTTGTTGGTAAGATGCCACGGCGGTGTGTGGCGATGTATTGTTCGCAATCGACAGTACCAGTGGCCGAAGATTAGCAGGGAACTTAAATGGACATCTTTTATTCGCACAAAGCGAATGAATTTCACGCCATCATCGAGTGTTCTCTGCCATCTCCACTTCAAAGATGACTGCTTTCTCAACCGGTCTGCTTATAATCAAGGATTTGCCAAAAATAAGTGTGATTTTTGGATAGATGATGATGATTTTGTCAAAGCATAGCTGCCAACTCTTGTGGAATGAACAGTAGCATAGCTGCCAACTCTTGTGGAATGAACAGTAGAAGGTAGCGACGTTAGCCAAAAGCTAACTCGAGAAGCTAGCAACGTTGAACAGAAGCTAGTGTTGAAGTGTCATTCCTCTCTGTTAATTGGATTTGAAAGAAACAAAGAATGTAGAATGTTTTTGGAGGTATTTCCTGCTCACTGTGTTTACAATCACCTTTAGTGTCCCTCGACCCCCACCACTTTTAGGGCCCCCCTCCATAGGACTTGTTTAACATCAAAAGAACAACTGTTATCTCAAGTATCTGTGTTGCAGCTATTGAGGGACTGCGCCTTACTATGAGTACTAATGATCCCAGTCTCTTTCCTGAACATTTGTTCGCTCACTTAAAACAACGTATGTAGTGTTAAATTTTATCTTCTTCCTCCTTGGTTGATTAACGGCCCCTAAGTGTCTTCTGTTGTCCCCCGCACCTTGGGTAAGTCCCTGGTTGCTGTTAAGGCCCCCTGGGAAGACCTCTTATCTCAGGATGTATGCACAGCGGGGGTCTGGAACTTGCCATCACACCAAATGGTGGGTAGTGGTGGTCTGGTCTCACCTCACCACTCCCAACTTCCTCCAGCCACACCGGGTCAGATGACATGTTACTTTGTTTCCGGGATTTGCATGAGAGGCGTACCTCCCCGCCTCTCATTATCATATTGTCTCTATATAATCTCATGAATGTGTTTGTCCTACGCTTCCTGATTCAAATCTGGACCCCTCAGGAGCCCGAATCGATTCGTAAACTGCAGTAAATAAATTAAAACCCTTCAAAGGACCTGTTCATTGCCTCCAGCCTTTATTTGGATTACCAACATTCTCCTCGTCCGAAATTCAACGAACACGCGGGGGAGAGTAGGCCGCCCGTCCCCCAACACTAGCGACGTTAGTTTTCGGCTCGAGGCGAACAAGCTGATGATTTTGTCAAAGCATAGCTGCCAACTCTTGTGGAATGAACAGTAGAAGGTAGCGACGTTAGCCGAAAGCGAACTCGAGAAGCTAGCAACGTTGAACAGGAGAAGCTAGCGATAGCGACGTTAGTTTTCGGCTCGAGGCAAACCCCGATCGATGCTATTCATATCAGCGATGAGTAATAATGGCAGTCAGACAAATTGTTCTGGAAGTACATTTCAATAGGTTGGCAGCGCTGCTTTGTTGACGAATGAACATTGAATTGAATTGAATACAACTTTGAGATATAAAGTTATTTAATCACAATTTGACAATTTTAAAAAATAAGATAAGGCATTTTTTGTTCTATTCCAGAATAATTCTTGCTGCTATGCATTATAATGAAAATGCTGGCAGACCACAGAAAGTGACAAAGGAAGGAATACACTCCTACTGTATCGTTTATCCCAAATATAAGAGTGGTGGGTATTCTCTGAGAAAGACACTGGTGGATGCAATTTATGGTAAGTTATGAAATAAAAAGGAATTCCAGGCAGATGCATGACATACTGAGTATAACCCATATGTCGTCCAAATATTTATCATCCCAATATGTTGTTTGTTTGGTTTTGTGAATGACTGCCTGTCAGAGGTGATGAAACTGACTGCCATTCAAAATAAGTCCAGAGCTGGTGATGTGTGTGTCGACCCGCATTCCTGACAGCAGCAGTGAACAGGCCGGACAAGGCAACTGTTATTGCCGAGCACCAGACTAGATTCCTCAGGAAATAAAAATACTACATTCCCTGTATTCAGTTGTCCTCATTTGTTTATTTTTATTACAGTATTTTGTTATGATAGACACTATGTCCACATTAACCACTCTAAAACCAGTCCAAATCATAGTTCTGGAACATTTCTCTGTGAAACACGAAACCCTTTTGAATACAGCTGACTCCTCTTCTCCTGGTGGTGGAAAAGGTGCCCTGATACAAGACACGGCGCATGCTGGGAGCACAACACGGTTGTCCTGACCAAGAAACCTCTAGCACCAGCGCACCAATTGTCTGTAGGCAATGTGCCTATACTTGGCATCCTGTGGCCCATCAAATGCCTTGCCTTTGTACTGCTGCTTGTAGGTCATCCATGCCACCTGTAATCCATATGGGTCTAGGCACACAGCATTGAGTCCAGGATGGTCGGTGATGCAGTCCAGCACCTGATTGAAGTGTTCCTCTCCTTGTCGACGTACAGTCACTACTTCTTGAATTTCATGGCAGCAAACACATTCAACTGCTGTAGGCATTTGCTGGCATTTACAACAAGTACACCTGAAATAATTAAACAAAAAATACTGAGCGATGACACAATGAGCATACATTTTATTGAACAAGCGTATTCCTCACAGTTGTCACTGGGTGGTACCACCGCACTACGGTTCACTTACATTACGGAATGTCCTGTCATACTTATTTTTCCATACTTATTTGTCATGTCCTTGTTTATGAGGATACTAAAGCAGCGTGTTGTAATTTGTTACACAAATTCCTTGTGTCTTCTACATACTTGGCCAATAAAGACGATTCTGATTCTATACCCATCAATCAATAATTCCGTTGTTTATGAAAACATTTGATTCAAAATATATAAGTATATGGATGGAATACTGTACAAAAGTTAAAGAAAGTCATTAAAAAAATCTCTCAAATACAAGTCAAAAAATAATTTGGTAAAAAGAATACTCAAGTACCGAGTAGGCTAACTGCCTGAACATGAAGTCTGATTATTTTTTTTAAACAATGTCATCAGATACAAAAACATAAAATTATGTGCACATGCCTGCATCTTCAAATCATAAAAATAATACCAGCCTATATTTTACCAATCTTGCAATCTCGATGGGTCTTGTCTCCATTCCATGTCTGGTCATCTGGGCACATTGTTTGCATCCTGATTAGCGTCTGGCTCGTACATGTAAGGTCCAACATGTAAAATTCCAACCTCCTCTTCTTCCTCCAACTCTTCAAAAACTTGGATATCCTCACTTGCGCTCGATCGATCACTTGTATCGCTGTTTGAATCATTGTTTGAAATGCTTTGCATTTCGGCCGTATGGAGACCTGCCATCACTCTCCTTCATGTGACGTATCACTTCCGGGTTCCGCCCCTTTCAGGCTGGAACTTCGGAAAATCGATTATTTTGTAAAACATACAACATATTGTGTTGTTCATCTTAAAATGAGGAGCCATCATTTAGTGAACAAATGAGCCCGAGCTCAACTTTATTGTTGCCAGCACGTATGGTGATCTCCTTAACTGTGTTTACCGGAAGCCTTGTCATATGCTATCAAATCTAAACCTAGAGCGCCCTCTGTTGGCTATATGTTTCACAATCACATATCAACCCCTTTTCTTTATAAGAAAAAATACAGTTCCATATATATGCAAACATGCAAATGTTATTTTTTTTCTTTTTAGTTAGCGTACACAATTTCTTTATTGTGAACAACTTTCTCTCTCTTGTTTTGTTTTTTTTTAAACACCTGCCAAACTACAAAAGTAATGTAAATATTTGCGTCTTCACAGATCAAGCCTGACAGGTTTCTTAATGTTACGCTTCAACCTCCTTAAAACAGTTGACGTTGAGGTATCATCCTCTGATGATGGTTCATGACCATTCTCGTTCAGTTCAGTCATTTTGGATTCAGTTGGAGTAGACACAACATCCTCACTTGGCGTTTCATCATCAGTCTCTTGGAAATGTTCTTTGGTCTTGCGAAGGTTTCGATGATTTCTCCTGAACACGTTTCCGTCCTCGGTTCTCACTTCGTATGATCTTGGTCCAACTTCCTTGAGTACTGTAGCTTTCTTGTTCCACATCTTTTGATCCTGGATTCGAACAACATCATCTTTGACCAGTGGTGCAAGTGTTTTGGTCGCTTTGTCATACTGTTGCTTTTGTTTGCTTTTTAGATAGTCCATCTTGCTTAGAATGTCTTTGTTATGTCTCGTTTCTGAATAGCAGGGCAAAGTTGTGCGAAGCTTGCGATTCATTAACAACTCAGCAGGTGATTGGCCACATTCAAGAGGTGCGATGCTGTAACTCAGAAGAGCTAGATACGGATCAGATCTGTCTGTTGCCTTTTTAAGAAGTTGCTTGACAATATGCACACCTTTTTCTGCTTTACCGTTGGCTTGTGCATGCAGGGGACTAGATGTTACATGACTAAAGCCATACTGCATTGCGAACTGTTGCCATTGTCTGCAGTTATAACAGGGTCCATTGTCACTAACTACAATGTCTGGTATCCCATGTCTTGCAAAGAAGGATTTCACATGTGTTATGACATTGGTTGCAGTTGTGCTTGTGAGCAAGGCAATTTCGGGATAGTTGGAGTAGTAGTCCATCCATCCATCCATCCATTTTCCAAACCGCTTGATCCTCAGTAGGGTCGCGGGGGGTGCTGGAGCCTATCCCAGCTGTCTTCGGGCAGTAGGCGGGGGGACACCCTGAACCGGTTGCCAGCCAATCACAGGGCACACAGAGACGAACAACCATCCACGCTCACACTCACACCTAGGGACAATTTAGAGTGTCTAAATTAATTGTGGCATTGTGTAATGTGGCGAGACACGTCATGTGGACGACGGGTTTCTCTCGAGAAGTGAAATAAGCTTTGCAGTAAACGCCTCTCTGAAGAGGAAAACGCCCTAGAATGCCTTATACTTGGGCGATCATGGTTGTATTTTCAGAGGTTATTGTGAACATTAAGGAAATATGTCAACATACATTTTGGTGAACATCGATTGCCTTTTTTTTGCATTGGGTGATGTTAAATTCCTAAATCACCTGTTTAGACTGTCATTATTTCTGTGACTGCACAGCATGTGATGAGGGAAATATTACGTTAGCGTCGGCAACGAAAGAGCCATTTGAACCATTTCATACAGCATTCCATGCGAGCCGCAAATTCTTTGTGAATCTCAAATGAAAATACATGTTATTTTCCTTTTTTTTATGTTTCACTCAACTCATCCAAACATTCTGTATAACAAAATGAACTATTTATCTTTGGAGAACTGAACGAAGATGTGGCTGACTAATTAAAAAAACGGATTAATTATTTCTGATTCTACAAATGAATGAATAGATAACCTAAGATTAGTAACTCGCGAAACAATATTCCTCTCTCTCTCTCTCTCTCTCTCTCTCTCTCAACACTGAACTTGCTCGGCGTTGGTGCCGGATTCACACCGTTTTCGACCAGAGGCGATTGCTCTAAGACTGCAAAGGGAAGCTCAGCTTCCCTTAAAATGTCAAAAAGTAAGTGATCAAATACATGTGTGTACATACAATTGTGTGGACATGTCATTGACTAAATATGCGCTACAACGTGCTCAATCTTTGTTCCGAATCAGCTTATTACTGGTTACGACGGGACTCTCTTCTCATTCATTCACACAGCTTCACTGTGCTTTAAACCGTGTGGACGCTGACTATCGACCGCGCGGACGACGGCCGTCTCAAGAGATCAGTTTGGTCGTCCCAATCCATTCAAACGAGACAAGTCATTGGATAAATGCTGGTTTTGTCCCGCCCATTGGACGCTCAACGTCTCTGGGAGTCTATGGACAGTGGGCGTGCAGAAACTCAGCTTTTCTTCATGATGATTGGATGATCTTGCTGAAGCTGAATCGTTATTGATTGACAGCGAATGAGCCAATGATCTTATGGTGAAGGCATCCTTTCATTTTTTGGAAAAGGAACGGAGAGTCGAATTCACGAATGAATAAACGGACACATTTTATGATGAAGGCCGAAATTGAGCCTCCTCTCCTTGACAGACCAGCATCCGCCACTGTTTTCGTCCAGTGACAAGTCATCAGCCACTTTGAGCGCTTGTGGCACCTGGTCACGTGACGAATTCCGCTCACCACGGACTCCCCCCAAACTCGGCTTCGTTTCGTTGGTCACGTGACTTTTTCCACTTGACGCGGACAGCCGGAAACGAGACGTCAGTTTCCGCTTCCCACGTAACAAAAACGTCACTGAAACGCGCCTCGAAGCGGGACTTTATCCACGCCCACTTTTACTCGACTCACGCTTGGAAGCCTTCTGTCATTTTGACGGCACTCGACGCAGCACGAAACGGGAAAGTAGGGTAAAGTGCCCGTCGCTTACGTATAACATGTTAGCAACACAATCATGGAGGTTTTCGTTCAAGTCCTGAATTAGAGGTGCCCCACACTGAGCCACATTGACAGCTGCGGTGACAAATGGCTTCAGGTTTCAAAGGAGGGCTCAAAGACTCATCTCCAAGCCGTCACGATTGTTGACAGCTGTTTCAAAAATGAGTTGAAAAACACAGCTGTCTGCATTTGGGACATGGGTTTTAAAGAAGTCAGATTTTAAGGTCTTTTACAGCTCTCCCAAAATCAGCTCTCTCAAAGTGTGTCCTTGGGTCTAAATAAATTTTGGTCTCTTTTAAAGTAGGGTTTTAAAGGTTACTGGATTCCAAGCAATGTTACCACTTTAACATTGTGTTTAACGGCGTTGAACATTTCAGATTTGACAATGTAGCAGCACAAGACATGGGGGTTTTGGATCGAGTCTGAAGTTAGAGGTGCGACCCACTGAACCACAGTGACAGCTGCGGTTACTCAAAGTTACAAAGGAGCTTTTATTTAAGGTTGCAAAGGCTTATCTATGAGCCGTAACAATCTTTGACAGCTGTCCCAAAATGGAGTGGAAAAATTCAACTTTATTGAAAATATGACCTTGGGTTTTAAAGCAGTCAGGGTGTCAGAGGAAATGCAGGGGTCGTGGTTTTTATCAGTTCTTATAGAATGGAATGGAAAAAAATCCTGATGTCATGATGTCTTACCTGGGGTTTTTAAAACAGTTTCACAGTACCAATTAAAAGGTATTTTGGCTTCCAAGTATTTTTAAAAATGGTTACAAAATGAACTTCAAAATTTCAGACCTGACAATGCACTAGACAATGGTGGTTTTGGATTAAGTCCATAATCACAGGTGCGACCCACTCAACCACATTGATAGCTATGCGTACTAATCAATAGCGTTTTAGATTTCAAAAGTTTGAATTCTTCAGCATCTTTTTACAGCTGTCCCAAAATTGAGTTGAAAAAAAATGTAACCTTTGGTTCTAGCACTTCCGGGTGAGAGGACGCTGGCGTGTATGTCGCCGCTTCTCACTCTGAGCTCTGCAAAAAAACTCTGACCTTCCTCTCGACTCTTCTTTTGCCCTTTTGCTTCGGACTGTTTGGACTGTGGGTACTGTGTTTGATGCAGCTTGATCATCATCTCATCTGATCAATCACACCCCATCGTAAAATAGTCCACAAGCTAACGACGGTAGCTTATGCTAACCAGCTGTCACTACACCGGCTTTCCTCCCTCGACATGCGGCGCAAAATCCTCCTCGCCGCATTTGGCTTACCATGGATACTCCTAACGTTCTGCCATCATCCAGTGGCAGCACTGCTCCACTATTCGGTCGTCGATCTTCTCCGGATCCGGTGGATTGCACCGGGGCCTCCGCCACCGGAGCTGCACCATCACCCGGACATCGCTCGGCTGCCTCGACGTCGCTACATCCATCGCGGGTCGCGCAGACACGTCGAGTACAATAAACCCGGCTCACTCAACTCGACCTGGTCTACTTCTCGACGCCCTCCCAGAAACTCCGGCCGCAGCATTAACCATGATGCTTTAGCCCGCCTGGCTAGGTCGGCTAACAGCACTGCCGCCGTCAAGCACGACACATCCGCCGTCAACTTTGGTCTGCTGAACATCCGCTCACTCACGAGCAAAGGACACCTTATTCAAGATGTCCTCGCCGACCGCAAACTTGATTTCCTCTTTTTAACAGAAATCTGGCAACAGACGAACGACTTTGCTGCACTGAATGACTCAACTCCTCCCGGCTTTGTTTACATCTGCCGTCCCCGTGGCAACGGCCGTGGAGGAGGCCTCGCGGTAATACACCGCGAGAAGTGGAAAGTTCTGCCTGTCTCCGTTCCTGCATCAAGCTCTTTTGAATGCCTGGTTTTTAAACTTCCTGGACCCACGCCAACCATCATCGCCACAGTTTATCGCCCTCCGAAGCCACATAGCGATTTTATCAGTGAATTCTCCAGCCTAATCACACTTCTATCCACTTTTTCGCCAAACTTAATTCTGCTGGGTGATTTCAATATTCACATGGACAACCTCGACCTGCCACTCACCAGAGACTTCACATCATGTTTGGAGAGCCTTGGGATGCGTTGTCTTATCGACTTCCCCACCCACATCAAAGGCCACACATTGGACTTGGTTTGCTGCTCTGGTCTTTCCCCCTCCAAGCCCACTGCTGATGTACTTCCTGTCACCGACCACTTTCTCCTCACTTTTAACACCATACTCTGCCTTTCTACAATCAAAACCCCCCGACTCATTTCTTTTCGTAACACCAAAAACATCAACATTGACACCTTCTGCTCCATCATCGACCGTTCCTTGCCCCCAGACACCCTTTCAAACCCAGACGACCTCACTGCTCACTACAACACCTGCCTTACAAATATTTTCAATTCTCTTGCCCCCCTGAAATCGCGGACTGTCTCATTCTCTTCATCTGCCCCCTGGTTTACACCTGCTCTTCGGTCCATGAAATCAAAAAAACGTCAACTTGAGCGACCATTTATTTCCAAAATACTTGAAAAAACTGTTGCTGCTCAACTCCACTCCCACCTATCCCTCCACTCTCTTTATGAACCTTTTCAGTCTGGTTTCCGCCCCCGCCACAGCACAGAGACTGCCCTAATCCGTATTGTTAACGATCTCCTCATCGCATCTGATTCCGGTTTAGCTTCCATCCTCATCCTCCTAGACCTGAGTGCCGCCTTTGACACCATCTCTCACCCTATCCTCCTCAATAGACTCTCCTCCATCGGTCTTTCCCACACTCCCCTCAGCTGGTCTCACTCCTACCTCACCGGCCGCACTCGGTTTGTCCAGCTCAAATCCTTCACTTCAAAGCCCTCCCCAGTCACCTCAGGTGTGCCCCAGGGATCTGTCCTCGGGCCCCTTCTCTTTATCATCTACCTCCTGCCTCTTGGTCATATCCTCCGCAAATTTAATATCCACTTCCACTGCTTTGCTGATGACACCCAGCTCTCCCTTTCCTGTAAGCCAAACTCCATTCTCCCACCCTCCTCCCTCACCTCTTGCCTCTCCGAACTCAAAACATGGTTCACGACAAACTTTCTTAAACTAAATTCCAATAAAACTGAAATTCTCCTTCTTGGCACCAAATCCACTTTATCTAAAATAAACAATTTCTCCCTCAACATTGACAGTTCCTCAGTGTCCCCCTCCCCTCAGGTTAAGAGTCTGGGTATCATCCTGGATAGCATGCTCACCTTCCAGTCCCATATCAACACCATCACCCGCACTGCTTATTTCCACCTCCGCAATATTAACAGACTTCGCCCCTCCCTCACTCCCCGCACCACTGCTATTCTTGTCCACAGTCTTGTCACATCCCGCCTAGATTACTGCAATGCTCTCCTCTTCGGCCTACCTCAAAAGTCCCTCCATAAAATCCAGCTAGTCCAAAACGCCTCTGCCCGCATCATCACAAAAACACCCTCCCACCAGCACATCACCCCTGTCCTTCAGCAGTTCCACTGGCTCCCTATCCAATACCGCATCAACTATAAACTGCTCCTATATACATACTTGGCCATCCACAACCTGGCCCCTCCCTACCTGTCCGACCTCCTGCAGGTGTATACCCCCACTCGCTCCCTCAGATCCTCATACTCCCTCCGACTGTCAGTCCCCCCTGCCCGTCTGAGCACCATGGGAGCCAGAGCCTTTAGTCGGGCAGCTCCAAAACTATGGAACAGTCTACCTCCGGACCTCCAAAACTGCACACCTCTTTCCACTTTTAAGTCCCGTTTAAAAACACACCTGTTCAGGACTGCCTACAATATCTAACTTATTCCACTTCCCATGTGTTGTGTTTTTATGTCCTGTTTATATTTAATATTTCTCTTATTTATTTTTTATACTGCATCTCCTCTTTGTCTGTACAGTGTCCTTGGGTGACATGAAAGGCGCTTTTAAATAAAATGAATTATTATTATTTATTAAAGCAGTCAGGGGTTTAGATGAAGGTTTGGCTTCCACGCAGGGCCCCAAATTTATTGTTTTAAAATAGAGTATAAATTAATGAGAGTGGTCAACATGTCTGACCTCTAAATTTCCAAAACGCAGTTTTTCAATGTCGGGTGTAAAAGATGGCTTGGCTTCCAAGCTATTTTGTAACAGGGTTTACAAAATGGGATGACAATTTTCAGTTTTTACAATCTACCAGCAAAATACATGGGGGTCTTGGAACATGTCCTAAGTTAGGGGTGAGAGTAGAATAAATGCTCCAAGAACTTTCCATAGTCGCTGGTATACCTGAGCCATATTGACAGCTGTGGTTACTAATCAGTGAGGGTTTCCAAGGAGCGTTTAGGGTTGCAAAGGCTAATCTTAAACTGTCACGGTTTTCGACAGCTGTTCCAAAATTAAGTTGAAAAATAATAATAATAATAATAATAATAATACATTTTATTTGTGGGCGCCTTTCTCAGAACTCAAGGACACCTTACAACAAGCAGTTAAAAAACACAAATACAATGTTAAAAACAACATCAAATGGAATAAATAAAATAAAACAAAATAGAGACAATAGATTTATGGGCGGAGTGAATAAGCTTTTCTGAACAGATGTGTTTTGAGGCTGGATTTGAAATGATTTAATGAGTCTGTGTTACGAAGGTCAGCGGGGAGTGTGTTCCAGAGCTGGGGAGCAGAGCGACTGAAGGCTCTGTTTCCCATGGTGACGAGGCGAGCAGGGGGGACAGTGAGGAGGAGAGAGGAGGAAGAGCGAAGAGAGCGGACAGGTGTAGGAATATGGATGAGGTCAGACAGGTATGGAGGGGCAAGGTTATGGATGGCTTTGAATGTGAGGAGCAGGATTTTATATTGAATGCGGTGTATAATGGGGAGCCAGTGGAGATGTTGGAGGACAGGTGTAATATGGTTTATGGATGGTGTGAGCGTGATAATGCGAGCGGCTGAATTTTGGACCAGCTGAAGCTTATGGAGGGTTTTCTGAGGGAGACCGAGCAGGAGGGAGTTACAATAATCAAGTCGGGAGGTGACGAGGGTGTGAACAAGTATAGCTGTAGAGTGAGGGGTGAGAGAAGAGCGGAGCCGGTGAATGTTTCTCAGATGATAATATGCAGAACGAGTGATATTGTTGATATGTGAGGTGAAGGAGAGGGTGCTATCAAGGATGACACCCAGACTCTTGACCTGAGGGGAGGGGGAGATGGAGGAGCTGTCAAAGGGAATGGAGAAATTGTTTATTTTGTTTAGGGTGGATTTAGTGCCAACGAGGAGGAGTTCAGTTTTATTGCTGTTCAGTTTGAGGAAGTTTGAGGTGAACCATGACTTTAATTCCTGCAGACAGTTGGTTAGGGAGGATGGTGGAAGTATGGTGTTTGGTTTGGTACAGATGTAGAGCTGGGTGTCATCCACGTAGCAATGAAAGTGAATGTGATGTTTCCTGAAGATATTACCAAGGGGGAGAAGATAGATTAGAAACAGCAAGGGGCCAATAACAGAACCCTGAGGAACACCTGAAGTGAGAGGAGAAGGGTGAGATCTAAAACATTTGAGCTGGATAAACTGGGTGCGGTCAGAAAGATAGGAACGGAACCAGGAGAGGGGGGTGCTGGTGATGCCAATGGAGGAGAGTCTGTCAAGGAGGATGGAGTGAGAGATGGTGTCAAAGGCTGCACTAAGGTCAAGCAGAAGGAAGAAGGCAAGTGAACCGGAATCAGCAGAGAGAAGAAGGTCATTGGATATTTTGAGGAGGGCAGTTTCAGTACTATGGAGGGGACGGAAGCCAGATTGAAATTTTTCGTAGAGGTTATTGGAGGAGAGATGGGTGTGAAGTTGGGCAGCCACTGTTTTTTCTAGAAGTTTGGAAATGAAGGGGAGGTTTGATATGGGACGGAAGTTGTTCAGGTCGGAGGGATCAGAGCCAGGTTTCTTTAGAATGGGAGTGACAGCAGCAGTTTTGAGATGGGAGGGTACATTGCCGGTAGAGAGGGAAGTTTGAATAATGTTCGTGATGAGAGGGGAGAGGGATAGAGGCTTTGACTAAAACAGTCGGGAAAGGGTCAAGTTGACAAGTGGAGGTTTTGGACTTCTGAATTAAAATGGAAATTTGGTGGACAGATGGAGAAGTGAAAGCAGAGAACAGCTGGGTAGGAGCCGGGGAGAATGAAGAAGGAGGGTTGGGAGCAGATGAGGGGGTGAGTTGCTGGTGGATACGTTGAATTTTGGACGTAAAAAATGAGGCCAGAGTATTACAGAAATCGGTAGAATAGAGATGTGATGGAAGAGTGTCAGCAGGTTAAGTGAGTTTAGAAATGAGTGAAAAGAGTGTTTTGGGGTTACCTTCATTGGAACTGATTAAACAAGAGTAGTAGGTTGATTTGGCTTCGGAAATTGAGTCCTTGTAATGGAGGAAGTGGGTAGTGTACATTTCTTTATGAATTGCGAGTCCAGTTTTCCTGTATAATCTTTCGAGTTGACGGCCTTTTGATTTAAGTTGTCTGAGGGTAGGGGTAAACCAGGGTGCTGTTTGGTTGAAGGAGACAGTTCGGGTTTGAGTGGGGCCAGGGTATTGAGAATGTTATGGAGGTTTGAATTGTAGTGTGTCAAAAACTCATCTGTTGTAGAAAGACAGTCAGTACTGGGGAGATTGTTGATAAGTGATACTAAATTGTACGGATTAATGTCCTTGATTTTACGGAAATGTATAATGCGTTGTGGGTTGGATTTGAAAAAGGGCAGGTTAACATTGAATGAAAGCAGTAGATGATCTGTGTATGGGAGGAGATCGGTTTTACAGTTTGTTGGTGATAGTCCAAGGCAGCAGATTAAGTCCAGAATATGTCCTTTACTGTGTGTGGGAAAGTTGACAAACTGTTGAAAACCAAAACTGTCCAGACAGGAAGTAAAGTCTTTGGTGAGTGAGTTATTGATATTGTCCATGTGGATATTAAAATCTCCTAGGAGAATCACATTTGGTGATCGAGTATATAGATGAGTGAGGAATGTAGTGATGTCGGTGATAAAATCCTTGTTTGGTTTTGGTGGTCGGTAGACAGTGGCAATCAGTGTGGGAGTTGATCCAGAGAGCTGTATAGCTGCAGCTTCAAATGATAAAAAAGTAGGCACATTTACGGGGGCAAATTTCCAATTCTCACGCAATATCATTGCGAGGCCACCTCCTCTCCCAGCAACGCGAGGCACAGCATGACAAACAAAGCCCGGTGGAGTAGCTTCACTGAGAGAACTATAGTCATTAGGCTGCTGCCAGGTCTCAGTTAGACACAAAATGTCAAACTCACGGTCTGTCAGGAGGTCGTTGACGAACTGGCCCTTACTCGTAAGGGAGCGGATGTTCAGCAGGCCGACGTTGACAGCAGTGCAGCTGCTAGCGACCGCGACGCTATCCGACCTCGGGACGCGGCTCAACACAGAGGCATCCGCACGGCGTCCGGTGTTCTTCCGTGGGCGGCGAGCGGTGGACCACAACGACCTGATGGAGCTGGAGTTGTCGTATTGGTAGTTTCGGCGTGAGCCCCGGTGAGTGCATCTTCGCCGGGGCACGTAAAGGAGGTCCGGGTGTTGGAGCAGAGCAGTCGGTGGTGGACCGTGTGAATTAAAGAGTTTGAACTCGGTGGCTGTATACAGGTGAAGCGCCGCCGATGAACGGTGGAAAACAGACAGGACGAGCGAGCACAAAGCTAGCCACACACAGCTGATCCACATAGCTGAGCTGGAGTAGTAAAGCCGAGAAGTAGCAGCAGGTAGCAGGTAGGCTAGCCGCTAGTCGCAACTCAATGACACCTTGGCACTCGATGACGGGAAATGACAATTAAACCGATCGAGTGTGGACTGATCGCCGTTCACTCAGTGACCACAAAAAACAGGTCCACAAAATATACAAAGCCCAAAAAAACAACTCGAAAAGTCACGGGGGAGCAGCGGCGGCCAGAAAACCCGCCAGCGTTGTCACTACAGAACGTGGATGTGGAAATGTGCTTGATGGCCATTATGCATTTAGAGAATCCCAAATTCCTAAAAAAAAAAAGTGAGCTTTCTGAATGCGTAACCTAAGGTTTTAAAGCAGTCAGGATTTCAAAGTAACGATTGGTTTCCACGTGGGGTCCTGATTTTTCAGGACGAAACAAAATACTGTAGGTTTTAAAATGGCCTCAAAGCAGGCCAGGGGATGTGACTTTGCCTTCCAAGCTGTGGTTGCAATGTGGCGTGAAACATTTAAGAACATTGCATGTCCCAGTCCAAAACTTGATCCCAAAATCTCTTTTGCCAAAGTCAGGGGTGCGACCCACTGAGTAAGGTTGAATGCCGCCATTCCGAATCCGTCAGGATTTCAAAGGAGAGATTGGGTTTTCAAAGGCTTCCAAGTGGTCACGATGTTTGAAGGCTGTCCCAAAACTGAGTTGGAAAATTTCACTGTCTTAATGTTTGACCCTGGGATTTCAAAGGAGGGTTTGGCTTCCATGTCCGGTCCTGATTTTTGACAGTGGTTCTAAAATGGAGTAAAAATAAATCAAATGTCGGGAGGTGCTTAAACAGTTAAAATTTGAAATGTACAGGTTCAACGGTGAGTTTTGCTCCCAAATAGTGCTCTCAGGTCTCAACAGCGGTTGAAAAATGCCACAACTCAAAATGTCCCAGCACATGGAGCATTTAACGCTTGAAAGGTTAATCTCAAAGCCGTGGTAGTTTTTTAATAACTGTCCAGAAATTGAGTTGGAAAATTGAGCTGTCTGATTTTATGACATGCACTTTTAAAGCAGTCAAGGTTTCAAGTGATTGGTTGGCTTGCAAGCAGTTTACCTTTTCTTTTCGCAGTGGTGTGAAAAAAAGTAGTGAGAAACTCCACAACTGAAAATGTCCTGGCACAAAACCCGATTTCAAAAACACCACGGCCTCATCCAGTGATGCCAATGAGTACTAACAGCCGCGGTTCCGAATCAGTCAGGGTTTCAAGGGAATGTTTGGGGTTTTAAATGTCACCATAAGGTCATGCTTTATGACAGGTGTCTGACAAGTGTTTGGATTCTAAGACTGTTCCCATTTTTAAAACTAGAAACAAAATGGGTTGCAAACTCCAGACTGGAGAAGGAGCAACCACAGGACTTGATCACAAAACCCACATATCCTAAGTCAGTGGGTCGCACCAGTAAAATACGTTGACGGCTTCGGTTCTTAATTGTTGAGGGTTTCAAAGGACCATTAAATTAGGACCGTAACAATCTTTGACAGCTGTCCCAAAATGGAGTGGAAAAAATTCAACTTTATTGAAAATATGACCTTGGGTTTTAAAGCAGTCAGGGTTTCAAAGGAAGCGCCTGGGTCCTGGTTTTTATCAGTGGTTATAAAATGGAATTTAAAAAAATCCTGATGTCATGATGTCTTACCTCTGGGTTTAAAACAGTTTCACAGTACCAATTAAAAGGTATTTTGACTTCCAAGCATTTTTTAAAATGGTTACAAAATGAACTTCAAAATTTCAGACCTGACGATGCACTAGACAATGGCGGTTTTGGATTAAGTCCAAAATCACAGGTGCGACCCACTCAACCACATTTATAGCTATGGGTACTAATCAAGAGCGTTTTAGGTTTCAAAAAAGTTTGAATTCTGCAGCATCTTTTTACAGCTGTCCCAAAATTGAGTTGAAAAAAAATGTAACCTTTGGTTCTAAAGCAGTCAGGGGTTTAGATGAAGGTTTGGCTTCCACACAGGGCCCCATATTTATTGTTTTAAAATAGAGTATAAATTAATGAGAGTGGTGAACATGTCTGACCTCTAAATTTCCAAAACGCAGTTTTTCAATGTCCGGTGTAAAAGATGGCTTGACTTCCAAGCAGGGTTCCTATTTTGTAACAGGGTTTACAAAATGGAATGACAAATTTCAGTTTTTACAATCTACCAGCAAAATACATGGGGGTCTCAGAACATGTCCTAAGTTAGGGGTGAAAGTAGAATAAATGCTCCAAGAACTTTCCATAGTCGCTGGTATACCTGAGCCATATTGACAGCTTTGGTTACTAATCAGTGAGGGTTTCCAAGTAGCGTTTCGGGTTGCAAAAGCTAATCTTGAAGCTGTCACAGTTTTCGACAGCTGTTCCAAAATTAAGTTGAAAAAGTGAGCTTTCTGAATGCGTAACCTAAGGTTTTAAAGCAGTCAGGATTTCAAAGTAACGATTGGTTTCCACGTGGGGTCCTGATTTTTAAGGAAGAAACAAAATACCGTAGGTTTTAAAATGGCCTCAAAGCAGGCCAGGGAATGTGACTTTGCCTTCCAAGCTGTGGTTGCAATGTGGCGTGAAACATTTAAGAACTTTGCATTTCCCAGACCAAAACTTGATCCCAAAATCTCTTTTGCCAAAGTCAGGGGTGCGACCCACTGAGTAAGGTTGAATGCCGCCATTCCGAATCAGTCAGGATTTCAAAGGAGAGATTGGGGTTTCAAAGGCTTCCAAGTGGTCACGATGTTTGAAGGCTGTCCCAAAACTGAGTTGGAAAATTTCACTGTCTTAATGTTTGACCTCAGGATTTCAAAGGAGGGTTTGGCTTCCATGTCCGGTCCTGATTTTTGACAGTGGTTCTAAAATGGAGTAAAAATAAATCAAATGTCGGGAGGTGCTTAAACAGTTAAAATTTGAAATGTACACGTTCAACGGTGAGTTTTGCTCCCAAAGAGTGCTCTCAGGTCTCAACAGCGGTTGAAAAATGCCACAACTCAAAATGTCCCACCACATGGAACATTTAAGGCTTGAAAGGTTAATCTCAAAGCCGTGGTAGTTTTTTAATAACTGTCCAGAAATTGAGTTGGAAAATTGAGCTGTCTGATTTTATGACATGCACTTTTAAAGCAGTCAAGGTTTCAAGTTGACAAGAGATGGTACAAATTGATCAAGTTAGAATAGGAAATTGACTTGGGGAAAAAACAAAGAATAGAACCGGATTCCAATTCAGTCTAAGAATGCATTATGCATTTTGACCACAAGATGGCGGCAGAACGAATTATCTCAACTTGCAACAAGTCCAGGTGCAGGATGCAGGATGTAAAGTAAATATGGTTAAAATAAACATACCAAAGCCAATGTTTTTACAAATATGCCTTAAATAAATGGTTAATAGAAGGTGATGCATAAAATGGGTTATAACTGGATTATGCAGTTTTACAGATTTACTGTTAACTGTTGTTTTATTATTATTACTTTACTTTCTTCTTTTGGAATGTTGTAATGAAATAACAACATGGTATTATTCATTTAGAATAGTTGTGTACTGTGATAACAAATGCTTTGAAACTGCTTTGTGTGAGCTTTAGTACCGAAGAACGTTATTTACTCTCGAATGATGTCTTCTGATGAAGGAACCAATCAAGAAAAGACCTGTTGATTATAGGAGAGTTAATGAATCAATATGAATTGTGTAAAGATGATATTTGTTTAAGCTACATAAGGGTGATTTTGATATGTGTTATAAAATGTGCAGGATATGTCTTTCACACCTTTGAGGGAATGGAAAGTACCGTACATCGAACAATGGAAAGTGCCGAAATGTACCATGGTAAATATAGAACAGCTGTTAAGTAGGTAAAAGGGCATCTGACAGATGGGGAGATATGCTCCTCTCAAAAGCGAAAGGAAAGAAAGGTGTGATAAAGAGAAGATAAATAAATAAAGGCACCACGACCAGCTGGAGGGTGACGCAACCACGACCAGCTGTGGGGTGATGCAACCACGACCAGCTGTGGGGTGATGCAACCATGCCCAGCTGTAGGGTGACATAGCCACAACCAGCTGTAAGGTGACGTAACCACAGTAGCAGATGGAGGCTATAAAAACCGAAACCCCACGGTTCGCGGGCGTACGTGTCAGGGCGAAGCCTTGTCCTCCCGGGACCATCAATTTCCGGTACCAAGACGAAAAATAGGATTATTGAGATGACTCCTTGTCGAGAGATTCAATATTACATTCAACTGGCACCACTCGAATACAGGTATTGGGGTGGCTTTTCTCTAATACTTTGTTTCGCTCCTACTCACAGTAGTTATTATGAAGCCGTTGTGTCTATAAGGAGAAACAGACAATATACCACTCTTGCTTGCCGAAAGAAACGAACCAATCATAGGTATTAGACGTCTCTAACCCGAAATTGTTGGCCTGATGATATAAAAATAGAAATGATAGAAATGGTACTAAAATATGATCATAGAAATTGATAAGTTAAATCACGGGTCGGTTAAGGCTTGATCAATCTTGACTCCCTCAATGATGATAGACATATCCTTATTTCATTTATTCATTCTTATTCTTATAATCATATTTACTCATTTATTCATTCTTAATCTTTTTTATCTTATTTTCCGTTTGTTTTCATTTTAATCATTGTGACATCGTTCGTGCTTAATTTTATGTTGAAACCATTATTTTAACTATGTTTTTGTTGTTGACGACAGTATTCCGCGTCTTGCGGTTACGATGGTTGATTAATGCATGTTTTACTATAATTATCATATTAAAAAATGTGTTAAAATTCCTCATGTCGTGTTTCTCAGCTTTCTTTATGATTTAATTCATATTGCCACTCAACCTCCGTCGATGAAAGGTTGCCGGTCCGCGAACACCGGGACGCGTGTTCCGTCTTGAAATATGCACAATTAATTAAAATAGTTTACTCCGGCGTAACAAATCAACGAAACAAATCCGAACGATCCCGACCGGGATTGTTAAATGGAAACTAGGTCTGTACCAATTGCAACAGAGGTAATAAATCGGAAGAGAGCCGTCGTTAAAGCGAAGCGGTCACTTATTAACCTCTAATTCTCGGATACATGTTAGAGTTAAAAATAAGTGAAGGCGGATTCGGATTGGCTTCGTGAAATCAAAGGCGGATAGGAACCTAGCCGCATCTCTTTCGTAATCGACTCGCATGAAATAGAGAACCTCCGGCTCTCCCCGCCGTTCTGCGTTACCGCAGGAGGGGGCGAGCTGTAAACGGGGGTTCGGCCCCGTTAGGAAGGGGAGTCGATCAGGACTGTTTACCGATTCGGTCCTGCAGATAACCAGCTCTGACAAAGTGATTGGTTGGCTTGCAAGCAGTTTACCTTTTCTTTTCGCAGTGGTGTGAAAAAAAGCAGTGAGAAACTCCACAACTGAAAATGTCATGGCACAAAACCCGATTTCAAAAACACCACGGCCTCATCCAGTGGTGCCAATGAGTACTAACAGCTGCGGTTCTGAATCAGTCAGGGTTTCGAGGGAATGTTTGGGGTTTTAAATGTCACCATAATGTCATGATTTATGACAGGTGTCTGACAAGTGTTTGGATTCTAAGGACTGGTCCCAAACTCCAGACTGGAGAAGGACCCAACACAGGTCTTGATCACAAAACCCCCATCTCCTAAGTCAGTGGGTCACAAGACTGAGTATTGTCACCGCGGTTCTTCATCAGTCAGGGTTTCAAAGGAACTTTTGGGGTCTAAATGCGACCAAGTGTTGATGATTTATGACAGGAGTCCCAAAGTGAGGTGCAATTTTTCAGCTGTCTGAACGAATGAGTTTGGGGTTTATATCATTTCGAGTTTAAAAAGTGTGTTTGGCGTTTCAAGGAGTGTGCCTATTTTTAACACTTGAAACAAAATACGTTCCAAACTCCAGAATGGAAAAGGACCCAACACAGATCTCGATCACAAAACCCCCATGTCCTCAGTCAGTGGGTCACAATACCGAGTACTGATGCCACGGTTCCAAATCAGTTAGGGTTTCAAAGGAACTTTTGGGGTTTTCATTGTCCCTAAATCTAGTTGCGAGAAAAAAAATCAGCTCTCTCAAAGAGAACAGAGGAAAGAAGGAGAGACTCGGTCACAAAGGGGCAATCAATAATTCGGGAACAGCGGTTGAACAACAAAAGACGATTTGCGACATTTGTCGTCCACAAAGTCTGCAGCATGTTGATTCAGCGTAGATCAAATGGAAAGGTGTCAACGTACCGGTGGTTCAAAGCTCAAACCAAGGTAACCAATCACTACTGAGGGGCCGGACCGGGGGTGCGGCATTCAAATGTCGGGGGCAGTTTTTTTTCTTGTATTTTGCATATGTTACAATAAAAGGTTGAACTCGAGGAGGGCGGCGCTCTGAGTGTAATCGCGGAGCAACTAAACCGTTGTTCGCTCTCAGAGATCTGCTCCCGTCGATATTGAAGACAATTTTTCTGTGTGCCGAGTCATTTCTTTAACTTTGTCAGAGAAAAATCTCTGACAGAAACTTGGCGTCACGAACAGGGTGATGCGCTTGTTCTCACGGATTTGAGCTTGTTTGTTGGACTCTCCGATTTCCTCCGGTGGACGATCCGTGGCTGACAACCATACCCCGTGGAAACTTTTCCCTGAAGGAGCCAGCAGCGCACCGGATGCGGTGGGGAACGAGCAAACGCCATCATCCAACGGACTTGGATTCAGCTCGGCATCGGGACGATTGTTGGAAAAATAAGGTCAGTCGGCGTGGTGGAGTAACCGTTGTGTGGTCGGTTCTCTCCACTGAGTGACGGAATCAGACAAGCTCCCCGGCTTCCGCCTACTTCGAGCCGACCGCGACTCGGAGCTATCAGGGAAATCGAAAGGTGGTGGGATTTGCTTCTATATCATATCTGAAAGCAATCACAAACTATAGAATGCCATCCCCCCAAACAGTGAACGATAAGGGTCTTGCTGATGAGCTAAACATGTTTTTCTGCCGATTTGAAAAGGACACTGCCATTTCGCACATACATCCACCTCTACCAGAAACTACTCTATCTACCCCCCCACCCTCATTCTCTCCCCTACAGATCCACGAACAGGACGTGAGACGGCTCTTCAAGCAGCAGAAGATCAAGAAAGCTGCGGGGCCCGACAAAGTGTCCCCCTCCTACCTGAAAGTCTGCGCTGACCAGCTGGCTCCGGTCTTCACACAAATCTTCAACAGATCCCTGGAGCTGTGTGAGGTCCCACCCTGCTTCAAACAGTCTACCATCATCCCAGTTCCCAAGAAATCGGCAACATCGGAACTGAACGACTATAGGCCTGTCGCTCTGACGTCTGTGGTCATGAAGTCCTTTGAACGCCTTGTGCTGAACCACCTAAAGAACATCACCGGACCCCTGCTGGACCCTCTTCAGTTTGCCTACCGGGCAAACAGTTCTGTGGAGGACGCAGTCAACATAGGTCTGCACTACATCCTCGAGCACCTCGACAGCACAGGGGCCTACGCAAGGATCCTGTTTGTGGACTTCAGCTCTGCGTTCAACACCATCATCCCGGAACTCCTCACCCCCAAACTTCTCCAGCTCGGTGTGTCCCCTACGATCTGCCAGTGGATCCTCAGCTTCCTGACGGGACGGACACAACAGGTGAGACTGGGAGGAACAACATCGTCAACCCGCACCACTAGCACTGGAGCCCCCAGGGATGCGTCCTCTCTCCACTGCTCTTTTCCCTCTCCACAAACTATTGCACCTCAACAAGCCCGGCTGTCAAACTCATAAAGTTCGCAGACGACACCACGGTCATCGGTCTCATCAAAGACGGCGACGAGTCTGCGTACCGACAACAAGTGGAGCAGCTGGAGCTCTGGTGCAACCGACACAACCTAGGGCTGAACACGCTCAAGACTGTGGCAGCTTTTCCGATCCATGCGCACCAAATCCAGCAGACACTTACACAGCTTCTTCCCTCTAGCCATTAACTCCCTAAACAGTCACTGATTTATACTCCACCGCACCAGACACTTTAAAGCGCTCAAGGACATCTGCATAATTGCACACTTCTTGTACACAAATACTGCTACCGGTCACTTTAAAATGGTTCAATGATTTTCTGCACCAACTGTTATAGTATTGTATTCTACCACTGATCATTTTAGCTCTGCTTAATACTTTGCACTTTGTCTCACAGTTGTCACTGGGTGGTACTACCGCACTACGGTTCACTACATTACGAAATGTCTTTTCATACTATTTGTCATGTCCTTGTTTACGATGATACTAATGCAGTGTGTTATACCGGAGTCAAATTCCTTGTGTGTTCTACATACTTGGCCAATAAAGATGATTCTGATTCTGAAAAGGAGTAGGCTAGCTCGGGTACTGTTTCATGGTTAGCGGTACGGGGGAAGTTCGGTTCCCACGTGACGCAGAGCCCAAGCGTATCTCTGAGAGCATCTGCTCATTTAGATACTGTTTCTTGCTAAGAATAAACGGTAAGGAAGTGCTGCCTTCCTGCAGAGGTTGACCACCTCGGCGTATGTTTGTGTCTAACGTTGTATGTGTATGTTGCGCGTATCGTTTTTGTGTTAGTGCGTAAGTGTGATTGGCGATCACGCTATTGTGGTAACGTATCCCATATAAACTTTGGCGCAGGCACGTACCGATAACAACCCAGAACTAGATCGTGACTTTTTGTAAAATACATGTAAACGCTTCTGGCTGTTGCTAGGCATGGCGACACAGAAGTCCCGATTGAGCTGGCGACTGAGCGGAACGCAACCAACGACAGCATGTCACGACGAAGAAACGTTAGTCGAAAACACGCGATCAGCTAAAATTGACTACAGAGGGTCAACGCAATTCGTGAAAAAGTGGAAAAAGAAATACGGATTCTCGGGAGACGTTAATGATTGTGATGAATTAGAAACAGTGTTATGGTAAACTATCGCTGAAAGACAAAGAAAAGCGGAAAAATAATGAACACGGAAAACAATGGTACAAGTGTAAAATCCTCGTTGAAAGGGCCAGACAAATACGGGCGAAAAAGGCGAAAGACAAACATCAAAAGCTGGATGAGAATTTCATTGCACCCACTGCCGCAACGCGACCCTCCCGGCCCTCCCCCCACGTTCGCAAACTACGAGAGAAAAGACTTCAGTACCCCCTCCGTCCTGGGGAACAAATCAAGCTCCTGTAACACACCCCGATCAAACTCCGCAGGATGGTCCAAACCCTGGACATCAACACCAAACGCGCTCTAGAGGCACGGTGGGTGAGTGGAGGCGGACCCTGGACTCATCCACCCCGCTCGAGGATAATTCGCATGAATCTGGAGTCAAAAGGTACCCCTTCCAAGCGTTCCCCATGGTCCTAATGCCATAGACAAAAGAGGAATCGCTGTATGTATATAGACCGTGGACGCCAGCCGAATTTAGGGACATTGCCGCTGTTAGGTTAATGCTGGTAATCTGACGCTAAGAACAGGAAGACTCAGGAACAGGAAGACTCAGGAGGCAGGCATAGTTGTCTTTCTTGCAAGAGAGAGCGCGCTAAAACATGTCTCGGTTCACAATCTCGGAGCAGCTCTCCAGCTGGCTCTGCAATGTAGACCGTTACAGGTTCCGGGGCAACTCCGAAGTGAGCGCGTTTGTCTCCTTGCATTTATTGGAAGGATGTCCCTGATACACAATCTTCTAGCGGGTGTGGGGATTATTTTCACATTCCACAACAGTTTCAGTAAAGGAGAGGTTCAATGAGAACTCTCAGTTCATTCCTGAGATGTCGTCAAACGGCTCCTACTGGATGTCGATGGTCCACGAACACAGCTTGGGATGTCCCTCTCATGGTGTCCAGGGTTGATGTTATCTTCTCACAAGCAACAGTTAATTTGTTCAGAAGCCGTAACTTCACAACAAGGTATTATCTTAAAAGCTAGAAAAGGAGCAGCCTGAGCTCTCCCGGTCCGACAAGTCTCCCATTATCAACCTACCCCATTGTCATGAGGTATTTGTGAGGTTTCACTCTGAAACAGGTTTTAAAGTAACACAGATAGTAAATATGGGATAACGGTATTACATTTATTCCAACATTTCCCTCCTATTTATCACTTATTTACGTAAATTACATTTGTTCAAACACTCAACCACATCAGTCAGATTTTCTATAGTAGAAACACTGTCATCAAAACAAACACATTTACATTCAAGCAATGTTAAACCTTTTTGATAGTCATCCGTCCCCTTGATCTAGAAACAAATTTGGCAGGTTACAATGTAGTACCTCATTAACTACATCATCGTCGTTGTGATTACCCATCATCGTCAACTTACACAGTTCCTGGGGGTCATCTCTCTTACCTAGTGCAGTCGCGATCAAGCGTCCTATCAAAATGCGAAGACAAAGTATGCAGCATCATCCACAGAGCACGAGCAGGGCTGCAAAACACGGCCACAGACGCAAGCACTGACAATATCAGACCTCTGAACTCTGCCAAGGGACCCAGGGGACCATCTCGCATTGGACGTGTCAACCCTGTTGCGTTTGTTCATCCTGGCGTTCAGGGTCCTCAAGCCCTCAACGGCTTGGGTGAGCTGGCAAACCGGAGCTGTGACTGCGCCACAGTAGCTTCCAAACAAGCCACACGTGTCCCTTTCACTGTGCCATCCACAATGCCTGGTGCTGTCATGTGGTTCTGAATGCCATGAGAAATGCCATAGCCAATTGCTCATGCACTGGTCTTTGTGCTGCTCCCGTATAATTACCTAATCACAGTACGGCAAAATGGACATAATTATCATCATTATTAATTTTCATATCAACACTTTTGTTTGACGTTCCTGCAAACGGGACCACAATCATCGGGTATTCTCAAATCCCGTTCTCACTTGATCAGCCAATTCATATTCATCAGGAACTGTAGATATGCCAATTTACATCAATGTAAGGTAGAGCTGGACCCCAGGAAATGCATCAAGTGGTGTTATTTCCGTGAATTGAGTTGTTAATTGTTATCAATCAATTTTCAATACAGGAAAACAAATACAAATATCACAATAGTGCGTGTCCCTCTCGAGCATACGAATACTGTGTCTCTAAGTTGTGTATTCCCATACCCCTCCACAGGTCGGCTCTAATTGCCTGAGGGAAAGAGGAGTATGTTCTTTGTGACAAGGCAGTAACTCCTATTGACAAAACTGATGCTTGCACCACTTTGACATGCAAAACATATGAAATCATTTCATACTACCATATTTCTAAAAACACATTTGGAAACTTCCGTGTTTACATTAGCTAGCAAAAAAATGCGTTTCGCCTTGATACAATTTCAGTTAACGATGTCACTTGAAGTTAACCTCAACATACACTCTAACAGTATTTACAATGGAACCCCTCAGCAAGGATCTTGGTCCCTGGCAGATAAAACAATCTGCATTGGCCCCAGCTCTGCTCAACTTTAAGAGTCGAATTCTCATCACAGACTGGAGCAACTATTATGACAGGATAACATCATTAACCTTAGATCACAAACTAGTAAAACAGAAAACGTCCCTTTTTTTCTCTCTTCTTGTCTTTTTTTTTTTAATTAATACATAAGCTACTTCAATGGCAATTTATCAAAACAGAACTGGACATCCGCTTAGTTTCCATTTAAGCAGCATAGTTCCATTATCAAGAATTAATTCAAATCAAAATAACAATTCAAAAATATTCGTCAGCTCTTCCCGTGAGTTACCAAAACGCTAATATACAGCATCTTTAAATTTACACATAATGTGACTTAATACAATGTGAAAAACACAAATCAAAACCGAAAACAAAAACTACTGTGGGTAACAATAAAAGCCCTTAATAACATCAGCTGTGTTTTTTAATAATGTACAGAGTCTCAACAAAATTGGCATTGTTCGAAATACGAATATGTCAGTATCTACAAATACTTGGTCAGGGTGTTACAGTAGTCTTTGTTGACTTTGTCCTGTGGACCAATAGCCACCCTCTAGGGTAGTCATTAGAAAATTCAAACTCAAATGTACCACATTTCCCGTAAGGTACCACAAATAGATCTCAGAACCTATTCTAGTCTGTTTGGTCTTCGCAAATATCTTTAATGTAGAAATTGGGCACTTGAATTCGGTCATTGTATTCGTTGATATGCTTATCTTCATTGAATTATTATTTGCCCATAAAACAAACCAATGTGTGAAAGGAATTAGAGTATGGGACAAAATGCTGCTACGTCTAACCCTGTGTAGAACTATGGTCTGTTTGTTCAAGCTTGGGTGGTTCCCACAAACCAACAAACTAACATAACACAATACAAAAAACATTGCTATCAAACATACACTTAGCATAAGTACCTCATCTCCTTGCCCCCCCTGCTGGGAGAGTGTAAGATCCTCCCCACTTTGCTTTTGTGCTTGTTGCATTTCTCTAACACCTTGATCATGCAATCAGTTTTGCTGGTGTTAAACACATTAAGTTTTTTTTTTTCTTAAATCAATATGAAACTCACTCCTATCATTCTCATAATTCAGTAAAACAAAATGGGCATTGTCACTACATATAAAACATTTTTTAATGTAATGTTAAATTTTAACACGGGCGCTGACATCACTGTTCTCGGTCGTTGGGATCGTGATACCGTGAAGCCAAGCGACAGCAAAATTTGCATGAAGGGGGCACATGGCTCCGTACAGCCCCTGACGTTATCGCAAACAGTAACCATCACTTCCCCCACAAACCCAGACCGGGAGGCACTCGTCGAAGCTGCGTTAAACCCCTGCTCTCCACATAATTTATTGGGACGGGATGCGCAAACGCAACTCGAGATTTACACCATCATAAATCACAAGGGTCAGGTCGAAGCCCGCATGGGGAGTAGTCAAGGTGATGCTCGCTATTTTTGGACGTTCGATTTACCGAACGACGACGTGCCTGGTTCGTTTCGCAGATACCAAATTAAAGCCAGGAGGTAACGTGCAAACGGTGAACAACCTGCACGTGACCATAAGGCGTAAACAGACACCGGGACCAGACCCGGACTACACGAAAGTTCTTCTGGGCCTGGACCCCCAGGGTATTGTTATTAAACATGTGTATTGGAAAGATCAGTGGTGTTTTGCCACAGCGCGGGTGGGAAGGGCGGTCAAGCCCCTCCTCTCACCTGGGCAACACATTTACATACCGCTCGGCAAACCAGAGCAACATGAATGGGCAAGCTTGAATTACCTTGCCGGTTCTGTTCCAAACCACACGTGGAGCCCCTCCCCCGCCAATCTGGGGTGCGAGGAGACAGAAGTTGGCTGGTTGCGTCAACACATCAATTGGGAGGTGGCAACCACGCCAGCTGTTCATTTTAGCTGACAAATTGACGCATTTGTATTAATGCAGAGGAGGAGAAGGCCATTGAGCACCTCCCAGCCACACTGTGGAGCACCGGGCCAGCAGATGTTGGCCTTATTAAAGATGCTCCACCAGTAACTATACTGGGGAAAACAGAACACAGGCCTATCATAAAACAATACCCCTTGAAAAAAGATGCTGAACAAGGAATTCAGCCATTAATCATCTCGTTGCGGGAAGCGGGCATATTAAGACCAAACCCCGATTCCCCGTGCAACACACCTATATTTCCGGTGAAAAAAATGCAGACGAATAAGTGGAGGCTTGTGCAGGATCTGAAGGATGTGAACCAAGCTGTTCAAAAGAGGGCGCCAAATGTCCCCAATCCACATACCCTACTAAATTCACTTAGACCTGATTCGAGATGGTTTTCTGTTATAGTTTTGAGTAATGCATTTTGGAGCATTCCAGTGCACCCCGATAGCTAGCACTGGTTTACGTTTACATATAAAGGAGAAAGATTAACCTTCACCAGATTGTCACAAGGCTTTTGTGATTCTCCAACCATTTTCTCTGAGGCCATCGCGCGCTGTAGCCCCACGGGATAGCCAAATTCTATCTCATGTAGACGACATCTTGGTGGCGTCCACATCTAAAGAGCAATGCAGAGTCGATACGGTTGCCTTGCTCTACTATTTGTGGGAAACGGGAAATAAAGTATCCAAAGATAAAATGCAACTTTGGAAGGAACAAGTAGTCACACCCTTACCGGGGAAGGGCGCGTTGTGGGAGACAAACAGTAAAATGCGGTCGCCAAAGCCCCAAAACCACTGACGAAGAGACTGATGTCATTTTTAGGTTTGTGTAATTATTGCAGGCCGTGGATCGCGAATTATTCGTAAATCACCAGGCCCCTGCTCGACATAATTCACGATAAGCAAATGGCAATGCAGGACAAGATCGAATGGACGCCAAGGGTGGACACAGCATTTGAAGAAATGAAGCGGGAATTGATAAATTCGTCAGTCCTCGCTTTGCCAAATTATAATAAACCGTTTGAGCAGACAGTGACAGCTAAACACGGGTTTATGACATCAGTGTTGATACAGAAACATGGAACGAAAATGAGGCCTGTAGCCTATTATTCACAGCAGCTCGATCCGGTGGCTAGGGCAACCCCCGAGTGTGTGCAAGCCGTACTGGCTGCCACATTGGCGGTCGGAGCATGTGGTGGTGTTATTTCATCACTTAACATTGAGAGTGCCCCATGCTGTGTCCATGCTATTGTTGAGTGAACGCTGGCGCGTCTGGCTGCCGCTGCTCAACCGCAATTACCGGTATTGTTTTTTAGCGGGTTTTTTTAACGGTTTACTCTCGTCATGGGAGAACCTCTACACTCCTTCGTTGTGGTTTTGGACTGTCAGTCGTCGCACGGTTGGCCTCGGTCGCACGTCCTGCCTTTTCGGCTGTCGGACGAGGCTCCGTGCCTTCTCCACCCCTCTGCGCCCCATGGTGGGGGGTCGACGGGGCCTGTGTCTGGGCTATGCTGCTGTGGACCGTCTTGTCGCTCCGCCGCCTGCCCGTGGGGGGACTGCTACGGTGCTCGGTGGCGGGGCTTCTTGCGCTCCGCTTCCGGTGCTCGGGCTCCCCGCCTGCGCTGCACCGCTTCCCGGGCGTCGCTCTTCGTCCTTCCCGGAGGTGCATCCGCCACGGATCTCGTCGGGGCTTCCACCTCGATGGCTCCAGGGGAATCACCTCCTTTTGGTCGTCCTCCCGCCGGCCACGCACAGACAACGGCAGAAACGGCTGCCGATCCGCGGACCACGGCGTGTTGGCCGGCCTGGCTGGGTCGGCTAGTGCTCCTCGCGACGGCGATGTTGCCGGCGTCAACTATTTAAAAACGCATATTCAGTTTAAATTAATTTCTCCTTTTATTATTTATAATTTTATCTGTGGCTTTATTGTTCTTGTTTTGATTGTAAAGTGTCCTTGAGTGTTTTGAAAGGCGCTTATAAATGAAATGTATTATTATTATTATTATTATTAGAGCCAAAAATGGCATTTCTGTCACCCGCACGACACCTCCATTGCACTGCGTTACTGTTATCACAGGGGCACATCACGGTTGTGAGATGCGGCACATTGAATCCAGCGTCGCTCTTACCCACCCCAGAGGACGGTACACGTGTTTGTGGGAGCCAAGTTCAAATGTCCACCAAGCCGCGACCCGATTTGACAGATGTGCCCCTCCCGATCGGTGAAGTTGTTTTTGTTGATGGGTCGGCGAAGAAGGGTGGGGATGGGCAAAATTGTGGTGTCTTCCGACTTCCGGGCTGAGTGAACGCTGGCGCGTTTGGCTGCCGCTGCTCAACCCGTTTGGTGTTTTGTTGTTTTGTTCCTGATTGTAAAGTGTCCTTGGGTGTCTTGATAGGCGCTTATAAATAAAATGTATTATTATTATTATTATTATTATTGGGCGGCCCGGTAGTCCAGTGGTTAGCACGTCGGCTTCACAGTGCTAAGGTACCGGGTTCCATTCCAGCTCCGGCCTCCCTGTGTGGAGTTTGCATGTTCTCCCCGGGCCTGCGTGGGTTTTCTCCGGGTACTCCGGTTTCCTCCCACATTCCAAAAACATGCATGGCAGGCTGATTGAACACTCTAAATTGTCCCTAGGTGTGAGTGTGGGTGTGGATGGTTGTTCGTCTCTGTGTGCCCTGCGATTGGCTGGCAACTGATTCAGGGTGTCCCCCGCCTACTGCCCGAAGACGGCTGGGATAGGCTCCAGCACCCCCCGCGACCCTAGTGAGGATCAAGCGGTTCGGAAAATGGATGGATGGATGGATGGATGGATTATTATTATTATTATTATTATATGCAGTTACAACACAAACAAGGGTTTTATTCCAGGGAACATTAAAGTCTAATTACTCAGCCGAATTGTCTGCATTAATTCAAGCTTGCAAAATGTTTAAAGGGAGGGATGTGACTATTTGGACTGACAGCCAATATCGCTGGGGGTCTGTGCATGTGTTCTGTCGACATTGGGCGATCCGCGGGTTTAAAACAACAACGGGCACGACAGTAACCCACAAATTGTTACTCCAGCAATTGCTGGAAGCAGTACAGCTGCCTAGGACAATCACTATTTGCAAGTGTGAAGCGCACTTGACAGGCAACGACCCAATCACAATTGGCAAACGCTTGGCGGATCAGGCTGCTCAGTGGGGGTTCCTAAATGACAGAGCAGTAACACGTGACATGCTAGCAATAGAGGCACAGAACACAACACATGATGTTTTGAAATCAAGACAAAATCCAGCGCCTCACACAGAGCGGAAGTATTGGACAGATAAGGGACCTAAACTCGACAATGCAGGAATAGAGAAATTGGAAGACGGGAAACCATGGCTTCCAGTCTCTCTCTTCGAGTGGGCCGCGAGGTTGACACATGGCTTGTCACATGTGTCAACAGGGGGGATGATAGCACAGGTGCACCAATATTATCACACACATGGGTTTATGCATTTTTCAAAACATTTTTGTAGACGTTGTGTAATCTGTCTGAAAAACAATGCACAGGGTTATTTGAGACCAAAAAGAGGAACATTCCCAGACCCACCAGAACCATTTCACACAATACACATGGACTACATTGAATTGAACAAAACACAAGGGAAACGACACTGTCTTGTTTTTGTTGATGTGTTCTCAAAATGGCTTGAACTTTTTCCGAGTGTTCGCGATGATTCGGGAACCGTCGCGAAAGCATTGTGCGAACGCATTATTCCGACGTTTGGCATTCCATCTGTTATCAGAAGTGACAAAGGAACGCATTTTGTGAAAAAAGCTGTTACCAGAATAAGCGTATTGTTGGACATTGATTTGAAGCGACACTGTGCGTACCACCCGCAATCGGCTGGACTTGTGGAACGCACTAATGGAACTGTCAAAGCCAGGCTCATTAAGGCAATGAGAGAGACTAAGAGACAATGGCCTGACTGCATTCCCATCGTGGTCACTTCAATGAGAATAGTACCATCACAGGGAATGACACTGTCACCATTTGAAATCCTGTATGGGAGACCATATAGACTTCCTGACCTTGCACCAGCCGCACTGACAAGGGGCGCTTGCATCCCCTCACACATGAAAAGACTATTTGATCAGAAAGAGATGCATAGGCACAATGACTTGCCAGCTTGTTCTGCTCCACAGACTTGCCAGGTCCGGGTTGGAGACCAGGTATTCCTCAAGGTGTTAAAAAGACTTCGCTGGGACAGCGAACGCTGGAATGGCCCCTTCCAAGTGATTGCAGCAACAAAAACTGTGCTCAAGGTTCGAAGGACGCGGCGGCTGGATCCACCAGTCGCAGTGCAAGCTCCTTCGGTTCGAGGTTGAGGGGCCTAACGACGCCAGTCCCACGAAGGAAAATCAGCACCCAAACACCAGTGCGCTGACCTTGCGCGCCACCGAAAGACCGGGGCAAACACACCCCTCTCAAGAAAATGGAGCAGACCACAGGAAAGGCAGTCATGCGTTGCCTGTGCATCATCAGCATCATCATCATCGACCTAGGTGCGGTCGCCGTGGGCACACAGGCCCATGAGATTCGACGCTGAGAGGTACGAGGTGACAAACTGACAGGAGGAACAGACATTGCATCCTCGGGGGTCGAACGTGATGTACTCATGCTGCGATAGATGAAGTGCGATATCGCGAGGAATCACTGTCTAGTAATCAGTCTTTATTTCACGGTTCAGAAACGCCCCGAGGTAGAATTTGCGCTCTGGATTGATCCACCCCTCAAAAATGTGCAATGTCACACTCTCTACAAGTCTTATCACAAATAACCAAGGATGAAAAAATAGTTAAATAAACAATAACTATTGATGAAAATAATCCAAGACAAAGAAAAATCCACCACTAATGTGATGTTGGTCATGTCACATTTTGAGTTGTAATCTGAACTAATCTAGCTCTCTGAGTAACCTTCATTGTAATTATAACCCATTATTGCATGTGTGTTTGTCTTCTTGTGTCGTGCAGACATCAGCAAAGATACTTGTCCTGAGCGGCTGGATGCAGAGCCCTCTCACTTTAAAGAGGAAGAAGAACAGCAGGCCTGTGACATTAAAAGAGAGGAGGAGCCAGAGCACCCTTGCACGAAAGATGATGACAACAGATCATCAAATGTTGATGATGAGGAGGATGAAGAGTCTGATGGTGATCTGACATGTCACACTGACAACAAACCCTGGACATATGCTTGGTGTGGCAAAACCTTTGCTTATAAGAGTGATTTGAAAAGACATGTGAGAACCCACGCTGGCGGGAATTCTTTCACCTGTTCAGACTGTGGCTGGAAATTCTCTCCTCAGGGAACCTTAAACACACACACCAGAACACACAAAGGTGAGAAACCTTTTCCCTGCTTGGTTTGCGGCCAAAGATTCTCTTGGAGGGTAAGCTTAAAAATGCGCGTAAAGTCCCACACTGGTGAGAAACCTTTTTCCTGCTTAGTTTGTGGCCAAAGATTCTCTCAGAAGGAGATCTTAAAAAGACACACAAGTACACACTGGAGAGAAGCCTTTTTTCTGCTCAGTTTGTGGCCAGAGATTCACTCAAGAGGCATTCTTAAAAAGACACATGCAAATACACACAGATGAGAAACCTTTTGCCTGTTCAGATTGTGGCCAAAGATTCTCTCATAAGGGGGCATTAAAAAAAGCATGTAAGAACCCATACTCGTGGGAAACCTTTTGCCTGCTTAGCCTGTGGTCAAATATTCGCTCAGAATGGACACTTAAAAATACATGCAACAACCCACACTGGGGAGAAACCTTTTCTTGCTCATTCATTCATTCATTCATTCATTTTCCGAACCGCTTCATCCTCACTAGGGTCGCGGGGGGTGCTGGAGCCTATCCCAGCAGTCTTCGGGCAGTAGGCGGGGGACAACCTGAATTGGTTGCCAGCCAATCGCAGGGCACACAGAGACGAACAACCATCCACGCTCACACTCACACCTAGGGACAATTTAGAGTGCCCAACGAGCCTGCCATGCATGTTTTTGGAATGTGGGAGGAAACCGGAACACCCGGAGAAAACCCACGCAAGCCCGGGGAGAACATGCAAACTCCACACAGGGAGGCCGGAGCTGGGATCGAACCCGGTACCTCAGCACTGTGAAGCCGACGTGCTAACCACTGGGCTACCGGGCCGCCCTTTTCTTGCTCAGTGTGTGGCCAAAGATTCTCTCGGAAGGGAACCTTAAAAACACACACAAGAACACACACTGGGGAGTAACCTTTCTCCTGCTCAGTATGTGGCCAAAGATTCTCTCAGAAAGGACACTTAAAAAACACACCCAAGAACACACACTTTTGAGAAACCTACCTTTTGCCTGCTTGGTTTGCGGCCAAATATTCTCTTGTAGGGTAAGCTTAAAAATGCACGTAAGAACCCATACTGGTGAGAAACCTTTTTCCTGCTCAGTTTGTGGCCAAAGATTTTCATGGAACTATCAGATTAAGAATCACAAATGTGATGATGAGGTGACCACTGATCGATGAAATTTTGGGGAATTTGACATATAACTGCGCTAAATGGAAGTAACTGTTCGTACTATTGAATGCTGACCGTACCTTTGAATGTTGACCAATTATTTTACGGATAAGCAAAGTTGCACTAGTCTGTACTCTGTGTAGCTGCTCAAATTGCTGATTGCTCTGGCCTTCACTACCTTCCAACAAGATCAAATGAGAGCTCAAGACGCGGAGGGGGAAGGGCTCCCTTGACATATCTGTGAACGGTGTCCCTCCATGTTTTTTTCTTTTCTTTTTCTTTCTTAAATAAACTTTTCTTTTCCTTGAGTGCATTGAAAAGTTTTTTTTTTTTAATTATTGTTGTAATAAATTAGAAAATCTCGCAATGTTATCATCGTGATAATACTTTTGGATTGTTCCATATAGTAGTTTGTGTTAATTCATTTTCAAAGGAGGTTTGCCTGTTTCATTTAGTTCTTAGTTTTTTTGTTTGTTTCGGGGGGGTTTTCACTGTACTGTTCCTTGACTGTACAGCACCCCACCTATCGAGAAATGTGTTTCATCATCTTTTATGGGATGTGATCCTGAATAACATTTTACATTTTGTCATAAATGCGTGATGGAGCCATGTGTATTGATGTCTGATACTGTGTGTTGCTTGCTGGCCAATAAAGATCAGCCGAGGCTTCTTCAAATCCCCATCTTGTTCGTTTGTTTGTTTATTGAACATAAAAACATACGCAGAAATAAATAGTCAGACAGTAAAGGTAAGTAGAATTGTAAAAAAGGAAAAGAAAACATGCATCATACAGCACAATTACATGTTCAAAAGAGTAGGAAGAAGAAAAACACGTATCGAGTCCTACCCCATGTTATGCATGTATCAATCAGAAAAGAAAAGGAAAAGTCTGCATATAAACAAATGTTTTTACCCTTATCTGTGCTATACTTATCTATTTTTACAACTTTTGGTTAGTATAGGAATTATATACATACACACATTTATTTGCCAATTTTCACTTGTATTCACAACTTTCCATCAGCCTTCTGCTAATGACATAGTCTTTGACCTCATGTGTTTTGTGTTTCCGGGTTGAGTGAACGCTGGCGCGTCTGGCTGCCGCTGCTCACCCGCAATTATTCTTTTTTAGCGTTTTTTTAAAATGTTTTTTTAACGGTTTACTGTCGTTTTTATGGTTTACTCTCGTCATGGGAGAAACCCTACACTCCTGTCGCAATTCGTAGTGGTTTTGGACCGTCGGTCGTCGCACGGTTAGCCTCGGTCGAGCTGTCGCGGCGTCCTGCCTGTTCGCCTGTCAGACGGGGCCCTGTGCCTTCTCCACCCCTCTGCGCCCCATAGTGGGGGTCGACGGGGCCTGTGTCTGGGCTATGCTGTGACCGTCCCGTCGCTCCTCGTCTTTCCCGGAGTTGCATCCACCATGGATCTCGTCGGGGCTTCCACCTCGATGGCTCCAGGGGCATCACCTCCTTTTGGTCGTCCTCCCGCTGGCCACGCAGAGACAACGGCAGAAACGACGGCCGATCCGCGGTCCACGGCGTGTTGGCCGGCCTGGTTGGGTCGGATGGTGCTCCTCGCGACGGCGATGTTGCCGGCGTCAACTTTTTTAAAATCGCTATTTAAATCGCATATCCATCTATCCATTTTCCGAACCGCTTGATCCTCACTAGGGTCGCGGGGGGTGCTGGAGCCTATCCCAGCTGTCTTTGGGCAGTAGGCGGGGGACACCCTGAATCGGTTGCCAACCAATCACAGAGCACACAAAGACGAACAACCATCCACACCCACTCACACCTAGGGACAATTTAGAGTGTTCAATCAGCCTGCCATGCATGTTTTTGGAATGTGGGAGGAAACCGGAGCACCCGGAGAAAACCCACGCAGCCCGGGGAGAACATGCAAACTCCACACAGGGACGCCGGAGCTGGAATCGAACCCGGTACCTCTGCACTGTGAAGCCGACGTGCTAACCACTGGACTACCGGGCCGCCTTAAATCGCATATTCAGTTTAAATGCATTTCTCCTTTTGATTATTTATAATTTTATCTGTGGTTTTATTGTTCTTGTTTTGATTGTAAAGTGTCCTTGAGTGTTTTGAAAGGCGCTTTTAAATGACATGTATTATTATTATTATTATTATGTGGTTAGCGCGTCGACTTCACAGTGCAGAGGTACGGGGTCCAATTCCAGCTGCGGCCTCCCTGTGTGGAGTTTGCATGTTCTTCCCGGGCCTGCGTGGGTTTTATCCAGGTACTCCGGTTTCCTCCCACATTCCAAAAACATGCATGGCAGGCTGATTGAACACTCCAAATTGTCTGTATATGCTCTAATAATGCATGATAATGATCTCTCTGACTAGTTCTTATAATATTTCTGAATTTATTTTTATTGGTCTTTTACTTTATTTCAACATCGTTAGTTCTCAATTTGATAAATGATTTATATAAGTTCTTTTCCTTTTTATATGCGTTGTATCTACCCCGGTCAAGGACGACGCCTCGAACTGATGTCCAAAAACCTTTATTTTGTGGAACACCGTGAGAACTATAACACATTTCAAACAACAATCAACATTACAATAATCTCTTTGGCAAGGTGTTAAGTAAATAAGCAAAAACAGATACATACTCAGTGATTATTTTACAGTTTACCGCCAGCGAGTCCCAGGGACTCGCTGATCAGAAAAGTATGAGTCCCATTATGCATTTAGAGAATCCCAAATTTCGAATTCTGAAATGGTCTACTTATTCAATTGCATATGAAAATAACACAAACAACAACATATACATACAATTCTAAACAAATGCTGCAAAAATGTATAGAATTCAGTAGCAGGCCTGAGGATTTCGGAAATTCATGGTAACCGTTTTTCGGTTCCGCCGGATTACCCAATGGGAAACCACGGTAACTAATTTTGGGTTCCGTAAACGTTCATCATGGGAACTCATTTTTCTATTTTGACTGATAGTTATAATCAAGAATTCTGAAACTCAAAAGTATAATGTTTCAAGGGTAAATGTTTGAAAACTATGCATTAACAATGAACATTACATCAGCGGTGTACTCCAGGTTTATTCCAAAAAACTAAATGGATCAAAATATGATGTACTCATATGGCATAATGAATACAGCATACCACAAAATCTGAGTATTTTTTCCAATCTCACACTGCAAAAATTAGATAATAGCGAAAATAGTGTAGAAAGAAAAACAAAGTATTGCATGCACAAATAAATGTTCCAGAAGAAAAATAGAGCTGTACACAGAACAGAATGCAATATAAAAAATAAAAATATCACTAAGTGCGCAGGTTCGTGGTGTCGTAGTGTCGTCGCTCAAGGTCGTCCCTTATAAGTTCTTAAGTTGGCAGAGTTCATGACCAAAAAGTAAGTTTCCTTTATTTCCTTATTGCAATGATGTGTACTGGTAACCTTTGCGCTAGTTTGTGCGTTTGTATAGTATTTCGAAGTGACTCTAGGACGAGACGTCTGCTTCGGCCGTCATTCTGCGCTGTTTTTATTGACCACTAGATGGTGCCATAGACCATCTGAATGAGCCAGTATAATTGTGTTTGTTTCAGTGTATTTAGCCAACCAAACCGTTGGCAGCGTTTCCTCCCCTTTATTGTATTTCCTTTATAGAGTTTGTACAGCATTTCTATTCCTTAAGAATTATTCTGTGTGCCTGTTTAAGTTGTATGATGCCCAATTAAATGCTGTACATGCCTTAATTGATGTCATTTGACATTCCAGACTCTGCATAGATTCTCCCTTCTGCATTCCTGCATTTCTACATTTCTACATTTATGCCCCTTCTGCATCTGTACCTTCTGCCCTTGCCCTTTACCCTGCCTTCCACCCCTGACCATCGCATTACCATCTGTTTCCCATCTCCCAAACCTGCCTTTGCCACCAATAAAGAGCCTTACGTCAAGATCCCTGCCTCCTGTATTCTGACCGATACACCGTCCTGTACCCTATATACCCCCAAACTGATCCAGCGTGATTCTCCTCCACAACAGTTTGTTTGTTTGTTATTGATAGAGATTTGAGAGGTTGTAGGAGGAAGTACAACAAACTTGTCTAGTCCTACCTCTCGTTCTTTGTGTGTTTAAATTTTTTTTTAATATTAATATTGCAATAACATACATGGCAAGCTGATTGAACACTCTAAATTGTCCCTAGGAGCATGGGCTTGGATGATTGTACATGTCTGTGTGTGTGTCCTGTGATTGGCTGGCAACCGGTTCAGGCTGTCCCCTGCCTACTGCCCGAAGATGGCTGAGATAGGCTCCAGCACACCCCGCGGACCTTGTGAGGATAAAGCGGATCAGAAAATGAATGATTGAATGAATTAATTAATATTGTAATGGGTCATTTATTTTGTATATCTCAGTTTGACAGGCGAAGGAAGAAATCTGGATATTAACAAACGAATTTCCCCTTATGCGTGCTATATTTAAGGATGTTTGTACAACTTTCGGTTTGTACACATGCTATTTGAGCACACACGCTAGCATATTCATACATCACTTTTCTCTCTTACTCAAATTTGATGCTCCATTACATTATGACATCTCATTAATTTATTGACTTAAATCTGATTTATATAGTTATTTTGCGGTTTGCTTTTGAACCTGTTTTTGAACACAACAAGTGGGTCGCACATTTTCTGGTCAACATGGTGGCCAACATGATTGTTAGGAATTGGCTGAAGAGTAACATAAAAAATATATACGGTATATCTATATATATCTATCTATCTATATATATATATATATAGATTTATTGACTTAAATCTGATTTATATAGTTATTTTGCGGTTTGCTTTTGAACCTGTTTTTGAACACAACAAGTGGGTCGCACATTTTCTGGTCAACATGGTGGCCAACATGATTGTTAGGAATTGGCTGAAGAGTAACATATATATAGATAGATATATATATATATATTTCTTATATATATATATATAGATAGATAGATAGATAGATAGATAGATAGATATAGATATAGATATATATATATCTCAGCCTATATATATATATATATATATATATATATATATATACGGTATATATATATATATATAGGCTATATATATATATACAGGGCGGCCCGGTAGTCCAGTGGTTAGCACGTCGGCTTCACAGTGCTGAGGTACCGGGTTCAAATCCAGCTCCGGCCTCCCTGTGTGGAGTTTGCATGTTCTCCCCGGGCCTGCGTGGGTTTTCTCCGGGTGCTCCGGTTTCCTCCCACATTCCAAAAACATGCATGGCAGGCTCGTTGGGCACTCTAAATTGTCCCTAGGTGTGAGTGTGGGCGTGGATGGTTGTTCGTCTCTGTGTGCCCTGCGATTGGCTGGCAACCAATTCAGGGTGTCCCCCGCCTACTGCCCGAAGACTGCTGGGATAGGCTCCAGCACCCCCCGCGACCCTAGTGAGGATCAAGCGGTTCGGAAAATGGATGGATGGATGTCCCTAGGTATGAGTGTGAGCGTGGATGGTTGTTCGTCTCTGTGTGCCCTGCGATTGGCTGGCAACCAATTCAGGGTGTCCCCCGCCTACTGCCCGAAGACAGCTGGGATAGGCTCCGGCACCCCCCGCGACCCTAGTGAGGATAAAGCGGTTCAGAAAATGGATGGATGGATGGATATATATACGGTATATATATATCTATATATATATAGATATATATATCTATATATATATACGGTATTTCAACAACGAAGGGTGTGAGGGAAAAGTAGATCTCTGTGTTTTATGTTATGTGTTGTGTTTATTGTTTTACTTTATGTTAACTGCTTTTGTGAAAGTGCTATATAAATTAGGATGTATTGTGTTGTATGTGCTAAATTGATAAATCAGTGTAACGAATGCTGTTCGTTATTGTGTAATGGCAATTTGACATATAACAGCGCTAAATTGAAGTAACTGTTCGTACTATTGAATGCTGACGAGTTATTTTGCGGATAAGCAAAGTTCCTGCCCATGCACTATTCTGTACTCTGTGTAGCTGCTGAAAATGCTGATTGCGCTGGCCTTCACCAACTCCCAACAAAATAAAACCCTACTCGACAATAAGAATTGGAGCAGGCAATCGCTCAACGACAAAAGATCGGAGCCTTCAAAATAAAACCCTACTCGACAATAAGAATTGGAGCAGGCAATCGCTCAACGACAAAAGATCGGAGCCAACAAAATAAAACCCTACTTGACAAAAAGAATTGGAGCAGGCAATCGCTCAACGACAAAAAGATCGGAGCCTTCAAAATAAAACCCTACTCGACAATAAGAATTGGAGCAGGCAATCGCTCAACGACAAAAAATCGGAGCCAACAAAATAAAACCCTACTCGACAATAAGAATTGTAGCAGGCAATCGCTCAACGACAAAAAGATCGGAGCCAACAAAATAAAACCCTACTCGACAATAAGAATTGTAGCAGGCAATCGCTCAACGACAAAAGATCGGAGCCAACAAAATAAAACCCTACTCGACAATAAGAATTGGAGCAGGCAATCGCTCAACGACAAAAGATCGGAGCCAACAAAATAAAACCCTACTCGACAATAAGAATTGGAGCAGGCAATCGCTCAACGACAAAAAGATCGGAGCCTTCAAAATAAAACCCTACTCGACAATAAGAATTGGAGGAGGCAATCGCTCAACGACAAAAGATCGGAGCCAACAAAATAAAACCCTACTCGACAATAAGAATTGGAGCAGGCAATCGCTCAACGACAAAAGATCGGAGCCAACAAAATAAAACCCTACTCGACAACAAGAATTGGAGCAGGCAATCGTTCAGTCTTCACACACACACACACACACAAAAAAAAAATGTAAATAAAATAAATCTCATCTTCAAATTTATAAAATATTCACATCATTACTTTTCATGAATTTTGAAATCGGATTTACCGTGTCAAAGGACGGCTTGAGTTCGTCGAGACCTCGGAGGGAAGCTTTCAGGGAGCCGGACGGGAATCCCCCCATCTCGAATTCATGAGGACAGAGTTCTTTGTCTTTTTTTTGTGAAGAAGGTTGCGCAGTCCAATTCTCGTCCGTCTCCCCCTCAAGCAACCACTCGAGGTCCCATCTGGGGTGCCAAATTGTCTTGTCCAGGGAAACCAAGACAACAAAAGTGTTTATAAAAAATTATGAGATTTATTTAAGAAAGAAAAAGAAAAGAAAAGAACATGGAGGGTGTAGAGGAGGGGAGCTGACCAATTCCTTACTGCCCTCCTTGGACACAGGTTCTTTTATTTCTCTATAAGGTGGAAGAAGACCCAACACCACGTTGTCTTTTTCTCAGTTTATCACAACACAACACGAATCGATTCGGGCTCCTGAGAGTTTCAGATTTCGTCAGGAAGCCCAGAAAAAATACAGTCACACGTTTATATAGGCATAGTATGTAAATGAGGGGCGGGCAGTCCTTCCCCTTATGTAAAAATCAGAGACAAAGAAAGGTCAATGCAGTTCAATCTTGGCATGGTGACGAAGTACAGACTGCATCTGCTGTGCACAAATTATGAGATTGGAGCTCCTTTCCAAGGGAACTTGACAGCTTTGAAGAACGGAAGAAGACCGTTTGGTGTTTTGTTGTTTTGTCTGATTGTAAAGTGTCCTTGGGTGTCTTGAGAGGCGCTTATAAATAAAATGTATTATTATTATTAAGATGGGAGGACGGGAGGAAGTGTTTGGGGGCTGTCAAGTTGCCCCAGGAGAAAGAGATGAGGAAAACAAAAACACTACCTTGTTTTGTCTTAAGTGCTTCAGCAGATGTTCATTATAGAGTTCAGTATCCACAGTTTTCATGGTAAGGCAACAAGGGACACCGTTCACAGATCTGTCAAGGGAGCCTTCTCTCTTTCCGCGTCTTGCGCTCTCATTTTATCTTGTTGGGAGTTGGTGAAGGCCAGCGCAATCAGCATTTTTAGCAGCTACACAGAGTACAGAATAGTGCATGGGCAGGAACTTTGCTTATCCGCAAAATAACTCGTCAGCATTCAATAGTACGAACAGTTACTTCAATTTAGCGCTGTTATATGTCAAATTGCCATTACAATTCCCCTCTTTTGATCCTATGGATCACCCAGGAGAAAAAAAACAAACAAAAGCACAATCCAATATGCAATGAGAGAGGTTCCCAAAATTAACATCCAACTGAAGAGATCATGTGGTTTGAAAACTGTCATCATTAAGAGGTGGGGACCGAAATGTATACTCAAGGGAGAGTGCAATGCTATTTTTACGTAAGACAGAAGAAGGCAGAGTGATAGCATTGTCATATTTACATAAAAGACTCGGGGTCAGGAAATGGAAATGGTTCGTCAGTACGGGGATCAGGACTTGTTATGGATGGGACAATCTGTGAAAGCTGGTGCATTTGGACTGACAAAACAAACAGGATGTTGGACAGGCGAGGACAGTGAGTAAATGCTGGCCACAGTGTCAAATACAGTGCGCATGAGGGTCTTGAACGACGAGGCCTTGAGTGCGCGGGCAGTGGAATTAGTGAGGTAAGTGAAGGGGTTTGGGAAGACAGTTGACCACAAGCCAGGCATTTCTGGCTGTTTTATCAACGTGGGTCTTTGTTAGGGCGTGAAGTGCACACAGGACAGAGGAGTTGTCCAATGGGCGGGGGTATATAGGCAATGCATCGGGCAGTGAGTGAGGAAAGAGTGTGCTGGCGTAACAGGAACCGTTCAAACCGGCCTTATACACCATGTTCGTAACAAAGTTCCACCAGGGGTTGCCGTCGGTTTTGCCGGAATGTGATTCGGCCGCCCAGTCTGTGTGTTGGTGTGACAGCGGGGCAAGGATTTGGGAAACGTTAGGAAAAAGACCGGGTAAGGGGATGGGACGGGTGGTGTTTATTGCTGTGGGGCCGTCCGATGGGATGGTTTGGGTGGGGAACACGATTATCATGGCTAAGAGAGTAAGGAGACAGGTAGTTGTCCGTATACCACACGACAGGTTTGTAGGTGGCCAGGGTTCGTCTGGGTTGTACGGTTGGCAGTAACAGTGTTCTGGTCAGACAACAGGTGTACGGCTCGTGTCGTCCTGTGGTGTAACCGAGGAGGATGCCTCAGCACTTCCATCGATGATGTCTCTATCTTCTTTGGTGGTGGCTTGGCACGCCACGTGAAGCAGAGGAGCGCTAATTTCACCTCACTCTGTTGTTGGTGGCTTGGCACGCCACGTGAAGCAGAGGAGCGCTGATTTCACCTCACTCTGTTGTTGGTGGCTTGTCCACGGGTTGGTCTCTGGCCGTGGGACTTGAAGCGAGGTCCTTTGTCACTCTTTTGCAGTGAGAGGCGTGGACCCAGGTGGACCTCTCAGTGACCTTGACGGCGGTGTTGGTGACGAGCAGCCCTTGGAATGGCTGAACCAGCGTCGATGTCTCCAGTTTCTTGGGTCTTAAGTTCTTCACCAGCACGTAGTCGCCTGGTTGGATGGTGTGCAGTGGGTGGTCTGCTTGTTGGGGCAGTGAGGGGGTGTTTGGTTGCCTGATGGAAAAAAAGGCTGTGATAGATTTATACAGTACGAAATGAGAGCGTCCTCACACAGAGGAGCACTTTTTGACAGACACATTTGGGAGGCCCAAGAGAGTGACAGTGTAAGGAGACGAAGAGTGTCTGTCTCACACTGCTTCCGAGAGGGGGCCGCAATGATAAAGTCCTTGACGTATTGAAGAAGAGCAGAACCTGGGGACAGTTCAAGAGAAGAAAGGCTGTGGGCCAGAGCCTCACAAGAGGGTGTGGCTACAGGTCGGCCCAGAGTGAAGTGGGGCCTGAGCCAAGAGTGGTGAGATATCACCTGGAGTTAAAGAGAAAGCATGGAGGTCACTGAAGGAGAGTTCATTTTTACTCCAAGAGTTGGTGACTTGGATGAAGAAGATGCTTCACAGAGCGTCATGAAGTGATGGCAAAGGTCGCTTAAAAGCGCCCAATGATGGAGGGAAGGAGGCCTCCATGTCAGAGAGGGCTGGGGGTCCTGTTTGCGAGTCAACATGATGTTGCAAGGGTATCATCATAATAAAGAGTCGTTTCTCAAATGAAGTCATTGGAATGAGAGAAAAAATCATTTTCATAAGGCCCTTCAGGTCGTGTGTTGGCATGTGCAGTCACATGAAGTCATTTAGTATCTATGAAGTCAGTGTCAGGGGTGGGGGTTGTTACGCTGCGCGAGATATTGTAATTGGCTTGCAAATGACAGACAAAGGCGCCAGTTATAAACATAAAATGGTAGTTCGTATAATCCTTGAACTACTGTATCAGCTGATCAAGAAATTTCGAGACCTGTGGGTTTAGAATGAATGACAATGCCCAATCGAATCACTAAATCTCGACCCAGCAGATTGACTGGTTAGTGAGATAATATGAGAAAAGACTTGTTGCAACGTTAATGGAGCTCCAGTTTCTCCCGGGAGTGGCCAAGAACATGATATCGGTACAGAAAAAAAAAAAAACTTTCCAAAACGGACTCACCGGATGGACTGATAGAATGGATGGACCGACCGCTCATTTTAGGGGGAGGTGATAAATCTTTGGATCGAATAACTGAGCATGTAGCGCCGGAGTCTACTAAAAAGGAAAGAGGAGTTCCTGCCACTAAACATGTCACAGTTGGAAGTAGTTTGTAAGCTGTTTTTTTCACACTGGGCATAGGTACCTGTTGGGGCAGAGGTTGAAGCCCACAAGTCACAAATCTTATCCTGAACTAAGGCAAGCAGTGAATCAATAGCAAGCAGCTCTTCTTTGCAGTGAGCGTGTAAAGTGTTGTTTTGCGTGGTTGATGTCTGGATTGGACCCCACGGTGGACTGTCGTGTCTCAGAGTTGACTAGTCAGTTGGAGAAAGGATTGTTGGGGTTAAATCCTCCCTGTGGGTGTTGATTGATGGAATTGTGATCACCATCACTATTTGATTGCAGAGTGCTACGACGTGGGCAATGCAGCTGACGTGGGTCAGGACACTGGTTTGACCAGTGTCCTCGCTGACCGCAGTTGTAGCAGACATCATTGTCGTTGTCTTTGGAGCCTGGAAGGTCACGATGTTGGAAGGGGCGTGTCAGGTTTATCAATTTGACATCTAGACATAAAACAAAATGAGGAGACATATATTTTTCAATACCAATTACTTGTTAAAGTTTTGTGCCTCTGTATAATCAGTGGGATCAGTTGCAATGCATATACTGTATGTGAATGATAAAAGTAAATTACACCTTTGTTTAAGGAAATCTTAGGTGCTTCATGAAATGTTCTGTAAAAGATATGTTCATTAAATTTCAAAATTTTCAGAGTGTTCTTGTGCTTCTTTAGACCAAAACAAAGGAAAGACATATTATTTTGGTTATTTATAGCAGAGTATGGTATAATTTTTAATGGTCCGGCCCACTTGACATCTACCGAGGCTGTATGTGGCCCACCATGTGAAATGAGTTTGACACCCCTGATCTAGATCACAGGTGTCAAAGTTGAAACCCGGGGGCCAGATCCGGCCCGCCACATTTATGTGGCCCGCAAAAGTAAACTCATGAATCAACATCCATGAACCTTGCTAAAATTTATACCGAAATGTCAATTTTTTATGTATGACAGGTAATGTCGAGATTTTGTGATAATTTGGTTACCTGTTAACACCCACTCAAACAATAATTGAACAAAATATGACTGGTTTCAGAATTGGCAATTCATTCATATGTTGTTATTAATAAATCATTTCATCATTCTATTTCACTTTGTATACAGCGATGGTTGATTTAAGTTGCTCTATAAACAAAGTTGAGTTGAGTTGTACAAGTAATAAAATATAACCATTTAATTAAATTTCACCGTCGTACTGGCCCACCAAAGGAAGGTGTAACCCCAAAGCGGCCCATGACAAAAAACAAGTTTGACACCCCTGGTCAAGATCAATTAGTAAAGTGTAGGCTATCATTAAAAAATATATATATATCCCCTCTCTCATGTGCTGAAGGAGAGCACAAATACCATAAAAAAGAAGATCAGTACATTTGTCCATATGTTAGTGTGATCATATAACAGGAAATGACACGCCACCACCGATATTCCATCATGTCGACAGAAACACACCCTAAATGAGTGTAAAGGTGTCGAGAAAATTCTTCCGCCGGCCGTTTGATGTTCCCAGTAACTAAAATACTGTGCCCATCGCGTCACCGGACTTCGCTCACCATGGATGTTTCTATCGAGATGATCTTTTTACAATGTCCGTCAATCGGTGTGGTCAGCAACACAAAGAAGTACAATGTTTCTTTTTTATGTTTAGAATCAGAGCCAGGTCTGCTGGAACCACCATTTTGTCCTGCTGTGAAAAAGTACAATCGTCCTACGGCAATCTCAATTAATTTCTTATTTTCAAAACCCTCACAAATAGTCAACCGAATTAGCTTCATTTTCCATTTCTCAATTGTGTAGAAAATATCAGTAATTTATATGGTCTCTCAAACAATATTTCAAACAAAGAAGGAGACACCATTCTCGTAACATTAACATATAAATCAATTTAATTTCAATTCTGTCACGTATGCGAGGTGGTGGTGGACCCCAAAAAGCAGGCAGGAGAGAGGAGCAGGGTGAACTTGACGAATTGTATTTAATAAAACAGAGAAAACGGAATCCTAAACAGACAAAGTGCTAACAACCAAAACAAATCCAAAGTCTCAAACAAAACCATGACTGAAGCAAAAACTATCACTAAACGAAACAAACATGACAAACAAACCTGACAGCTGCTAACAAGCAAACAATGACCCGACACTGAGTGGTCGGGCATCAAGTCCTTTAAAGTGGCACTAATTACACAATGACCAACAGGTGTGCAGCTCCAGGCAGAGCCCCACAGTGCCACCTGTTGGTCACAAACAGATCCATGACAAATTCAATTTCTTCAATTGAATTTTAACCACATAAGTCATACTTGCTACCTATCCTGCAGATTGTGTACGGCATGAGCAATAGTGTCTCAAATAAATTGTGAAACATGCATTCTATTTTATCAATTAACCTCTTCACAAAATGTGTTCCATTGCATTACATTTCGACCCATTTTGGAAAAGCCTCAACCAAATCCAGGCAATATGGCATTAATTCAATAAAATCCATGTGCATTATCTGAAATGGAAATGTAGCTTGAAGAAACTGACCCCATTTTAGATACAAATTACCTTGTGTATTAAAACATTGGTTAAAACCATAGGTTGTCTAATGTTTCCCAACCAGAGACACCATTCCCCCTGCCAACGCGTGAGATAATTCATGACGCAAAAATAATTTTGGGCAAAATGGGTTGACATAAACCCCATCTTACAATATAGCTCTATTGTTTTTCTTTGTTAACTGATTGGAATTTGTTGCAGCATACAAAACAAAAGTGAACTCATAAAACGTTACCATGTTGCTGATACTGAGGCTACCAAAAAGGACTCCCTCAACGCTTCGGCTGCGCCTAGAAATTCTGTCCATAAAGGTGATGAACAGAATCGGCGACAAAGGGCAGCCTTGGCGGAGTCCAACCCTCACTGGGAACGATTCCGACTTATTGCCGGCAATGCGAACCAAACTCTGACATCGGCAGTATAGGGACCGAACAGCCCGTATCAAGGGGCTCGGTACCCCATACCCCCGAAGCACACCCCACAGAACCCCCCGAGGGACACGGTCAAACGCCTTCTCCAAGTCCACAAAACACATGTGGACCAGTTGGGCGAATTCCCACATACCCTCGAGGACCCTGCTAAGGGTGTAGAGCTGGTCCACTGTTCCACGGCTGGGACGAAAACCACACTGCTCCTCCTCAATCTGAGGCTCGACTTCCTGACGGACCCTCCTCTCCAACACCCCTGAATAGACTTTACCAGGGAGGCTGAGGAGTGTGATCCCTCTGTAGTTGGAACACACCCTCCGGTCCCCCTTTTTAAACAGAGGGACCACCACCCCGGTCTGCCAATCCAGAGGCACTCTCCCCGATGACCACGCGATGTTGCAGAGGCGTGTCAACCAAGACAGCCCTACAACATCCAGAGCCTTGAGGAACTCCGGGCGGATCTCATCCACCCCTGAGGCCTTGCCACCGAGGAGCTTTTTAACCACATCGGTGACTTTGACCACAGTGATTGGAGAGCCCACCTCAGAGTCCCCAGACTCTGCTTCCTCCAAGGAAGGCGTGCTGGTGGAGTTGAGGAGGTCTTCGAAGTATTCCGCCCACCGGCTCACAACGTCCCAAGTCGAGGTCAACAGCGCCCCATCCCCACTGTACACAGTGTTAGTGGTGTTTCACCCTCCTGAGACGCCGGATGGTGGACCAGAATTTCCTCGAAGCCGTCCGGAAGTCGGCTTCCATGGCCTCACCGAACTCTTCCCATGAGTTTTTGCTTCGACGACCACCGAAGCTGCATTCCGCTTGGCCAGTCGATACCTGTCAGCTGCCTCTGGTGTCCCACAGGCCATGAAGGCCCGATAGGACTCCTTCTTCAGCTTGACGGCATCCCTTACTGCTGGTGTCCACCAGCGAGTACGGGGGTTGCCGCCACGACAGGCACCAACCACCTTACGGCCACAACTCAGATTGACCGCCTCAACAATAGAGGCACGGAACATGGTCCACTCTGACTCAATGTCCCCCACCTCCCCCGGAACATGGGAAAAGCTCTGTCGGAGATGGGAGTTAAAGCTCCTTCTGACAGGGGATTCTGCAAGACGCTCCCAACAAACCCCCACAATACGTTTGGGTCTGCCAGGACGGACCGGCATCTTCCCCCACCATCGGAGCCTACTCACCACCAGGTGGTGATCAGTTGACAGCTCCGCCCCTCTCTTCACCCGAGTGTCCAAAACATGCGGCCGCAAATCCGATGATACAACCACAAAGTCAATCATCGAACTGCGGGTGTCCTGGTGCCAAGTGCACATATGGACACCCTTATGTTTGAACAAGGTGCTTGTTAAGGACAATCCGTGACGAGCACAGAAGTCCAATAACAAAACATCACTCGAGTTCTGATCGGGGTGGCCGTTCTTCCCAATCACGCCCCTCCAGGTCTCACTGTCATTGCCCACGTGAGCATTGAAGTCCCCCAGCAGAACAAGGGAGTCCCCAGCAGGAGTACTCTCCAGCACACCCTCCAAGGACTCCAAAAAGGGTGGGTACGCTGAACTGCTGTTGGGTGCGTACGCACAAACAACAGTCAGGACCCGTCCCCCCACTTGAAGGCGGAGGGAGGCAACCCTCTCGTCTACCGGTGTGAACCCCAATGTACAGGCACTGAGCCGGGGGGCAATGAGTATGCCCACACCTGCTCTGCGCCTCTCACCGTGGGCAACTCCAGAGTGGAAGAGAGTCCAACCCCTCTCGAGAGAACTGGTACCAGAACCCAGGCTGTGTGTGGAGGTAAGCCCGACTATATCCAGTCTGCTTTTTGCAGATGATGTGGTACTGTTGGCTCCTTCAAGCAGGGCTCTCCAACTCTCACTGGAGCGTTTCGCAGCCGAGTGTGAAGCGGTTGGGATGAAAATCAGCACCTCCAAATCTGAAACCATGGTCCTCAGTCGGAAAAGGGTGGAGTGCCCACTCCGGGTCGGGGAGGGGATCTTGCCCCAAGTGGAGGAGTTTAAGTATCTTGGGGTCTTGTTCACGAATGAGGGCAGGAGGGAGCGAGAGATCGACAGGCGGATCGGCGCAGCGTCTGCTGTAATGCGGACGTTGTATCGGTCCGTCGTGGTAAAGAAGGAGCTGAGCCAAAGGGCGAAGCTCTCAATTTACCGGTCGATCTACGTTCCAACCCTCATCTATGGTCACGAGCTATGGGTCGTGACCGAAAGAACGAGATCCCGGATACAAGCGGCCGAAATGAGTTTTCTCCGCAGGGTGTCCGGGCTCTCCCTTAGAGATAAGGTGAGAAGCTCAGTCATCCGGGAGGGGCTCAGAGTCGAGCCGCTTCTCCTCCACATCGAGAGGAGCCAGATGAGGTGGCTCGGGCATCTGATTAGGATGCCTCCTGAACGCCTCCCTGGTGAGGTGTTCCGGGCATGTCCCACTGGGAGGAGACCCCGAGGATGACCCAGGACACGCTGGAGAGACTATGTCACCCAGCTGGCCTGGGAACGCCTCGGGATCCCCCGGGAAGAGCTGGAAGAAGTGGCTGGGGAGAGGGAAGTCTGGGCTTCCCTGCTAAAGCTGCTGTCCCCGCGACCCGACCTCGGATAAGCGGTAGAAGATGGATGGATGTTGCTGATAGTCAGCAAGTCCCCCCTCTCAAAAAATAAAAACAAAGAAATAAACAAAACAGAAGCTGCACCATTTGCTGCTTCGTTGCCGTTTGTGCCGCACACTTAAATTCCACAATTTGATGCTTCCACTGTCACTCTCTTGGGCCTCCCAAATGTGTCTTTCAAAAAGTTCTCCTCTCTGTGAGGACGCTCTCATTTCGTACTGTATAAATCTATCGCAGCCTTTTTTTCCATCAGGCAACCATACACCGCCTCACTGCCCCAACAAGCAGACCACCCACTGCACACCATCCAACCAGGCGACTATCTGCTGGTGAAGAACTTCAGACGCAAGAAACTGGAGACATCGACGCTGGTTCGGCCATTCCATGTGCTGCTCGTCACCAACACCGCCGTCAAGGTCACTGAGATGGCCACCTGGGTCCACGCCTCCCACTGCTAAAGAGTGACAAAGGACCTCGCTACAAGTCCCACGGGGACCAACCCGTGGACAAGCCACCAACAACAGAGTGAGGTGAAATCAGCGCTTCTCTGCTTCACGTGGCGTGCCAAGCCACCACCAAAGAGGATAGAGACATCATCGATGAAAATGCTGAGGCACCCTCCTCGGTTACACCACAGGACGACACGAGCCGTACACCTGTTGTCTGACCAGAACACTGTTACTGCCAACCGTACAACCCAGATGAACCCTGGCCACCTACAAACCTGTCATGTGTGGTTTACGGACAACTACCTGTCTCCTTACTCTCTTAGCCATGATAATCGTGTTCCCCACCCAAACCATCCCATCGGATGGCCCCACGATGAACGCTACCCTTCCCGTCCCCTCAGCAACGTTTCCCAAATCATTGTCCCGCTGTCACATCAACACACAGACTGGAATGCCGAATCACATTCCCCTAAAACCGATGGCAACTCCTGGTGGAACTTTGTTACTAACATAGTGTATAAGGACGGTTTGAACGGTTCCTGTTACGCCTGCACTCTCTTTCCTCACTCACCCGCCCGATGCATTGCCTATTAACCCCCACCCATTGGGCACCTCCTCTGCCCTGTGTGCACTTCACGCCCTAACAAAGACCCACGTTGACAAAACGGCTGGAAATGCCTGGCTTGTGTTTGACTGTCTTCCCAAACCCTGCACTCACCTCACTAATTCCACTGCCCGCGCACTCAAGAGGAAGGTTAAAAGCGCCAGTTGCCTGGTTCATGTTGATGAAGAGGACTCGACTGAAGCTGTGTCAGAGGAGAAGGCATTTATAGGAAAAGGCCCAAAACTGGCGGGCCAATGGTGGGGATGAAGTGCTCTGACCCTTGCTTCGCAATGGCCGTGGGAAAAGCGGGAGTCGCTAATGATGGAAAATCCGTCAGCAAACATTGATAAACGTTACATAATGCCAAATCATTTGTCTGCGTCAATGTTTCGAGTCCCCCAGCTTCAGTCGGAAAAGTAGGGAAAGAGATAGCGTCAATCAAACTGCGATTAGCAACGCCCCCTAGCAGTCCGTGTTCACACAAGAAATCTGTGCCCCTAATTAGAACAGTGATTGAAGCAACAATAGAGTTCCACTGGAAATCGCGTCCATGGAAGCACACAGTTAGAGCCTTGGATCCAAAAGTGACCATGGGCGAACCATTGGCCGCACACAGGGGTGACCTGCAACTACCTGCCATCTTGTCAGCGGCAGTGAGCATAAGCAGGCTAACTTGCGACCCACTGTCAACTAGGAAACTGATGATGACTCCGTGATGAAGAGCAGCTGGTTTTCTCTGCCGGCACCCACAGCCGCAACTGAAGGCCAGCATTGAAGCTTCCCAACGCCTCGTAGGTGCAGGGAGATACACAATGCCGAGCCTTTGCGCCGAATGATTCGTCTCGTTGCCAGCAGAACTCGATCAGCTTCCTCGGTCTCGATAATCGCCATCCGCCAGACAAGCGGAGTTCGCCAACATCGCGCGCACAAGAGGCGATAGTTGTCATAGGAAAATGTGCGGGAAAGGGAATCCGCCCTATTCTGAGCCGAAGAGAGACAACATTTTGTCCATGAGATCCACTGCCCAACCTTGGCAGGGAAAGGAGTCTCTCAGCTCTCTCTGAGTCCGACAAACTGAACTTCCTGAGCAAGAGCTTTCTGAGCGCATCATACTCCTGTTTTGTGGATGTGTACGCAAGGGCTGCAGAACACGACGAGTAGTCAGTTGGTCCAGGGCCGCCACGACCATGTAAAGCTTCGGCTCAACAGCGGTGAGTCCTCGTATGTGGAAAAGCGCTTTGATATGCTGACACCACAAAGGTCTGCCAGAACTCCGGCAGCTTCGTGGTCGTGGCGGTATGGGAAGACACATTTTCATCCACTGCTCAAAACATATTCGCCGCCGGGGTCACCAATGTGGCACTGATAATGGAGTACACACAACTGAGTGTAAACACGTCTTTATTCCATCACTGCGAACAAGTAAATCTGAAGCATTGCAAAATTGCGGCAAAACATGAATATTAACACGCCCCCAACAGCCTGTCTGCTGGTGAGAGGCATCGTTCTCATAAGCATAACCTCAAACCCCTGGTTCAAAACTATATTTCACTGTAGAGTCCTTGGATATTTTGTCCTGTATTTCTCAATTCAGGATTCATGCCTCAATCTGTTCAAAGAGAACTCAAGGCCAAGTGGAAGTTTCAAATGAGCAACCAAATACCACAAGTAGTAAAGATCGGCCATCAACCAGAAGGTCGAGAGCAGTGGTGTCAAACATACGGCCCGCGGGCCGTAACCGGCCCCCAAGGAGGTTCGATCATTCCAGCAGGATAATTCAAAAGTGGAAAAATGCATAAAAGACACGGAATTAATATTTTTAATAACGTGCAATTCATGGAGTATCCGCTAGGGGACACACTGATTTGATCAGAGTAGAAGACAACATTGTTTTGATCAGAGATACCTTGAACAGTGTGTAGTCACAATTTTTAAAAATCCATTTCAAAATGTTGAATCTTAATTTTTAAACGTGTGTATGTGATTGTGTGTAGGTCTAGGGTAGTGCAATGTATTTATATACTTTTTTTATACTTCACGATACACTTGGGGGGAGGCTCCTGAAAAATCTCGTTGTAACAAGTGTGCAATGACAATAAAGTATTCATTCATTCATTCATTCATTCATTCATTCAAGACAACAGCAGCCTCTGTCTGTCACTGAGATGGACACAACACAGCAGACACTATTAAGGACATGAGAACACTTGATTCTTCACACATTTAATAGAACTCTCCGAAGTTTGTAAGGTGTAGGCAGGGATTAAATTTAGATTTTATATGCACTTGTGTAAATGGTTTAAAAATTCCTTTCTTTGTAAATCTCGTTGAATCTTAAAGTGCATTACTATATTTTTCAAGACCATTTATTAAAGTTTTGTGCCTTTGTACAATCAGTGGGATCAGTTGCAATGCATATACCGTATGTGAATGATAAAAGTAAATTGCACATTTGTCGAAGGAAATCTAAGGTGCTTCATGAAATGTTTTGTAAAAGATATGTTCATTCCATTTCAACATTTTCCTAATGTTCTTGTGCTTCTTTGGACCAAAACAAAGGAAAGATATGTTATTTTGGTTATTTATAGCAGACTATGGCATAATTTTAATGGTCCGGTCCACTTGACATCTACAGAGGCCATACGTGGCCGACAATGTGAAATGAGTTTGACACCCCTCTAGCTTTGCAGCCGCATCTCGCCCTGAGCAACAACTCTCTCCCAGTTCAATTCATGATGCAACCACCACTTCTGAGGGCAGAGTGAGTCCTGTCACTGAGAGGCCATCTGCATGTGACAGTTTAGAGACATTTGTGCCCCTTCCAAATGATCCTGCTCTTATTTTTGTGAACGTTTTTGAAACATTAACATTGACAAGTTATTTTGTAAAACAAAGCAAAACTGCCAAATACTCAGATATTGTTCATTTGTGTCAGGGGGCCTGGGGGGTTTCAAAGCATGTATGCTTTGTGTTCGTGTATTTGAGTTAGTTTTTCCACTGTATGTACTCTTGCAAGTATTTTTGCAAATATTTTTTGTTCAGTCCACCCTGCTCCTCCTGCCTCCCTGATTGTATGGGGTCCTCTACCCTCATGCCAAATCATGACATCACAAACAATAAAAGAGAGTAAATCACAGTTAGCAGGAAATACTTCAAACAGTATCCTCCATTCTTTCTCTCAAGAATCAGAACAGACCCAACAACAAAGGAGGTATTACATCACAGTAAGGGATAAATTCCTCTGCAAATTCCTCTTCAATGAAATCTAGTTTTGAACCATGGTACAAACATTTTTGAAATTATGTTCTTATGTATTCCTTTAAAACACAGGTACAGTACATTAAATTTTCAGTCTACTAACTTGATAGACAAGGACTGATACTAACCCCCAAATGAAGTTTCACCAATGGATGTCGCCCTTGGCCCTATGAACCTCTCGAAATCCTCGGTGGTGGCTGGTGCAACATTAAGCAAGGGTTGTGTGGAAAGATCGGACGTCAACAAGAAGCAAACGCATGCAACAATGACCACATGTTGATTGTCCCTGTCCGTGGTGTGTCAGATGTCCTCCGGGACGGGGTCATGAATGAATCGACGAAAGTGTAGTGTTGGGGAGTTGGATGAATGACCATGAGAGGGGCTGTTGTAAGTGTGAGCGGGAATGTCATGGTGTCATGATGAGAGGGGTGGGGGTTGTGGTTCGTCAGTGATAAATTGACTTACTGTATAGCGGTCGTTTTCTTCAGGACCTTAGGGTAGACTACCTGGTCCCAGGTTGATTTTCACCGGGGTTATTTTGCCCGTATACCGTGAAATCAACCTCTATTGAATGGTGTCACCAATCAGTGGGTTATTTTTTTTTCATCAGGTGGTGGGATCGCTCAGCCCAAGGTGGATTTGTGTGCAATAATTACTCCAATAAAGAAAAAGCATATCTTTTTTTTTCTTTTTGCATCATCATATCTCTATTAAAAGCATTCTTCTTTGCGGCATAATCAATTAATGATTGCAGGCATACGCATTCTTCATTGCAAGCATGATCAATGCATCATTAATAATATGCAAATATATAATAACTAAAACAATCAACCTCACAGTGTTTATACTACATTTGCTCATATCGTCACATAGAACCTTCCTGTCAAACTTTATTCAGTGGAGTCTTGTCATAGTTGTACTCAGGGACTAAAAAAATAGGTTATCACCAGTTTTAAAATAATCAGAAAAAATACAGGAAAAGATGGTTAAAAATCATCTACGACATTTAGATATTGAAGTGCAATCATGTCTCCATTAGCCGAGCCGTTTTCTATATCAGAACCTTTACCATCCAAAAGCAACAGCAGAGGGTACATTCCATTCACTTTTGATGTCGTGGGCGTACCGGCCGTAGTGATAAACCGGAGAAGCAGAGCCTCGATACAGGAAAGTCAGCAACATCCACACAATGTCAAGATAGCCGGGAAAAAAATGTAAGAGAGATTAACACACCATTTTAGAAAAAAAAATTTAACGTCACTGTAGAGGAGGGGAGAATTCTGTTTCTTTACGGCCCTCCTTGGACACAAGTCCTTTTCTTTCTCTGTAAGGCGGAAGAAGACCCAACACCACGTTGTCTTTTTCTCAGTTTATCACAACACAACACGAATCGATTCGGGCTCCTGAGAGTTTCAGATTTCATCAGGAAGCCCAGACAAAATACAGTCACACGTTTATATAGGCATAATATGTAAATGCGGGGCGGGCAGTCCTTCCCCTTATGTAAACATCAGAGACAAAGAAAGGTCAATGCAGTTCAATCTTGGCATGGTGACAGTACAGACCGCATCTGCTGTTTTGTTGTTTTGTCTGGTTGTAAAGTGTCCTTGGGTGTCTCGGAAGGCGCTTATAAATAAAATGTATTATTATTATTAAGATGGGAGGAAGTGTTTGGGGCTGTCAAGTTGCCCCAGGAGAAAGAGCTGAGGAGAGCAAAAATACTACCTTGTTTTGTCTTAAGTGCTTCAGCAGATGTTCATTATAGAGTTCAGTATCCACAGTTTACATGGTAAGGCGAAATTTCCTCAACAGTCACAAAGGTTTTACCACTAATTCTGACGACAAGGGCGTGGTCACAGCCGAAATGGTCCGGTTCAGTGTGGAAGGCCCTCAGGGCGTGGTTGAACAACACCGTTCACCACATATCGCACACGCTCCATTGGCCTCAGCCAAGAGCACATCCACCGCTGTGCGGTCCCGGAACGTCAGCAGAGAGGTGACTGTCAATTGTTTTACTTCCAATAGCCAAAAAGGCTTCCTCAGTATAATTTGCAAGCTTCTGAACACTGTAGTGGAGGTAGCTGATTCCGTCAGCAACCTGGTTAACCAATTTATACTCACCCAGTACGCCACGAGGAACTCCAATTGCACCAATATAGATGAAATCTCAAATATCCTCTGCTGTGGATGGACGCATAGTCATGAGTAAAAATAGCTTCTTAATTGTTTTTCAATTGTTTTCCAATTATTTTCAAATTATTTTCTGCGCTAACTATTTTCTGCGCTAACTATTAACTATAATTCCCCCTCTTTTTCTTTTTTTGTTTATTAAAAAGAAAAAGAAAAACTGCCGCGATAATTATTTGCCTATAAAATTGTTAGAAATATACTTCTGTGTCAAATTGAAACCTGAATTAACATTAAAAAACAAAAGAAAGAAATATAGTAACACTCACAGCGAAGAATAACAATATCAACATTGATTTTTAAACCGTAACAGAAGAGAAACTAAACACAACAATACAACACCAAACAAAAATTAAGTAAACAATAAAAAATCACGTATAATCTTTATTAGTATTTTATTTTTTCAAATCAATGCACTGTTTGAACTATTTCACCATTCTGAAAACAAAATTAAACAAATCAATAAACGATAATAAATTCACATTCAGTTCAGCAACATCAATTCAGGAACACAATACATTAAAAGAGTTAGATCTCCAAAATAAAATGATTAAAAGCTTTTGTGCTTTTTTTTATGAGACTGAAAAGATCAATTAGATATAGAACACTTTCCATCCAAAACAAAAATGTATAAAACCATTCACCAACATTTATTTATTTATTTTTACATCATCAAGATCACTGGTGTCAAACTTGAAGTCTGGGGGCCAGATCTGGCCCGCCACATGATTTTATGTGGTCCGCGAAAGTAAATCAAGCGCGTCAACTTCCATGATCCTTGCTAAAATTAGTACAGAAATATTACATTTTAACGTTGAGCAAATAATGTCGAGGTTTTATAATAATTTTGTAATCCTGTTAACACTCACTCAAACAATAATTGAACAAACTATCATCGTTAATTTAATTGATTTCAAAATTGGAAATCTAAAAATACCGTTGAGTTAAATTATACAAATAATAATATATACAAATTTATTTAAATTTCACCGTCGTACCGGCCCAACGAAGGAAGATGCAACCCCAAAGCGGCCCTTGACATAGATGAGTTTGACAGCCCTGGTCCAGGTCTGTTAGCAAAGTGCAGACTGTCCTTCAAAAATACATCTCCCTCTCTCATGTGCTGAAGGAGAACACAAATATCAGAAAAAGAAGTTCAGTGCAGTGTCAGTATGTTAGTGTGGATGGATGGATCTCAAGGAGATCCGCCTGTTATAAAACCACTTTGCTAAACACAAACTGGACCACCTGGGGCTCAACACCTCCATGTGTAACTGGCTGCTGGACTTCCTGACGGGGAGACTACAGACAGTTCGGGTATGCAGAAATACTTCCAGCACCATTATGATGAATATGGGGCCCCTCCAAGGTTGTGTGCTGAGCCCCCTCCTCTTCACTCTGCTGACCCGCGACTGCATTCCCTCATCCAGCTCCAAAATCTTCATTAAGTTTGCGGACGACATCAACAACCATAAGACAATCTACAGGAGTGAGGTGAGCAGGTTGGCCTTGTGGTGCAAAGACAACAATCTAGACCTGAATGTGGAGAAAACGAAGGAGATTGTTGTGGACTTCAGGAGAACGCACACCCAGCATGCTCCGCTGACCATGGACGGTGCCGCAGTGGAGAGGGTGAGTAGCATCATGTTCCTTGGTGTGCACATCTCTGAAGACCTGACATGGAGCCTAAATACCACCTCACTGGCCAAAAAAGCCCACCAGCGCCTGTCCTTCCTTCGCAAACTGAGGAGAGCAAGAGCCCCGCCCACCATTATGCAGACATTCTGTATAGAGGTACCATTGAGAGCATCTTGACCAGCTGCATCACCGTGTGGTACGGCGCTTGCACCGTGTCCTGCCCAAAGAGTCTGCAGCGCATTGTGCAAAGCCATCCAGATCGCAGGTGACCCTACCCACCCATGTCACAGCCTCTCGACCTGCTGCCGTCGGGGAGGAGACTGCGGAGTCTCTGTGCTCCAGATTTTGTCTGCTGTTCTTGAGCCAGCAGGCCGGCCAGTTTATTCCACCAGGCGGTCAGGAGACTCAACTCCTTCAATGTTCTGCCCGCACTACTCCTCCACCCCCACCCCCCACCACCACTGCCTCCTGCCACAGACGGTGACCCTCCCTCAGCATCTGACATCCGATTATTGCACTTATCAATTCACTACCTAAACTTGAACCTGCAATAATCAGTCGTGCCCTTGGTTGTCTGTTGTTCGCTATTTATTGTTTTATTTGCTCATATTTATATATTTATGTCTGTATGTATTTTTATGCAGTTCAGTTTGCTGCCCTTATTTTTAGCCGTGTGTGTTTCAATGCACTGCATGTTGGCACTGTGGTGAAGAGAAAAAAGTAATTCCATCTGCGGTGTATGTTGCACATAGAGCATATTTGACAATAAATCTGTTCCTCATGAAGTTGATAGATTACAAAAAAAACTTTTTCCATGCTCTTTGCCAACTTCTTTGTTGTCATGTCGTCTGTTGATTTCAAAATTATACTTTCAATTTTTTTTTTAAAAACCTGAAGAAGCTATGGGGTAGGGGGGCTTGCTGAGATTTTAGGTAATCCAGTTTCACTGTTCGTAAAATAAGAAAACTGTTTACTGTTCGTAAAAGTGATTTGTCTCACAATGGAAAAATTTACAGAAGCAAAATTTGGAGGGAAGAAAGTAGAAAAACCTTAAGTATTTGCATGCATAAAATAAAATTAAAAAACGGCAAGCACATGTCAGGAAGAGCTCAAATCTTTAAAAATACCATAAAATAATCATGCAAATTGAAGCTTTACTTTATTGTAAAGTAAAAAAAAAGAAATCACAAGGAGATTGGATGAAAATTATCTTCCTGATATTTATCGGATAGGAAGTGCTGGCAGCAGTGTCTAACCAGCAGCCATCTTAGCCCCGTTTTAGGTATGAAGAGACATCATTAAAACATTATTAAAATGTAATCTGCGCAAACGTGTTATTTCAGAATTGTGTATAAAGATGGTGGCCCATGGCAGCGACCAAAACGTTGCTCTCGCTTTTAAAAACGGTTGTTGGCCCCTGCAATCGATCGAAAGAACGTACCAAACCTGCTTTGGTCGACCAAACTCGAAACTTCTCGAAACTACTGTCATCTTCCTCTTTTGCGCAGAGCAAATCATCCTCGTAATCTGTCGTTCCCCTGCACACATTTTTACTTGGGTCATTACATTTCACACTCACTCTCAATCTCTGTTGGGCGACGAAACGCGTCTCTTTGCAAGCTAGGCTAAGAAGCTTGGCCGAATGATGTTATCATCCAATAAAGGATTTACATACGGCATCGAGACTTTCGTGCGTTCAGTTGTAGTGAAAGAAGAGGGGGGTGGTATTTTGAAGCGTCCAATTCTTAATTAAGTGAAGCGGGTATAAGTAGTGTGTTCAGCATCGGTACAGGCCGCAACAACGATGTACGGCACAACTTATTTCAAACTAACTTAATTGCAACGCGAAACGCAGTGTTGTTAATGTGTGAATACTGTACCTCTGCATATAAGAGCTGTTTAAAACACATGCGAATCCACAAAGGAGGGAAACCTCTATCCTGCTTAGTTTTAGTAAAAGAGACTCTCTGAAGGATAAGGTCAAGAAACACGTGTGCTGGTGAGGAATGTGGTTTAACACAGAGAGTCCAGTATTTACCATAAAACAGGATCCCTCGTTTTTCATGGTGAAAGGGGACCATAAACGCCATGCGAAAGGTGAAAAGAGAAGGGAGGATTTGCCTCAGTTTTGGAATTTTTGTGTATGTGTATGTGGGGACCAGCATGTTTTAAATATGCAAACATATTTGAGAACAAGATGACAACAGTGCAAGTATTTACTGAAATATTTAACTATAAAACCTTATACAGTAAATAACATTCATCAACATTGCTCATGAGAGATGCGAAGAGGCTCGTGTTGGTGGCATAGAAGGCGGCTCTCACTTGACTCGTACAGTTCACTCAGAGACTCTTCTGCTGGAGACGCTGACCATGTAGCTGAGCTTTTTAAATTGAAGAAAAACAAGGTGATGTTATGACGTTCATCTTGTTTTATTAGTTAAAATAAATTGAAGGTTCCTTTTTTATCAGACAACTGTTTTTTTGTGTGTGTGAAGAAAAAAAATCATTTCCAAGCTGACAGTTTCGGCTGTCACTTCAGCCTCCATCTGAGCTCTTTCCTTGTGACATGTCTAACTCACCAACAACTGTTCAACTCATCATCACACACGTGATTCTTAATCTGACACTTCCACGAGAATCTTTGGCCACAATCTGAACAGACAAAAGGTTTCTCACTGGTGTGTGTTTTAACTGTTACTTTGGGAGAATTGTTGATCACACACTGAACAGGAAAAAGATTTCTCACCATTATGCATTCTTGTGTGCCTTATTAAGGTTCCCCTACAAGAGATTTTCTGACCACAGTCTGAGAATCTGGGCCACTTTTTCTGTGGTCCCTCTTTGGATTCTTCTTCTCCCTCCTCTGGCTTTTTGTGAAAAAGGAGCGCTTCGGGTGCAACTGTCGGGTCGAGGAAGCATGCAGCAGCAGTGAGAGGTGAAGACTGCTGTCACTGCTATCAAGAAAGCAGCTGAACTGCTTGCCCATGTTTGCCTTCATCTTCATTGCGAGGGAAGCTAGGTCCTTGAAGCTCAAACCCTGGGCATGGGGAAACACAGACAGGTGACCCTGCAGGTCCAGGTGGGCAGATATCACAAGGGAGAAAGACTGTGGAGCATCTGGGTATGCTCAGCGAATGGGGAGGATTAAACTCTCTTTGAGTTTGAGCCCTCAGTCTCTGCCACTCACTTGGCAGGAGATATCCATCCATTTTCCGATCTGCTTTATCCTCACAAGGGTCGCCGCGCAGGTGTGTGTGTGTTATTGCTCCTTTTGTTTATTAAAAACGACGGATTTCTTCAGCGACTGCGTACATCCTTCTTTCCGCATTGAAGAGCATTACAGTGGGTTCGGAGAACGTATGGGTGAAGTTTGTTCATTTGATGATCAGATACACTTCTTCGACTTCACTGCTGTGCTCTCTCTGTCATTATTTTTCGACACATCAAGCATTCTTTTAAACTGTTGAATTATTTTTCTTCCCCGCTTTTGAGGCTCCAAATATTGGAAGCAAAATGAAAAAAAATGGACTCGGTATCTTATGTCACTTTTAAACAAACAAATATGTCAGATTTTTTTTTAAATCCATCAAATTCCACCAAAACTGACATTATTCCTAATTGACAGTGCAGAACGAAACTGATTGTCGACAATGAGGGTATACAACAGATTAACTCAATAAATGACGACATGTTATTTAACCTCATATATCGCAGCACGGTAAAATAAACAAAAACAACCATTCAAATGTTTTTTTCCCCAATTAAAAAAAAAAAGTTATTGTACTGTACTGTGTACTGTATTTCCCTTTACTCGGCGATTCTTCCTCTTCCAGGATGTTTGTCCGAATGGAGTTGCCGTACATTGTTGTTCGCTAGCTCTAGCTGGATCTCCACATGCCCAAACTACTCGACGTGTTCAATTCAAAATAATCATAATAATAGTCAAAATAAAGAACTCTAACCCACCTTTTTTGTCGAATTAAAGCTAAATATACTTTAGCCTCGACGCAGAACGAACATAATTACTTTATTAGACATTAACATCATTATCGCAAGCAACTGGACCTAGTTTAGCTTACTGAACCCGGTTTGCTAGCCTCTTCGTCGCGAAGCATAGCTCAAGTGTGGACGTAAAGTGTTGTGATTTTCTTTGAAAATGCGCCCAAGAAGAACAGCAGAGAACGAGGAGCAACTTTGTGGGGCAAAAGCGGAGAGCGGCGGTGTTTTCAAGAAGTGTCGATTTGGCTCACGCAGAGCAGGTTTGGTCACTTCTAGTTATGACTCCATCGTCGGGGAACTACTTTTTTCCCCCTGTCATTATTAACCATTTCCATAGCAGAAAGCTGTGTTTTCTGTCTAGAGTGGACACGCCAGCTGCCACTATTTTTCATGCTTTCATACGCGCACATGTTGCAAGGGCCAGTTTCAAAATACAGTACTGTAAAATCTTTCGGAGACATTGATGTCCATTGACAGTCAAACCTCGGTTTTCGACCATAAATACACGAGATCCTTTCGCCACATCATTGACTTTAAGATGGTCTTTCTTTTTTAGGATGCTGTTAATTTTCGGCATGCCGAATTCCTCAGCCAACATAGACACACGCACACCTGATTCATGTTTCACGATCAAATCTTTCTTAAATTCAATAGGTTTGCGCAGTATTTTCCTCTTTTTTTTCACCAGCTTTACTACTTCCACTTGCTTTCTTTTGCTCCTTTTTTTCACCAGCTTTACTACTTCCACTTGCTTTCTTTGGTGCCATGCAGAAATAACAAATAACTTTGTTGAACACGTCTGCTCACAATGGATCCTTCATTTCTTCATCTGCCCGAGGAAGCATCACTTCCTCGTGTAAGGAAGTCTAGAGGAGTCGAGTGGCGCATTCAAGTGCGCTCAGTTTGGTCAAGAACTGGAAGCCGAGGGGAGTCGAGTGACGTATTCAGGTTTGCTTAATTTGGTCGAGAACCGATTTTTGTAATCCGAGGCATAAAAAACTCAAAATTTTTGGTCGAAAATTGATTTGGTCGAGAAAAGAGACGTTCGAAAACCGAGGTTTGACTGGATTACTTGAACGATTGCTGCGCCCTTTGTAGATCCTCACAACAGACACTTAATGGAAAAATCAACTTTTTCTTCAACACAGCAGATGCCCGGCACGTGTTTTTCAGCCAATAGTGAACGAACTAACACATTTCGTTGACCGTTAAATGTCAGCCTCATTGGACACATCCCCACCGTCCTGTAGCTGGAAGGAAGGCACTATTTTTAATGACTTTGGAGCCTTATTTTATCCACTCAGAGATTTTTGGATGCATTCACGTGTAGCTCGTTAATAGTTGTCTCACTTGGGTGGCAGCAATTGCTTGTTGTTTTGTGGCACAGTGCTTTTTGGCACAAATAACTGTGAATGACTTCCTTAGTATGCCTGACCCATATTTGAGCCACTTCTTGTCAAAGCCATTGCCTCATGTGTTTTTGAGACAGTATAAAAAGAGGAAAAAAAAGTTTCAATCAATACACATGGTCTTTCCGTTGTGATGTTCCAAATTGTAAACTTTTATTTCAATAAACACAACGTGCTTGGATGCAAAAAACAGGCATTTTTTACCTCTTTGTGTCACCCACCAGGGAAAATCATGATGCCAACCATACCGACTAGCTCGGCGTTCAAACACGATTCCATCTGTTTATTCTGTAGTTGCTTCAGGTCATTCTGCTGTTGATATCGCACCTCCATAGTAGTGCAACCCTGCAACTGCAGTTAAAATACGTCGTTGCTGCAAAGGGACATCAACCGCTCAATCAGCACAGCTGGAGCTTTGCATTGTGTTGAGCGAGATCAATCAGTTTGGCTGGGGGTGGCAGAAAATGAGCTGGAGGCGGCCGCCATGCCATTTTGAACGCAGGAAAAATCCTGCAATCAAATTTGGCAACCTTGATAACACTGTACTCTGTGTAATAATACATCATTATGTGTGTTGGTCTTCTCGTGTCTTTCAGACATCCGCAAAGATGCTTGTCCTGAGCGTCTGGATGCAGAGCCCTCCCACTTTAAAGAGGAAGAGGAGAAAAAGGAGGTCTTCTACTTTAAAGAGGAAGAGGAGCAACAGGCTCCTTACATGAAAAAAGAGGAGGAGCTTAAGCACCCTTACACCAAAGTGGAGGTGGGTAATCCGCCCGATATCAAAGAAGAGGAGGAGGAGGATATCAGCAAGTTGCCATTGACTTGTGTCCCTTCAAAGAGTTTAGATGAAGATCAAAATGGGACGGAGCCTCCAAGCAGCAGCTCGTGTCAGCGCAGGACAGAAGGTGATGGTGACCACCATGGAGCATCACAAACAGACGGCCTCATCGCTCCACTGTCAGATAGTGACATCTCGTCAACTGCTGCTGATGAAGATAAAGAGTCTGATGGTAATCTCACATGTCACACTGACAACAAACCGTGGAAATATCCTCGGTGTGAGAAAAGGTTTGCTGATATGAATGGTTTGAAATTACACACGAGAACTCACACTCGTGAGAAACCGTTCACCCGTTCAGACTGTGGCCGGAAATTGTCTCGTCAGAGAAACTTAAAAAGTCACATAAGAACGCGCACTGGTGAGAAGCGTTTCTCCTGCTCAGACTGTGGCCGAAAATTCTCTCATAAGGGAACCTTAGTAAATCACACAAGAACACACACTGCTGAGAAACCTTTTTCATGCTCATTTTGTAGCCAAAATTTTTCTCAGAAGCAACACTTAAAACGTCATACAAGTGTACACACTGCTGAGAAACCTTTTTCGTGCTCAGTTTGTGGTCAACGATTCTCCCAGAAGAGAGTGTTTATAAAGCACACAAGAACCCACACTGGTGAGAAACCCTTTGCCTGCTCAGTTTGTGACAAAAGATTCGATCAGAAGAGAGACTTAACAAAGCACGCAAGAACTCACGCTGGTGAAAAACCTTTTTACTGCTCAGTTTGTGACAAAAGATTCTTTCAGAAGGGAGACTTAACAAAGCACACAATAATCCACACTGGTGAGAAACCTTTTTCCTGTTCAGATTGTGGCCAAAGATTCTCTCAGAAGGTCAATTTAAAAAAACATGTACGAACACACACTGGTGAGAAACCTTTTGCCTGTTCAGATTGTGGCCAAAGATTCTCTGAGAAGGGAACATTAACAAAGCACGTCAGAACCCACACCGGAGAGAAACCGTTTACCTGTTCAGATTGTGGCCAAAGCTTCTCTCACAAGGGAAGCTTAAAAAGGCACACAAGAACGCACACCGGTGAGAAACCCTTTGCTTGCTCATTTTGTGGCCAAAGATTATCCTGGAAGTATCAGATTCAGAATCATAAGTGTGTTGATAATATGAGCAGTAATCAATGAAATTTTCACATCCCATCTGAGCAGGCTTCATCCGGCTGATTGTATTTGATGTACCTTGTTCTTGGGCTGCTGAACTTCTTTTCCTTGACTGCATTGAAAAGTTTGTTGTTGAAGACAATCTAGCATTCTCATCGGGGGTATAATACATGATTGGATTCTTCATTATAGTTACTTTTTATTTGGATTGCAGTTCTTTTATTAAATGTAGTTTGTTTTAATAAGTTTTCAGAGGAAGTTTGGTCATTTGTATTGCAAATGAAATGAAAAGAACGTTTAAATGACAAAAGAATATGCGAAATGAAGCCAATATGTGTCTGTTAGTAATCAATAAAGCCTTACTTTGACACTCTAATCAATACTTCGTATCCACAACTTTGTCGTGGAAAATAAAGAGCCCCAGATGCTCCTCTTAGTTCTGTTTAGTTTACTCCCGACTATGTTCGTATTTTACCAGCGATCAATACAGTGACTGGTAATGAAGAGAAAGCGACATCAGGGTGAAAAAATAGTTTGGAGTGCGGTGTGCAAAAATGCAAAAGGTGAGCAAGTGAAATGACTCGTGCTAAAGAGCTGTCGCGCAGAATTCCCAAGGAACAAGGACCATGGCGAAGAAGAAGGAGACGTGGGAGCCGAGGCACGCTGACAACAGATGCATTTTCAAGAATTCTTGAAAGCACAGCCAGAAAGTCAAGTATCCACATCGTTTGGCAGCAACCGGTAACGTGCGGTGAGATTCTTAACCGGTGAGGCACTAGCTTCTGTTATCCACCATCGCTCCTGAGGAGGTTGCTGACCACCTGCTAGCTTCATCGGTTCCTTCGCTAAGATGACAAGCGCACGGTTGGCTTTCCATTATGGCTTCTTGGAAGCTTGGTCGCGGCGCAGGGTCTCGGACGTAGTACGAGGGCCTTAAGTTCACGGCATCTTTCCTGGAGTCGATTGTTCAGGCGAATGGTCATCTCATGAGTTCCTCCAGGTGAGTGATGTCATCATGAACCGCCAGTACATTTTGAACTGAAGAGCTGAGTCTGAGAAAGAAGACAGGATTTCCGGGCGTGCATTGCTCACAGCAACAGCCCAAGAACTAGCCTGGGCTATCAACAGACTCCTAACAAACACAACTTTAGGAATCTTGGAAATAAGTGGAGTGTCGTTGGTCAAAGATGAGAGCACGGTGAAATTGACCGCATTGCTTGGGTTTTCTATGATAACGAGATGGGTGAGGTGGGTTCTGCTCAAGGGATGCCACTAGATGTTGGTACACCCCAGTGGTGGTGGTCAGCGACTCAGGGGGAGGATTCCCTGAAGTGTGAGCAAGGCGATCGCACCGCAGAGCTCCATGAAATCTGTGTATGCCGCTCGTCCCAACTTGAAAAACCAATAATCGTCCCTGTGACCTAGGCGATATTCAGAGTAAGAGATTGTGGTTTGGAAATTGAATGCTTCCGCTGGTGGGTCCTGCAAAATGGCTGTACAGCACGGGAGATCATTTGTGTTTTTCCGCGTGTTAAGTGTCCACCCAACACGTCGGAACGTATCGACTTTGAAGACTTCCTTGCGTCCAGTGATGTGTGTCGATGCGAAGCTGCTCCACATTCAGCCACACGAACCACAGTGGAGATGTCGGGGCTGTTGGACAGCATTGGTGCTCCTGGATGGCTGCTGAAGTTGAGGATGAGGAGAGAGGAGTGTCGGCACGAAGTGCAGTTGCGTATTTGGAACTGAGAGTCGCCGCTTGGAATTGGAATGGATTTACATGGGACAGGAGAAGTGAACCAATCTCTTTTTTTCATCAATGGATGCTACAGCTTCTTGTTGACTTTGAAACTTAGCTTTTAACCGATGTGTGCACATTTTGAGCACGACATTTCTGATCCATTGGTGAAAGGACACTTTGTTTCTCTCCTCTTTCATCTCAAACTGCTTTAAACAACAAAGCGTATGAGGAACAAGTGGTTAGGATTGCATGATCGTCTGTGTTTTATGTTATGTGTTGTGTTTATTATTTTACTTTAAGTTAACCGTTTTGTTAAGCGCTTTGTTACAGCTGCAGCTGTTGTGAAAGCGCTACATAAATCAGCATGTATTGTATTGTCTTGTATTGTATTGTATCCTGCCGTCCCACCGGTTGCCCTTGGCTGGCCAAAGCTTTCATTAGCTTCTCCGACTCTCCGGTCGAGTTGTTTGCGCATTGGCCTCACAGCACAGGGTTCGATTCTGGCTCTGGCCGTCCTGTGTGGAATTTGCATGTCCTCCCTGTGCTTGCGTGGGTTTTCTCCGTGTACTCCGGTTTCCTCCCACATTTTAAAAATGTGTGTGGAAGGTTCATGGAATACTCTAAATTTTATCTAGGTGTGAGTGTGAGCCCAGATGGTTGTTCCTCGATGTGTGCCCTGCGATTGGCTGGCAACTATATCAGGGTGGACCCCACCTATTTCCTGAAGACAGCTGGGATAAGCTCCAGCATGCCTGCGACCCTTGTCAGGACAAAAGGATGAGAACATTGATGGATGAATGGAGTCTACGGGATCCATGCTTGGATAATTCTGTGATGTTTCAGAACAGTCTGGAACAGGAGTGGATCCCACGAATGCAGACGAGAATAACTGGAGTACAAAAAAAAATTGCTTACAAAAAATAAGGTCACGAGACTGACAAAATATAACATAAAACACTGATAACAGGATCACAACAATACCTACAGAAGCGCTTGCAAATGGCAAGGGAAACGAAAGAATGTGAAATAACGTCTCGATAAAGGGCAAGGAAAAGCCAAAGAAAAACCAAAACACACAGACGGCCACACAACAAAACAAGACTCGGTCAAAATGGAACAAGAGGATATTGAACCAGACAAAGAGCGAGATCGAGGAAGGTGGAGAAAACAAGCACTTCGATGACAGTCGTGACTCGTGAGCAAGGTAAATAACCTGACAATAGCTTGGCTGTCCGTTTGAACCAGGCGATTACAGTATAATGACATTGCGTAACAGGTGTGGAGCGGGAGGAACAGCCCTCTGATACCACCTACTGGAGACAAACAGAACAGGACCATGACACTTCCCTGGGGTAAGATATCAAAATGTGAACCCCAAAACGCAAGATATGGGTCAAAATAGAATTTTAGAATAACTGTTTTCAAGGTGCACTCGAAGGCTACTATAACCTTTGTGCTTCTTTTTTTTTCTCTTTTATGACACAAAGGGAAAAAAATGTCCATAATGGTATCTTGGCTTTGAAGTGTAATATCAAAGTCATTTCTGAATATTTTTTTGCTTGCGACCACTCAAAATGTTCAGTGGCATCAGACCTATCCATTCATATATAGCTTTTATTTATTTATTTATTTTGATGCCCTCTACGGACAATAAAAGCAATAAAAGGCAATATTGTGCTATGAGTCAAAGTAACTATCTGCATATATATAAAAAATACATTCAAATTGGAATATTCAAGATGAACAAATTAGAGTTACTTTGACTCAAAAATTAATTTTTTTCTAAAATTGTCACCTGAAGTATCTAAATCGAGACTGAAGCGCGCACATTTTGAAAATAAACCGCTCAGTACGTCACAGGCAGGCTGGGCCTGAACCTCCTGCGTCACAGTTCCTGTGTGCATATGAGTTTAGTGAAAATGTTGGTGATTGAACAGTCAGAGCCGAGGTGCTGCCAAAAAAGAACCCTTTCTGCACTGAAATACAATGAAATAAATTTTGATTCAGTTTGCTGCGATACATACTGGATACTTCATACTTGACCATAAAGTTAATTTAAAACGTATTACCTCAATTCAAAAACAAAATCTGACGTTGAAATGAAAAGTTTTGTATTTGTAACATTGAATATGAAAATGAACAGAATCTAATTTTCAGTGAGGATCAAATACAGTTTCAAAGAAAAAAAATCTATCCTTTCAAATTCAAATTGTACAATTCAGATTCAGTTATTCAATATGATTCAGAGTAAACTATACAAATCCATCCATAATCCGAGCCACTTCAACAACTTCAATCCATGTATTTTAAATTTGGTATAAACTATTTAAAAGTTATTCACGTTTAGTTTTTGGTGGCAAATATTCCGCCCCACAGTGTCACAAATAGTTTAAGAAATGTCAAGGGTTATTTTTGCTGACCATTCATTGGTCATGACATGTACAAATGTTTGTTTTTCTAACACACTGTCCATCCTTGTTTTCTTACAGCCGCTGTGAGACCCAACAGCCTCACATCTTGGGCCTCAGACCAGGAAATTGATGTCACAATCAAAAGATGGCTACATTTGGATCCTGATCAGGATGGTGACAGGAAGGAGAGCATGAGAAGAAAAGAGGTCATGGATGTCATGGATCTGTTTGTGACCAACAGGTAGCACTGTGGGGCTCTGCCTGGAGCTGCACACCTGTTGGTCATTGTGTAATTAGTGCCACTTTAAAGGACTTGATGCCCGACCACTCAGTGTCGGGTCATTGTTGCTTTTTGCTACTGTCATGTTAGTTTGTTTGTTTGTTTGTTTGTTATGTTTCGATAATGTTTTTGGTATTGTTTCTGTTAGTGATGGGAAAATGAGGCCTCATGAAGCAATGAGGCTTTCCATCCAAATGGTTCGTTCCTGGGCCGAGGCATCATGAGGCCTCATTTGTACTATTGCGCCATCATGTGGACAATCAATGTCATGACAGTGATTAAAATGATACGATGGATTTGATGTAGAGGTAAGATCGGGCCAAAAAAAATTCAGCCCGACCCGAGCTCAACCAATTAACTTGATTTGCAGGCTCGGGCCCGAAGCAAACCCAACATTTTCGATTTCATTTGTGATGACTCAGGAGGAGGAGGGGTGATTTGTGATAAATTAAAGCGCGTCTCTTGTCACAAAATTTAAGTTAATAAAGTCTGTATAATTGTTTACATATTTTAAACATTTGTTTCTGCAGAGGGTACTTTAACTGACAATTTTCCATCATTGACGGATATTTTTTTAAGAGTTGTAGGAAAAATTTAAGGCCGTCCGTCATTTTGACAGTTTGAAAATTGGGCCATTAACCACATCAGAGAATCTAGCGCGGCTATTAGAGAGAAGCAGGGAGACAAAGAAAAACAATGGCTGGATAATAGACACAGAGACAGGAAGGAGTTCTTTGAATTGTCATTGCAAGAGTTTAGTACAGTACGTGTTGTGATGAGGCAACTTGTTTTTTTGCAAACCACGGTCTCTCGTGGCCAAATTGACGGCCTCGAAATGGGGGGGAAAAAAAATAAAAAGAAGTCAGTTCTGTTTGAGTTGTCTCCTTATTTTTTGCAGGGCCCTATAATGCCTCAACATAGATGAAGTGTTCTCTTGGTACCCAAGTTCTTTGGAACAAAGTTTACACTTCACCTTTTGAAATATCAGCAAGTAGAGGAAATACATTGAAACGTGGGATGCACTGTGCTGTCACATTGATTTACAATATATATTCACACTGGTTATTATAATTTGTACCTTTTTAGGAGAGATCTGCTCAAAATGATCCCAGACAGCGGAAGTTCTCTTGTTTTTCGTTGTGGACGGTGGGGTGCGTCCAAAGCCGTCCATTGCAAAACGAATCGGATTGAAGTGAATTGCGGTTTGGAAATGCGAGTTGGATGCCTCAGTGTCACCTGCCAGCTCATTGTCGTCCCGGTGCGTCCTTTTATGTCGAATCACCCGCGAAACAATTTGTTGGCGGTGACGTAGGAATCCCGTCTCGCGAGGCCTCGGACGTAGCAACGCGCGTCACGAGGCTTCGGGCGTGGCCACATGCGTAATCGACACATGCCTCGAAGCGCGCTTCGCTGATTTTTTTTCCGGTTTACTCGGCACACGCATCGGAGCCTCGGCACAGTTGGGCACATCACTAGTTTCTGTTATTGATAGTTTTGAGCTTCAGTCATGGTTTTTTGTTTGATACTTTGGACTTTGTTTGTTTAGGATTTAGTTTGCTGTGTTTTATTAATACAATCTTTCAACTACACCCTGCTCTTCCCTCCTGCCTGCTTTTTGAGGTCCACCACCACCTCGCAACGTGACAATGGAGAGCGCAACAATTTGATGGATCGAAAAATGCCATTCAAGAGTAAGCTGCATCCCAATTTGGACTTTGTGTTCACTGTTTAATAAAGAAAATTGCATTTTTCCAGTGTAGATGCAGTTAAATGTAAGGTTCACTAATTATGACAATAAACATATTTTTTATAACAGTCGTTTTTGAGACTTTTTTTTAATGTGGGTCAAATATGGCTCATGAAAGATGTGGCTTAGTTAAGGTTGAATTTAGGCTGATATCAGGAACCTGTTCTGGCCCGCAGTCGGGCCGGAGTAAGGCCAGATATGGTTCTACAATGTGGCTCAGATCTGGGACTAATGCGGCCCACATCATGGATGCCAGACATGGGCCACTGCAGGACCGTCATTCATTGAGGTATGTGGCCCGAGTGCACGTGCCGTGTCTGCCCCAGAGCTGGGCCAGACCAATTTTGCTGACTGGGTACCAGTTTTGCCGACTCTTTGCGGACGTCATCCAAGAGGCAGCCTCGCTTGCTGCGGTCTGCATTGGGGCCGAGATGGAAGCCCACCGAAGGCACCCTCGCTTGCTTTTAGTGGCGGGCGGAAGCGCGTCACGGACGTGATGGAAGCCCACCGAAGGCTGACGGGCAACCAAATCAACTCGACAGGCAGCACGGCGGGTCACTCACTTGAGAAAGGACGCGGGTAAGTTCGCAGCTCTTCTGTGTTGGGGGTTGGGGGGCTTTACTCAACAAGCCCCCGAGATGCTGACTGTCGCGAGCTTCTCGGGGGCTTGTTGAGTAAAGCGAGACAAATGGACAGAAAGAGAAGTCCCATTTTCAGAAAGGAAAAAAGCGTCGTCATCCAGCAAAGCGATATGTTCAAAGGAGCGGGAAGAAGTCTACAACGGATCGAGTCCGACCCCCCGTGATGTAATGAGATATCAATGGATCATTTTTTCCCCCCCATATCAGAAAGGAAAAGGAAAAGTCTGCTTGTGTGTGCTCAACTCATCTATTTTTCCAACTCTGTCCATTTCTAGGTCGATTTTCTCGTGTGTTCGAGGGTCTTGCCTTTCATGCATTCAAGACATTGATCAATGCCATTCTTATTGATGACCATATGTCACAAATGTGTCAAATTTATAATCTTAATTTCGATTGATGTCGGGGTTTGTTTGTTTTTCCGGACTATTCTCTTGAATTTGTTTTTGAACTCGGCAAGCGTCTCCGCAGATGAACGCCTCCTACAGATCCACTCCCTTGCTTGACGTTTGTTCTCATTTTTGATTTTTCGTCTGGGTCCGTTCCCTTGAAATCATGGCAACTTTGTGGAATTTCGAAATGCTTCTGGGCTGCCGTTAGCAAAGCCGGCGGAGCCCGAGCGGCGCGCCACCGTCTGCTGCTCAGAGCGCTGCTCGGTGTGTGCCAAACATACGATGCGATGCAAAATACATCCAGCCGCGGCGGTAACAAACCGCTCTCCAAAGTCAAACACCGTACAACGCGTAACATAAAACACGGACAGTCGTGCAATCTGAGCCGCTTTTCCTTCATAGGCTTTGTTGTTTGAAGCAGTTGGAGATGAAAGCAGAGAGACTCAAAGTGTCCTTTCACCACTGGATCCATATGTGCACACGCTAAGTTTCAAAGTCAACCACTTTCGCTTCTCCTGTCCCATGTCGATCCATTTCAATCCCAAGCGCCGACTCTCAGTTCCAAATACGCATCTGCGCTGCACGCCGAAGCTCCTCTCTCCTCATCCTCAACTTCAGCAGCCATCCATGCAGCCGAACTGTCGCAGACGCGTGCTCAGAGACATTCCCGTGGTCCTCAGAGCCATCCCGTGGCCCGCAGATGCATCCACGTGGTCCTCAGATGCAGGTAATCTCCGTCGTTCCTGTTGTTTTTTTGTTTTTTTTTTCCAATTATCAGTCATCAGGTAATGCTCGTCGTTACTCATGAGTGTCCATCATTCTGCATTCAGTCGAGTCTCCAGCAATTTGAAAATCATGTCTAGATCGGGAGTCGGCAACCTGCGGCTCCGGAAGGCTCTTTAGCGCCGCCCTAGTGGCTACCTGTAGCTTTTGAAAAATGTTTGAAAATGGAAAAAGATAGGGGAGAATAAACTGGCAAAGAATGGCAATCTGAAGTACCGAAAGAGGCATTTTAAAACGGTACACGTCAGCTACGGAAGTTAACACGCTGCAAAAGTGTGTCCCCTGCCTCGTTCGTCTCTGGGGCAGTTCTGGCTGTCGCTCATTCTGGCGGCGTGCGTGTGTAGGTGCGTGCGCGTGCAGTCACGCATCTATTGCGGGAGGCTGGTTGATCAAAAAATAGAGCTTTGGTCAAAAAAGGTTGGGCCCCCCTGCTCTACGGGACGCCTGCAGGGGGTGGGGGGGAGGGGACCCTTTAATCAAGAAGGCTCATTGTGTTTTGGTCGCCAACTTCAGTCATTTTGAGAGGTGATGCTAATACCGTCTCAAATAGATGAATACAGCATGCGCCAATACAGTATGGCTCTTCCAACATTTTGGGTTGCCGACCCCTGGTCTCAATGGATGCAGTAATATTTGAGGTTGAACAATGCAGAGACTGAAGGTAGCTGAAAATGTTTGCGTGCACCTTGTTCCCTGCCAGACCTGGCCACGCAACGATGGGGAACATGCCGCCAGACAACAGGATTGTGTGGAATTCACCCTGGAAAATAGTTGGTGTGAGGACGCAAGGTGGAGGAGGAGGAGGAGCCCCAGCAGTGGTACAAGTTTGATGAGGTCAGTTGATTTGCAATCTCCTCCACAGCATCGTTCTGCTGACAGAACGTAAGTGCACTTTTTGTTGATGTTGTTGGCATCCCGCATGTGTTCGCACCTGACGCCACCCAGATTGAAGTCTATAACAGAGTTGTGCCTTCCATCTTGGATGATGTCTTCCTAGGGTTCAAATGCACCATAATTGCGTCAGTACGCACGCACACACACACACACACACACACACACACACACACACACACGCACACACACACACACAAGTCACCTGCCGACGGCCGCCTCCTCGGGTGCCATCTTGGACTTGAATGATCAATGGAAATTGCAAACTCCTCCATAATTCGGTGATGCGTCGAATTGTGGTCAGACACTGCAAATTCCCGGAGGGGCTGAACATTGTTCTTGGTGGATGCGTTGCAATTACGGGCCGATGGGAACGGGCAAGACACACACCATGGTGGGAGAACGGCGTCAGGATGCGGGCCACAACTGGGGCCAGGCAAGTTTGACGCGCCTCTCATTGGGCGATGGCCCCCCGCAAACGTTTCCCGACCGCTTGGCTCTCGTTATGCTCGCAGGACTCGCAGGCAGGCATCATCCCCAGAGCCATTCGCCAAATCTTTGAGAAGCTGGGTGGCCATCAATTCACCATGAGCGTGATGCTGCGCGAGATCTACCGCAGGGATACCGTGGATCTGCTCCTCGAAGAGGTCCCGTTGTGTCAGCACCGGGACCACACGCTGGTCAGAGGCCTGTGGGAGCTGAAGGTGCACTCAGCAGACCACGCCTGGCAGATCTTCAGGCGCGGGCTCACCAAGAGAAAGACGGCCCCCACGCCCATCCACGCCTGCTCCAGGTTGGACGCCCGCCGCCCCATCTTTGATTCGGAAAGGTTTTGACTTGCGGCTTTCACTTGTCTTGAATTTGTGCGCAGCCGCTCGCACGTGATTGTGTCCCTGACCGTCAAGAAGAGCGGCGAGAATGGGCAAACCACGACCGGGACACTCAACCTGGTAAAGCAAACTTTTGAAACGTGATCCTGAACGTGCGGTGACAGCAGGTTGGGGCAACGGCTCTGCAAAAATCTACCAGTTGCCAAACTGGGGTGGGGAAAATAGATCTTTGTCGGAAAATCGTTTTGCTGCGCGGTGGAAAGTTCAATGGTGATTGGATCAATTGAAGTGGATGACATAAAAAAAAAAAACACCATAGTTTGATCCTTGGAGCGGCCCGGTGCGCCAGCGGTTAGCGCGTCGGCTTCACAGTGCTTCACCGAGGTCTCGGGTTCGATCCCCGCTCCGGCCTCCCCGTGTGGAGTTTGCATGTTCTCCCCGTGCTGGCGTGCGTTTTCTCCGGGTCCTCCGCTTTCCTCCCACCTTCCAATCGATTGCACACTCGAAATTGTCCCTCGGTGTGGGTGTCCCCCGCCTACTTCCGGCAGACAGACAGCTGGGATAGGCTGCCGCGACCCACCTCGCGACCCTCGTAAGGAAAAAGGGACCGGACAAGTGTCGACACACATGCCCGAGTCCTCAGACTCCGTTTTTTGATTTTTTTTCCTCAAATTTGTCAATGCTTTGCAATGCTTGGTGGTGGCATTGTACGTTGTGGGTTTGTGTCGGGTGCAGGTGGACCTGGCGAGTAGCGAGAACTTCGGGCACGACCGGGTGGCGGACGAGCGGGCGCAGGAGGCGGGAGATATCCATGAGTCGCTAGTGGCGCTGCACCGTGTCATCGTGGCTCTGGCAGACAAGAGGACTCGCGTCCCGTACAGGTGCAGCGCCCGCACGCACACACCCGATGACAGATGTCGATGGTGGAGCTGACCTGGATGTTGACCAACTTCCTGTAGGGACTCCATCCTGACGCGCGTCCTGCAGGACTCGCTGGCGGGGACGACCAAGACCACCATCATCGACACCCTCCCGCAGCTCTCCAGTGACCTTGAGGTGCGTTTGTCCCACCGTGGTAAAATAAAAACAATACTGAGATGGAGATGACATGGACTTGGACTCCAGTTCATTGAGTCCACCATGAGGCAAAGGAACCGTCCATCCAGACAATTGTTTTGGCCTTCAACTGTACATAATCGCTCATCTGATTTCAAGCGACATCATTGCACGGATGAGGATCTCGAGAATGCCTTTGCATAGTGTGCAGGAGACGCGGCTGATCCTGGAGAGCGCCAGCAAAGCCAGGAGCATCGTGAACATGGCCCAGGCGAGCCGTTAGAGGGTGCCTAATGGTGCCGTTGTACAATTAAAAAAATTGGCCCTTCTTTTAACGGTTGATGCCTCGTTTTACGTTTTACGTTTACTGCCCGAAGACGGTAGTCGGCGGGGAGCAGCGCATCAGGAAATGGGCGGAGGGATCGAGATCTCTATCTCGGTAAATAGATCTATACTTTTGTGTCAATTTGAATGCCATGTCATGAGTGCCTAATTCCGTTCAATAAATTTCTTACTGGTGTCACTTGTGGCAGTCGGTTCATTCGGAAGTTGCACAACGGTTGATTCCATTTTTAGTCTGTCTGCAGGGCGCTGTCAGTAGGAATGGCTTGGTAGAGCCCATCCTCAGGTTTGCCCGAATGTCTTCCGTGCGCTACTGCGGCAGCACGCAGACACTCGTGCTTCATACACCAAGAGGGCATCCCTTCACGTGACGATGTCGGGGCGTCCACTGCGGAGGCTGCCCGCTCTCACCCGAAGGGAAGATTCTCCTCCCGGGAGAAGATTTTAGTTGTCGCCCTTCACGCTCCCGAGAGGGGAAGTGTGATGGAATCAAAGAACCGGAGTTGGAGCCTCAATCGCCCAAATTCAAACGACGGTCGACCCTACTTGAGGCTCTTGAATGCGAGACGGTCGCAAATTGGGACGAGGCAACAAAAGGGAGGAAAACAATTTTGCTCGTGAGAAGCGATTCGTAGTGATGTTACAAATGGAACTGGAGTCGCGAGTCATGCCCCGCACAAAGGGGGCGTGGTTAAATGGAGCCCGTATCGAGGCCGGTCTCGTTTATTCCTCATATCACGTAACCGAAGGTAAACGAGGCCCCGTTTTCAGCGATCACGTGACTGACTCACATCGTGATTCGCGCTCCATAAATAGGCGTGGAAAACCAAGGAAGAGTCCCCCGCCTGACCGTCTAACGTGAGTCTTGGATCATTGCTGCGCTACTTCGACTGCTTGAGAATGGAGGCGGAGCCACCCAAAAAGCAAAGGACTTCACTAGTTTGGGAGCATTTCGAACAGATATCTCCCAACGCTGCGAGAGGGTTTTCTCAAAGGCAGTGGAAATCATATCCAAAAAAAGGAATCGACTGAGCCCCAACACAGTCAAAATGATTTTATTCCTGAACAAAAATCAATAAAATACACCATTCTCTCTATCCAATGTGTGTCCCAGTTACACAAGCACATCAAGTAACTGAACATACAACTGACAAATATACGGACAATATTTAATGGACAAAATTTCCATTATTTTGTGCACAGATTTACTGCTTTGTTGCCTGTTAACCACATAACATCTGCGTTACATCAAATGACCAACAGATGTCAGCACTACCAAATGAGCTATTAAATGAGGCCTCGACTGATCAGCCGTTTGGCGAAGCAATTGGCCCAAAAGACTCGATACATTCAAGGGGCTTCATCCCGCCATCACTTCTTAAGAGACCACTTGATGGCGCCATAGAGTAAATGAAGCACCATGAAGCTTTGCTACATGTGCGAACCAATTGGCTGAAAAGCTTCATTGCTTCATGAGGCTTCATTTTGCCATCACTACACATAATACGAAAATCCTCTGGCACCCGCTTGCAGATCAGCAGAGCTCTTATAAGCAGAAGGTGATTGCTGATCAGCTGCATGTGTGGGACCACGCTCCGGCCCAGCGTGGTAATTAAAGGGAAAAAGACACACAAGGTCCCTGTAAGTGGACTCTCCAAAATAAAAGCACGGAAGGAAGAGGTTCTGTGATGACACATCTCAATTTCACCGCTTTCACATTTTTAGCTACACCTATAAGTGGGCAGTAATTTGCTTGCCACGTAGCATGACGGCAGTGAAAGAGAACGTGGAAAAAAAAAAAGCAAAAGACTGGACATGTGTTGAGAGGGTCTGGTGGATCAACACAGTTTATCCGGAACAGGGTCGTGGGGGAACTACCTCTGAATTGTATTATTCTGGGGAAGCAATTATCAAGTTCCTCATTGGCTTCTTCTTCTTTGCAATATTATGGAAGCATGAACATCAATGAATGAGCACCACTCGATTCGGCCCTCTGCGGGTTTCTAGACCGAAGTAGCACCCATTATGCCGATCATTGGCTGGTTTTCTTTTTAATTATTTGTATTTTTTTTATCCTTGTGAGCCAGCGTCAAATACCGACTATGTTTAGTGGAAAATAGTTGAAGAAAATGTCAAATTCATATCACATGCCACTTCCCAAGGCTGATGGCTGTGAACCAAATGACAGGATGACAACTCCTCCCGAAAGAAGAGTCAACACCAGCACAACAGAGACCTCATGGACCGAGAAGGGTGACTCTCCCAAGTTTGATCGTGAAGCATTAAGGCATCCAAGAACTTTTCCTCACGAAGATAACGATTATTATTTGAACGAAAATAAGACGGCAACGTGAGGAAATATCGACTGGAGAGATACTCTTGTCATTGGGCCTCATCTCTGCATTGCGCCGCAGGTGTTGTGGATCATGGACGATCGCACTTGGAAGGTGTTCATTTTGAATGTTTGAAACCTTTTAAGGTCTTTATGTGGCACTTAATAGACCATATAAAAGCCTACAGTGGCTAGAGTTTATCTATGGTAACGATATATGTGCCATTTGGGATTTGTGTAAGCACTCGTTTCATTTGTGTTAACAAGCTTTGCACGCGTCAAACAAAAATCCCAACCACGACCACTCCACACTCCCTCGCAAAATTGAATACTTGAACTTTGTAATATTATGACTAAACACAACAAACATGCATCGTTAACCTCCAAGCATTCCAATTGAAATCGAAAAAATGTCCACGTTTTTGGAACGGAGAAAAAAAAGTGACTCGCCTTCTGAATGAATTTGACTTGACCAGGAGGCTATGACAAGTTTTACCTCTCACGGAGATGCCCTTCTTGCACACTCGGCAGTAGGCCGACGTATAATCGCCAGCAATTTTTCCGACCCAAACACGGACCTCTGGCTTCTCCAGCCACCCCACTTGAAAATAGCATTGTCCCGGAATATTTGTAGCGACGCCACTCGAGCGAAGCGCGCCTCGGCAGTCGAAAGTCCGCTGCTCTCTGCTGTGTGCGTCCGCGCGACCATGTACGCACGCGCACGTCTTTTGGTTTCGCCCAAGCAACCGACTTCACAAATCAAATACGCTTTGATCTACAACAACAAAAAGCTAGCCTAGCCGAGACAACAGCTAAGCTTAGCTGATGCACACACAGCAGAGAGCAGCGGACTATCGACTGCTGAGGCGCGCTTCGCTCGAGTGGCGTCGCTACATATTTGTCTGTCACTGGTTGAGATCGATAAATTCGATGAATAGATTTTTTTCAGAAAATTCGGTAATTGTTTGCCGAGCCGACACCCAAACCATCCATTCACTGCCCCAGGATGGCGTCAATCTATTGTTGTTTCCCGGAATGACCCGAAGTGATCACGTGATCATCGTCGGAACTCATCGGAGACGGCGGGAAAAGCAGAGCGGGTACCAGGTCCTGCATTTTCCGACAAAACTATGAATTAGAAGGGTGGGGAAAATGACATACACAGATGAAATGAACACCGCAGGTTAATTTTTATGGACTTTTATGGATTTTAGAAGATTTCCCTGAAAATTATGGACAATTAAGTACATAATTTTACAACTTCTTTTTTGATTGATTTTTATTAACTTTAAGGACCCGTACGAACCCTGTATTACAATGCCGACAACAATGCTAGATATACTATTTCATTTCAACAAGAAAAAAAAAACGTTTCAATGCAGTCAAGAAATAGAAAAGCACATACAATTCAATCAGCCTTGGTGCATGAAATCATGATGGTTGCTCAGATGAGAGGTGAAAACTTCATTGATAACTGTTCATCTCACCAATACACTTATGATTCTTCATCTGAGACATCCACGAGAATCTTTGGCCACAACCTGAACAGGCAAAAGGTTTCTCACCAGTGTGAGTTCTTCCATACTTTTTTAAGTCTCCCTTCCAAGAGAATCTTTGGCTACAAAGAAAGCAGACAAAAGGTTTCTCTGCAGTGTGGGTTCTTGCGTGACCTGTTAAGGTTCCCCTTTGTGAGAATAGTTGGCCACAAACTGAGCAAGAAAAGGGTTTCTCACCAGTGTGGATTCTTTTATGATGTATTAAGCTTCCCTCCCGATAGAATCTTTGGCAACAATCTGAACAGGCAAAAGGTTTCTCAACGATGTGGGTTCTTGTGTGCTTAATTAAGTGTCCCTTCTGAGAGAATCTCTGGCCACAATCTGAACAGGAAAATGGTTTCTCACCAGTGTGGGTTCTTGAGTGTACTTTTAAGTCTCTCGTTTGAGAGAATGCGTGGCCACAAACTGTGCAGGCAAAAGGTTTCTCACCAGTGTGGGTTCTAACGTGACTTTTTAACGTTCCCTTCCGAGAGGATCTTTGGCCACACTCTGAACAGGCAAAAGGTTTCTCACCAGTGTGGGCTCTAACATGCCTTTTCAAGCGTGCCTTCTGAGAGAATCTTTGGCCACAATCTGAACAGGCAAAAGGTTTCTCACCAGTGTGGGTTCTAACGTGACTTTTTAACGTTCCCTTCCGAGAGAATCTTTGGCCACAATCTGAACAGGCAAAAGGTTTCTCACCAGTGTGGATTCTTGAGTGTACTTTTAAGTCTCCCTTCCAAGAGAATCTTTGGCCACAATCTGAACAGGCAAAAGGTTTTGCACCAGTGTGTGTTCTTGTGTGGTGAATTAAGTTTCCCTTATGAGAGAATTTCTGGCCACAGACTAAACAAGTGAACGGTTTCTCACCAGTATGAGTTCTCATGTGCATTTCCAATTGACTAGGATAAGCAAATGTTTTGCTACATCGAGAACATTTCCAGGGTTTGTTGTCAGTGCGACATGTCAGATCACCATCAAACTCTTTATCCTCCTTTTCCTCAACATCATCAACATTTGATGATGTGATGTCACTATTTTTCGTGCAAGGGTGCTCGAGCTCCTCCTCTTTTTTAAGGTAAAGGGCCTGCTTGTCTTCTTCTTTAAAGTGGGAGACCTCATTGTTCTCCTCTTCCTCTTTAATATGAGGGGGCTCTGCATCCAGCTGCTCAGCATAAACATCTTTACTGATGTCTGCAAGACAGGAGAAGACAAACACACGTGGAATTATGGTTAATAATTACAATCAAACATTAGTGGCGGATTTCTTTTTCTTTCCATTGATTATTTTTATTCAAGGTGGTGTTTTATTCATTTTTTTATTCTTGGTTATTTGTGAAAATAATAATAATAATAATAATAATACATTTAATTTATAAGCGCCTTTCAAGACACTCAAGGACACTTTAAAATCAGGAACAAAACAAAACACCAAACGGGTTGAGCAGCCCGGAAGTCGGAAGAAACCACTCGGGAGGGAAAAGGGGAGAAAAAAAACCAAGCTCGAACTATCCTCAATTTGAGGATAGTTTGAGTTAGGCAAAAAACTCCAGCAAAAAAGCATATGACCATGACAACAAGTCAACAAGACATAAACAATGAAGGCGGTGATACAAGGGAGTGTATGCGAATGTTAATTGTCTGTTTGTGTGGGGCGTGTCAAACCACAGCTGCTACGTCAAGGTCTGCTCATGGCGACAGTCCTGGCTTATCAGTCTATGGCCGAGACGGAGGGGGTGATGGTAGGGCACTAGCTTCCATGCGTACTTAGATCAGGGGAAGGTCGAGATAGCAGATGATTTGGGGCAGGCTGCTTATCAGTTGAAGACAGCCTTGAGAGTTTGTGGCTTGAGTCTCCAAATGGCGTCGATCAGCCAAATCCACGATTTCTTGCAATATTTGAGCACGAATTCCAGTTTCACCAAGTTGTTGTCAATCTTGCAGCGCCACTCAAAGCCGCATCAGTTTGCGGCTGAGCACAGTCTGAGTCTGAGTGTTGGACATCCGCACTTTGCCATCCTTAGACCGGCAGCCTCTTCCAATAGAGCCGCTCCCGCCGGTTGAATTTTTCGATAGGTCAGGAAACTGCTAACGCCATACAGCAGCATACCTGTTATCAGAAGGCCGATAATGTAGATGACTTCCCACCTCCTCCACGGATCTAGGGTGCACCCAGCAGCAAAAGTCCCCGAGGGGCAAGTAGGCTCCCCACAGCCTGCTCTTCTCGTCGAGAAAATTTGTCGATGACATCAAGAGACCAGCCAACCAATTCCATGTTTGTTTTTAGGATGAAAATACGGCAGGAGGCTAGGAAAAGTTTAGACAAAGACAGCACATGGACTGAGTGGCGAGCAGGGAAGGGTGGGGAGGGGGGGACAGGAGCAGAAAAAGACTTGTACAGAGTGTGACATTGCACATTTTTGAGTGGTGGACAAGTCCAGAGCGCAAATTCTACCTTGGACTGCCAGCCCACTGCATTGTGGAGTGTGAAGCGTTTGTATTGGGAATCTGACATCTAACAGTGCTAAAATGTAAGGAACTGTGCGTACCATTGAATGCTGACAAGTAGTGATGGGTCCAGCGCCACCGATGCGTCAACGCATGCGTCGGACTCACAGAGCAATCCATGTGTCGGTGCGTGTGCTGCTTCATTACAACACGTGATCGACACGTGAACTGCGTCGACACTGTTCAGGCTGCTTGACACAGTCCAGGCTGCGTCACTCAGTCGAGGGGGCGTCGACTCAGTCCAGGGGGAATCGACGCAGCAAAAGCCCGCCACACAGTGTTTCTAAGGAAGTGCGTCTGGCGACACGATGCCGCCTGCCGAAACAAGCCAGACCTCACCTTCGCGCTCAAATAAAAATATACCGTATTTTCACGACTATAAGGCGCTATTAAGTTTTAAAATTTCTCCAAAATGGACAGGTCGCCTTATAATGCGGAGCGCCTTGTGTATGCGCTGAGTTCCAAAGCCTGACTGAGAGCACGTCTGGGCGACACGCTGGTTATATAGAGAAAAGGCATGCGGAAGTCCGCCAATGAGTGAAGGGTGGGCGTGTAAGAGGATGCTAAAGGCCGGACGTGAGTGAAGTCCGCCAATGAGTGAAGGGTAGGGGGTGTAAGAGGATGCTAAAGGCCGGACGTGAGTGAAGTCCGCCAATGAGTGAAGGGTGGGCGTGTAAGAGGATGCTAAAGGCCGGACGTGAGTGAAGTCCGCCAATGAGTGAAGGGTGGGCGTGTAAGAGGAGCCCCATGGCAATGAGAGTGACTTTGAAGACAAAGAGAGGAAACCCGGCGTTTTTGATGGATTACTTGCACAATTGTACAATTCGGATACAGAAGATGAGGACTTAGATGGATTTGTGGGTGATGATTGTTCCAAAAACGTGAGTACATTGTAAAATGGCTCAATCAAGTACAACCGAACTCAGTTTTGCCTCCGTTGGCTTTTTCAAAACGTGTTTTTAGCGTGTGTCCGTATGCCTTAGCGTGTATGCTACCGTATGCTTCAAGGTAATGTGTTTTTAGCGTGCGTGCATGCATGCCGTATGTTTAAGCTGGCGTATGTTTTGCCATGCCTGGCTGCGCCCAATAATACAGTGCGCTTTGTGTATGTGTAAAATACAGAAATAGCACCCGTTACTGAGACTGCGCCTGAAAATGAAAACACACAGATTATCAGAAAAACGTGTCCGTCTGACTTCGAGCGTCATGTCGGCTGTCATATAATAGGCTATTATATGAGAAGTGCTTTATGAAAGTTTGTACTGTACTGTACGTCATACTCCAGTTGAGAGGTCCCGCCTATGAGGAGGATTTCCAGGAAGTGACCGTGAGTGAGCAAACCGCATGTTTGACGACTCTGCCACGTTGTTATTAAAAGTCACATAAAACGTAAACCTTGTCTGCTAACCATCATTACATCGGTTCGGCTAGCTTAGCTGTTGTTGTAGTTCAAAGCCTCTTTAATATGTGGCGTGGGTTGCGTCGGCGCCGTGAGTATGTGCTCGTGCTCACGCGCGCACAGCAGACAGCATCGGATTCGACTGCTGAGACGCGCTTCACTCGAGTGACGTTGCTACAGTACGTGCATATTATGGAGCAGCATATTATGGAGCAGCTTCCGGACAAACGCAAATTGTCTGCCGTGTAAAGCCATTTTGATCTCCTTCTGGAGAATAAGGTATTTATTCAAATCTCCTTCTCTCACCAAGTGCCTCTCGGATTTTTGACATGTCTTATTCCATTGTGTGTGTGTTCTCCACAGCAGGGGAAATAGCATGCAAGAAACGCAGCAAAATGAAATTTAAAACACTGGAGCATCTTATTTTTCTAAATTTGTGAAGACAAAGCCCACAAGCATCCTCATTCACATGATTTCCACATTATTGAAATGAACGATACAATATGAATGCAAGGATGTGAATGATATTGTATACACTTCATCATCATATCAGTCAGTTCAGTCTGTCAAGTGTGTTGGCTGCAGAGATTTTGAAGGTCCAAGAGGTGGCAGTGGTCAGCGACACAGTATCAACACAGTATCAACACAGTGTGTCGACACGCCTCATGAGGCCTCATGGACCCATCACTGGTCAGTGACCAGTTATTCTGCAGATAAGAAAAGTTTCCTGCTCATGCACTGGACTGCATTCTGTGTAGCGGCTCAAAATTCAGATTGTACTGACCTTAACCGTTCCCAAAGAGAAGAAAACAAGATAAAAAGAGAGTGCAGGATGCAGGGGGGGATGAGAAGGCTCCCTTGACAGAGCTTGGATTGGTGTCTCTCCATGTTTTTTTTTCTTTCTCAAAAAAAATGTCATCATTTTTAATAATACTTGTTGTCTTTGTTGAGGATTTGTGTTGTGTGTAGCGCTCTTGCTCACTGTTATAGTGAAGGGACATACCGGATGTACATGTGAGGGCAACTTCCGCCTTTGTTTAAGCTGACGCTATGTTCATGGCCACCGTCCGTGTTACGACGTGCTGCCAAGTTGTTCTGGCAATATAATAAAATACGCCTGAAGTGATCATCTAAACGTGTCTTATTATTGCACAAGTCTACTGGCCATTCTGTCGTGATTCGCAGCACCACCTCCTTAACAGTCTTGGTTTCCCTGGACAAGACAATCTGGCACTCCAGATGGCACCCGAGTGGTTGCTTGAGAGGGAGACGGACAGCCTTTTTTCCCGTCCGGTTCTCTGAAAGCTTCCCTCCGAGGTCTCACCGAACTCAAACCATCCTTTGACACATGTAAGTAATGATGTGAATATATTATTGAATTGAATTTGAATTGAATACAACTTTATTGTCAAATGTGCTGTACGTATGTGTAACATACAGCACAGATGAAATTTCTTCCCCCTCAACATAAAACAAGAGGAGCCGCTGCGGGTGTCCGCGCCGCCATCAAAAGAAAAGTTGACCAAAAAAATGACAAAATAATACAAGACAACACATGAAACACAGACAATTGTGCAATCTTAACCACATCTTGATCTCATTTCTTCAATTACAAAAGATGACATTTGAACAGTCGTGTGTAGACTACTGTATAAAAAAACTATTAAATATTACTCACAGTTAACATATTCAAAAGGTGCAGGATGAGGTAAAAACATATTCAACCCTACCCATTTACCCATTGAATGCAAAAACATTTGATGGATAAAGCTGTACAGTGTATTCAAAAGATTATGATTTTGAAGATGAGATTTATCCATCCACCCATCCATTTTCCGACCCGCTTATCCAGACAACGGTCGCAAGGGATGCTGGAGCCTATCCCAACTGTCTTTGGGCAGTCAGCGGGGGGCACCCTGAACCGGATGCAAATTTGATCTCAGATGTAAACATACACACACACACACACACACACACAAACGTATGTGTACACGCACACACAATCGTATGTGCACTCTTTCTTTTTTTTTCCCAATAGTGCATAAGTATGAGCACACACTTATTTGACACTTCATATAGTCAGTGTAGAAAGAAAAAAAGGGAAAGAAATTGCGAAATTTACGATCAGCATTCACTTACATCAATTTCTTGGATAATGTCTTTAATTTGCTTCCCCCTCCTTTCATTTTGATCACTTTTACCCTCTCTTCCAGTGTCAGAGCGCTTCTTGTCTTAGCTGCTTGACATCCAAAGGTCCGTAGCCATTTTAGCAATGCAACATTCATGCGGTGTCTGAATCTAACAATAACAGATAATTCCTGGACTCGGTGGCTTTTCTTTCCACTATCTCACTGTCTCTAACTCGACCTCCCCTCGATCGCCACCCAAGACAGCGTTGCTCAGCTGATGTCATGCAATGAACTTTTAAGCCAGCCACGGGACGCTTCGTCGTCCTCGATGGCCATAGTTAGCGCGATGGAACTCGCCTTCTCTCTAATTAGCGCTACAGTTAGCGTAAGGTTTTTAGCATGAAAACAAGTAAAGCATTCCAGGAAACGTTCGTTTATTTGACTGTCCGTCGAGCCATAAGCAATTTACTCTGAGCAGCTAATCGGATGCATCCACGCTATCTTCCACGGATCTAGCAACAGTATCTACACACATAGACAGTCAGGTCCCTCTTGGCCAATCGGAGGCCAGGATGATGCTCGGTAAGCCAATGGCAAGAGCAACTATGAGTATGTTGTGTTCAGGAAACGCTGAGCTGTGTAAACCAGTGTGGTGGTTGCTTTTGCCGTTTCCGAACGAAGCAGTAGAGGTCGCTGTTGGATTAAACTTCGTTTTAGTGAATCTCTCGTGAGGCAAGAGCAGAGAAAAAGATTTCGTATAACGCAACAGGGTTTTTTTCCCTCGTATTGGGGGCAGGAGAATGGGAATGGTGTTAATGCATGAAGATTTTTTCACATTTGCGGGTATTTTCGCCTTTAAATTGAGAAAATATAAAACTTCAATTTATTTTCGAATAAACACAACACTAAGAACAGAGCTAATGGTCATGTGGGTCACCTGGACAGGGTTTAGAAAAATCTGGTTTCACTAACAATGTACTGATTGACCATTTTAGCAGTATCCAGTATACCTGAACAGCTGAAATGCATGTCAGAAGTCTAAATCCCAAATGGTCCAACCCTATTATTTTACCTCATATCGCCTTCAATGATCAGACATGTTTTATAATGACAAATATGAAACTGATATGACAATTAGGGAATAGCAGACAGTGACTTAGTTCTCTCCTCAATCTCTTTTGCAAGTTCTTGGCGATTAATTTTCTTCTGTTTTGCGGTGTGCCTCAATGCATTTGACTTGACCAGGAGGCTATGACAAGTTTTACCTCTCACGGAGATGCCCTTCTTGCACACTCGGCAGTAGGCCGACGTATAATCGCCAGCAATTATTCCGATCCAAACACGGAACTCCGGCTTCTCCAGCCACCCCACTTGAAAATAGCATTGTCCCAGAATATTTGTAGCGACGCCACTCGAGCAAAGCGCACCTCAGCAGTCGAAAGACCGCTGCTCTCTACTGTGTGCGTCTGCGTGAACATGTACGCACGCACACGTCTTTTGGTTTCACCCAAGCAACCGACGCCACAAATCAAATACGCTTTGATCTACGACAACAAAAAGCTAGCCTAGCCAAGACAACAGCTAAGCTTAGCTGATGCACACACAGCAGAAGCAGCGGACTATCGACTGCTGAGGTGCGCTTCGCTCGAGTGGCGTCGCTACATATTTGTCTGTCACTTGTTTATATCGATAAATTCGATGAATAGATTTTTCCAGAAAATACGGTAATTGTTTGCCGAGCCGACAACCAAACCATCCATTCACTGCCCCAGGATGGCGTCAATATATTGTTGTTTCCCGGAATGACCCGAAGTGATCACGTGATCATCGTCGGAACAAATCGGAGACGGCGGGAAAAGCAGAGCAGGTACCAGGTCCTGCATTTTCCGACAAAACTATGAATTAGAAGCCTCGGGAAAATGACAAATTAAATGAACACCGTAGGTTAATTTTTAAGGACTTTTATGGATTTTAGAAGATTTCCCTGAAAATGATAGACAATTAAGTAGAGTCAAACCTCGGTTTTCGTACTTAATCCATTCCAGAAGACTGTTCGGAAACCGAATTGTTCGGAAACCGAAACCATTTTTCCCATTGAAATCAATGTAAAATGTTTTAATCCGTTCCAAGTCAAGAAAACAACTTTTTTTAAACCACTTATTTTTACAATTTCACACCATAAACTGTACAAATGTAATGGGAGATTACCAATTTTAACATTAACATGGTAACATACAAATTGAAGGAACATCTCTCTCTCTCTCTATCTGTCGTGGGGCGTGCGCCTCTCCCAGCTATCAGCAGGCAGTAAGCGGGGCATTTCGGCATCCCAAACTCCTACGCCAACACAGACACACGCACACCTGACTCATATTTTGCGATTAAATCTTTCTTAAATTCTATAGTTTTGCGCCCTATTTTCCTCTTTTCTTCACCCGGTTCACCACTTCCACTTGCTTTCTTTGGTGCCATGATTAGGGGCTGATACACGATGCAAAAATAACAGTCCAATATTACGTAGTTCTCACCAAACACGTCTGCCTTTTTAAAAAAAAAAAATCTTAATCGAACAATACAAACTCGTCTGCTCACAAGCTGTTTCTGTACGATTATTGCATAATAATGAGACACGAGCGTTGCTACACGAGGTAGCGAAGCCGAGAGGAGTAAAGTGACGCATTCAAGTGCGCTCAGTTAGTTCGAGAACCGAAATTTGTTCGTCATCCGAGGCATAAAAAACTCGAAATTTTAGTTCGAAAACCGAATTGTACGAGAACCGAGACGTCCGAAAACCGAGGTTTGACTGTACATAACTTCTTTTTTTATTGATTTTTATTAACTTTAAGGACCCGTACAAACCCTGTGATGGCGCTGTCCACGTCCAACCTTGCTCCTGTTTAGTCTTAATACTTATCATGCGTCCCTCAACTGCCACACAGTGCAATAAGCATTAAGCAATGAGAGTATATATTAATTAAAAGCATTATATCTTTATTAAAAGCTTAAGGGTTCTTCATTGCAAGCATAATCAATTTATCATGAATACAATGCAAATGTTTCATAACTAAAAACAATCAACCTAACAAAAGGTTTCTCACCAGTGTGGGTTAATTTGTGCGTTTGTAAATTTCCCTTCTGAGAGAATCTTTGGCCACAAACTGAGCACGAAAAAGGTTTCTCACCAGTGTGGGTTCTTACGTGCATTTCTAAGTTTCCCTTATGAGAAAATCTTTGGCCACAAACTGAGCACGAAAAAGGTTTCTCACCAGTGTGGGTTCTTATGTGCGTTTGTAAGTTTCCCTTCTGAGAGAATTTTCGGCCACAATCTGAACAGGCAAAAGGTTTATCGCCAGTGTGGGTTCTTGTGTGCAATTTGAAGGTTCCCCTATGAGAGAATCTTTGGCCACAAACTGAGCACGAAAAAGGTTTCTCACCAGTGTGGATTCTTATGTGGTTTTGTAAGTCTCCCTTCCGAGAAAATCTTTGGCCACAAACTGAGCATAAAAAAGGTTTCTCACCAGTGTGGGTTCTTACGTGCCTTTTTAAGTTACCCTTCCGAGAGAATTTCCGGCCGCAGTCGGAACAGGTGAACAGTTTCTCACCATTATCATCAGCGGTTGACGATGTGTTGTCTCTAACTGAGAGTGGAGCTAAGAGGCTATCTGCTTTTGGTTGTCCACAGTAGTTTCCAATACCTTGTGTTGTCATGTGTTGACATGAGCTGCTGCTTGGAGGCTCCGCCTCTCTGTCCGCCTCATTTATACTCTTCAGAGGAACACCAGTCTTAGCAGACACTAGCAACTTGCAGATCCCCTTCTCCTCCTCCTCTTCTTTGACGTCGGGAGGCTCATCCACCTCCACTTTCGTGCAAGGGTGCTCTAGCTCCTCCTCTTTCTTAACGTAAACCTGCTGCTCTTCTTCCTCTTTCAAGTGGGGTACCTCGTTGTTCTCCACTTCCTCTTTAATGTGAGAAGTCTCTGCATCCAACCGCTCAGGACAAGCATCTTCGCTGATGTCTGAAAGACACGAGAAGGAAAACACACATGGAATTATGGTTGATAATTACAATGAAGGTTACAAGGAGAGCCAGATGAGTTCAGATTACTACCGTATTTTCGCGACTATTCGGCGCACCGTATTGTTGGGCGCAGTCTCAGTAACGGGTGCTATTTCTGTATTTTACACATAAACAAAGCGCACCGTTTTATTGGGCGCCAAACATACGCCAGCTTAAACATACGGCATGCATTCACGCACGCTAAAAACACGTTAGCTTGAAGCATACGGTAGCATGCATGCTAAGACATGCGGACACACGCTAAAAACACGTTTTTAAAAAGCCAACGGAAGCAAAACTGAGTTCGGTTGTACTTTATTTATATAGTGCAAGCAGACACGTTAGTCCAAGCAGCCACAATCCATTCGCAAATAGTGGCATAACTAGCCCGGCGCTGCCTCCCACTCTTTGTAAAGCTGTGTTGGCCATCGATCATCCACTCTTCCCATGCCGCTCGCAACTTGACTTTGAACGCCCGGTTGATGCCGATGTCCAGTGGTTGGAGTTCTTTAGTTAAGCCTCCGGGAATGACGGCAAGCTCGGAGTTCATTTGCTTGACTTGGTTTTTCACTGCTGCTGTGAGATGGGCACGCATGGAGTCGCAAATCAAGAGTGACGGCGAGGCATGGAAAACGCCGCCGTACCTGCTAGGGGGCGTGCCTCTTACGCGACCACACTTCACTCATTGGCGGACCTCACTCACGTCCAGCCATTAGCATCCTCTTACACGCCCACCCGTCATTCATTGGTGGACTTCCGCATGCCTATCCTCACTCACGTCCGCCTTTTCTCTATATAAGCAGCGTGTCGGCCAGACGTGCTCTCAGTCAGGCTTTGGAACTCAGCACATAGACAAGGCGCTCCGCATTGTAAGGCGACCTGTCTTATCTTGGAGACATTTTAAGACTTTTAATAGCGCCTAATAGTCGTGAAAATACGGTACTTGTTAAGTGACATTAGGAGAATCACTTATTGGTGGTGGATTTTTATTTGTTTCCCCGGTGGTGATTTTTTTTTTATTTTCATAACCATGGTTATTTTCGGAAAGACTCGTACAGAGTCTGACATTGCACATTTTTGAGTGGTGGAAAAGTCAAAAGCGGTCCTGGCCTCGAATATTCATGATATGAGGCACTATGTTTTTGTACTTGGTTCATATTTAGTGACTTCATGCTGTATTTTTAAGACCCTTTAAGAAATTATTAGTCCAACTGTATTCTTGGGTTTGATAGTGCGCTACCCACTAATATCAAAGCTTCAAAGATCAATACAAAGGCTTCAAAGAATCCAGTAAATATTTTCTTGTACAGACTGATGTTTGCACTGTCCAATCTGTCCTTGGAACAGAATTTCCTTATTTGGGAAATGAGCATGGTACAGGTCTTTTATGAACCTGCAAGTATGTTAACGAAATGCACGTGTTACAACACAAGCAATAAAATGCAAAAATATACTGTCCAAAAACTGTTTATATAACAAAAACTGCATTACAGTACACAGTACAGGTATAGAGTATTAAAAAAAAAAATCCGTATTTTAACGTAGATTTTTTTTCCATCTTGGGAAAAAATTAGTCTATTTTGGGTTGTTTTGTTTTGTTGGGTTGTTCTTCGTTTTGATGCCATGATCTACAGCAGTGGTCCCCAACCTTTTTTGCCCCACGGACCAGTTTATGTCAGACAATATTTTCATGGACCGGCGTTTAAGGTGTGGCAGATAAATACTACAAAATAATAAGAGCTGCATGGACACTGTGGTGTTTTTGAGAGATAATAATAAACACGAGGAGCGTCTCATCTGGTTACAACGCAAATTCAGAGTGCATGAAAATGACGACTCACCACAGCCCCGAGCTTGATTTTTTGCAACCAAACAGTCCTATCTCAGTGTAATAGGAGACAATGACACCTCAAGTGTGTGGTTTATGTCCAGTCTACTTCGTAATTTTGTTTTATTCGCCGTTGCTGCAGAAACCCCCCAGCTCAGACAGGTAAGATGTTGGAAATAGCAACAGTGCTATTGTGGCGATCTCAGAGTACTCAGCCATAACTTGAATCCAGTTGTCTCGAATGTACTTTTAAGGCCGCCGTCATTTGCGATCTCCAGCAGTTTGTTTTACTCATTTTGCGAGCTCCAGCGTTTTGTTTTTAGCGTTATCGGTCACGTGACGGAGAAGCGTGGCTTGACGCGAGTCAAGCGTGACAGAGACGGATGTAACGGAGAATCCGGTAATTCTTCAAAATAAAACATATTTCGTATTCCGAAATAATAAAACAGAATTAAGGCAAGTTCTTTCTGTGCGGCCTGGTACCAAATGCCCTGTGGACCGGTACCGGTCCCCGCACCGGCGGTTGGGGACCCCTGATCTACAGGACGTGAGTGAATAAAGTTAAAATCTTTCGCAATTACAGTAAAATGCACAGCAATAAAAAGTCACTTAGATGTCGTCGTTTCGAATCCGATGATAGAAAACGGCGAAGTGAACACGTTTCTTCCGTCGTGTCTCCTGTTGTGTCGAGTGGCCGCTGCTTTTTTAAGCTAGTGCTGAGACCTACAAGACGTAAGTGAATAAAGTTAAAATCTTTCGCAATTACAGTAAAACGCACACCAATAAAAATTCACTTACACGTCGTTTTGAAACGCCGAAGTGAACACGTCTTCCGTCGTGTCTTCTGTTGCATTGGGTGGGTGCTGGGTGTATTTAAGCTCCTGCGGCCTTCCGTCTCCATCCAGGTTACGGATAGTGGAACTTCCGCATAAGTAAGTTCCGGTAAAATTTAATATCGTAGTCAAAATGTTAATGCATAGGTCAGTGGTCCTCAACTAGAAATGCTGTAGGTCCACTTTTTTTTTTTAATAAGACCAAGGGCCGGTCCCATGCACGGCGGTCATGGGGAGCAGGGCTATATGCCCATTTAGTATGGTCAAGCCAAGTTTATACAAATCAACACTCCTCACAACCAACCAATAATGGGGTGCATGAAAATAACAATTATTCACTTTGCCAGTACACAGCAAATAATGAGAGGTATTGTGTTGAGGCACAGGAACTCTTTTATTTTGTTAAGTTGTGCCTGCTTAATAATAGAAATAGCCCTTTTAGGGAAATAAGACATTTTTACTTTAACTTTATTAAACAGTAGTTGTCTTTTTTCCCCCCTTAATTTAACAAAAACAAAACAAAATACTCATTTTACCAAAATAAATACTAAACATGAAAACAAAAATATCCTTTTCATTTGTACAATTCCCCTTTTCACATCCCCTCTGAAATCACGTAAAAATCACTTTATAAATTATTATTTTATACAATTTGCAGAGGGTCCGGACAGAGGAGGTTGGCGGTCCGGTAGTGGATCGCGGTCCGCCAGTTGAGGCAGTGTGGCATAGGTTTTTATTCCGGGTGAAGGAAATTCCTTTTTATAGAATTCCGGAGATGGGAATATTTACTGTACAGTGTAATATGTATATATACACACACACACACACACACACACACGCACGCACGCACACACTGTATATATAGCAGCAGCAGCCGTCGATACTCCGCTGCTCTCTGCTGTGCGTGCATCAGCGTAAGCGTCTTTTGTTTTCAACCACTCAGCGCCGACACAACCGACGTAACAGATCAAAAGCTTTGAGCTACGACAACAGCTAGGCTAAGCTAGCCGAGACGACGCGACGCCCGAAGTCGGACGGACACGTTTTTCTGCTCATCTGTGCGTTTCCCTTTTTGTCCAAATATTTGTTTACTACAACAACTGTCTTGTCCACGGCGTCTTTTATTCTTTCCACTGGGGCTTAGCGAGCATGTTTATAAAGAGACAAAAATCTCTTTACTGTTACAAATGTTAGTCCTCAACATGGCTACGCTCATGAAAGCAAAACAACGAACTCGAACATGTGTTCGTCCATTGTCGCCAACTAATATCCGGATTCATTTTAGGCAATTTTGGCTACATTTTTCAACGGAATTTCTACGAAAATTTGAAAATCCGGAGGACTTTCATCACTGGAGGAATGAAGTGCTGCGGTTGGTTGGCAAAATTAAGTACAATTTGGAAACCTATGCTCTAAATCAGGGGTCGAGAACCGATGGCTCTTATGATGATTGCATCTGTCTTGCAGATAAAACTAAATATTCTAAATGTTTCAATCCAACCATTTATTTTTCACTACTTATGTCCTGTTCAGTGCTGCATTTGGCAGCAGGAGCAATTTTAATTGGATAATACTGGCCTAGTTTGGCCGTTGCTGGGTAAACAGGTAAACGCCCCCTTTTGAATCACTCTGCTCACCGTGCTATGCTCGCATCAAAACACCCTGAAGGAGACAACAGGATGCGTGCAATCTACTGAGCAGGATGCAAGCTAGCGGCAGCAACTCCGCGGTTGGGCCTGTCAAGCTGATTATAATTCCGCTAGCAATCGTGAAGCACGGAAAACCATTCACATTAATGGTGAAATATTATAACACAATTATTTAAAAGAATACATTCAGAGGCGTATTATACTGACATTTTGTTGAATTCACTTTAAAAATACACTATATTGTATCGCTCTCACTGAAACACATTTCCAAATATTTTGCTTCCATGGTTCTCAAAGTCAAAAAGGTTCCCTAACCCTGCTCAAAATTGTCCCGTGGTGTGACTGTGAGCGCGAATGGTTGTTCATCTCTGTGTGCCCAGCGATTGGATGGCAGCCAGTTCAGGGCGTTCCCCGCCTACTGCCCAAAGACAGCTGGGAACCGCTCTAGAACCCCCCACTCCCACCCCCCGCGACCCTTGGGAGGATGAAGCGGATCGGAAAATGGATGGATGAATTCTGACAATAAACTTGTACTTGAAGTTGATATGTATATACATATGCACACACACATTGCGTAAAAGAAAGACAGAATCTGAAGGCAGTTCAGAAAGAGTACGAAACAAGTGAGACGAACAGCGTGACCCAACCTAATCTGTGAAGAACAATTCTTGGCTGCATCCTGCCAATGGCGTCCAGCAGTTGACGTGGTCCCTTGTGGTCCTCTTTTTCTTTACAAAGTTCCTCCTCGTATCCTGATGTCCATCTTGTGCACATGGTTACGCTTACCATCTCCGCGCAGCGATGTGTTGAGTACGAGCGCCTCTTTGTTAGCGGCTAGCAAGCTAACCGAAGCTAAACTAGGCCGAGAAACACCAATGTACACCGAGACGACTTTAATCGGACACGAAGCTTCAACGAAATATGTTTTAGTCCAGCGAGATGATTGTGGACGCCCCGAGTGGAGGTTTGAGCGCGTTGAAGACAAATTCAGGAGAATTTCGTCAAAGGTTAGCTATCCCTCAACGCACTGCGGTCAAGCCAGCCTCGACTCGCAATATCGAAGTCAAGTGAGCCGCCACTGCGATTGTCAATACTGTGCATTACGGTAATCTGCCGCTAACGAGCGGCGTTGGTCACCTTCAAAATAAAAGCGTATCCACTAATGCATAAACATCATTTGTTGGGGTTAAAAGAAATTAATAAAAATAAAGTATAGTAGTATACAAATAAAGTATTTCTTGGCTGTCAGCTAACAATACGCTCAACCCGGAAGAACAAGAACTCTCAGAAATGATTTTTGAAGGATTTTATAAAAAATCTCGGCCTCTGAAAAGTGACAAGATGGCCTGCATTCTGACATGACGTGCATTCTAACATGTTGATCTTTTCGCCCATTTTTAGAACATCCGAAAGGAAGGAATCCTAGTTATCCCTCACCAGGACCAGGGGACACACGACAGCACCCCGGCTCTCCACCCAGACCACCCTCGTCCGGATCGGATGTTGCATTTTGAAATAAAAGACCTGAAAACTGGCATGTTGACCTTATTTCTGATAAGTTGGCCTGAACGCCTAACATGTTGACATTTTCGACCGTTTTGAAAAAATTCCTAAAAATTGAGTTTTCGGTATCCCGTGAGGGCTGTAGGTCTGGGGGTAACTACAGCACTCTGGCTATCCAACGCGACCCCTCCCGTCCGAATCCTCTGTTGCATTTGGGAATAAAATGACTCGGAATGTGGCAAGATGACCCTATTTCTGATCCGTTTTATCCTCACAAGGGTCGCGGGGGGTGCTGGAGCCCATCCCAGCTGTCTTCGGGCAGTAGGCGGGGTACACCCTGAACCGGTTACCAGCCAATCGCAGGCCACACACAGGCGAACAACAATCCACGCCCACACTCACACCTAGGGACAATTTAGAGTGTTCAATCAGCCTGCCATGCATGTTTTTGGAATGTGGGGGAAACCGGAGCACCCGGAGAAAACCCACACAGGCCCGGGGAGAACATGCAAACTCCACACAGGGAGGCCGGAGCTGGAATCGACCGGTACCTCTGCACTGTGAATCCAACGTGCTAACCACTGGACTACCCCCCCCCCCACATATTTTAATATTTATGTCTAATTATTTTTTTCGTAAATTTTAGCTGTGGGTGTTCAATGTAGTATATGTTTGCACTGTGGTTGAGAGAGGAAAGTAATTTCAACTGTGCTATATGTTACACATTGAGCATATTTGACAATAAAAACTGACTTGACTTATCTGTTGAATTTTTGCTTTGAATCTTTCAATTGCATATCTGAAGCTATTACTCCCAAGTGTAAAACAATGACATTGTCCAAACTAACCTATACTGTTTGTTTATTTTTCCCCTTTATAGAGATACAGTGTGACGAATGTGAAAGGTGGTATCACGAGCAATGCCTTGGAATGACCGTGGAGAACTTAGCAAAGGCAAAAACAGGGAATTGGTCATGCGTTGTATGTGAGCCATGCGTGTGAATTGGACACCTAGGAGACCTTCATCTATATATATCTGAGTGTGGGTGTGCGTGTGTGTATGGACATTATGAATGTGTACATGAGTGTAAAATTGTGCAAAATAAATTTGTGAATGTGTATTAATTTGTGTTTGTGTATATGTTGAAAGCAGGGGCAAATGCTAGTCTGTAAAGGAGGGGAAGCTCAATTTCGACCGACATCATAACATTTTTTTCGGAATTTTTTCAAAACGGGTCGAAAATGTCAACATGGGCGTTCAGATCAACTTGTCAGAAATAAGGTCATCTTGCCACATTTCAGAGGCCTTTTATTCCCAAATGCAACAGAGGATTCGGACAGGAGGGGTCGCGTTGGATAGCCAGAGTGCTGTAGTTACCCCCAGACCTACAGCCCTCACGGGATACCGAAAACTTATTTTTTAGGAATCTTTTCAAAACGGTCGAAAATGTCAACATGTCAAGCGGCTAGCCTTGCTTGCTAGCCGCTTCACTGCAAAGCAGAAATCAAATGTGAACGTAAAGTGTTGTGATTTTCAGGCCAACTTGTCGGAAATAGGGTCATCTTGCCACATTTCAGAGGCCTTTTATTCCCAAATGCAACAGAGGATTCGGACGGGAGGGGTCGCGTTGGATAGCCAGAGTGCTGTAGTTACCCCCAGACCTACAGCCCTCACGGGATACCGAAAACTCAATTTTTCGGAATGTTTTCAAAACGGTCGAAAATGTCAACATGTTAGGCGTTCAGGCCATCTGGTGTGGTTGCGCAATCACCCAGATTGATTTTTTAAATGATTTTTTTTAATATCAGGTGAAATTGATGTAGAATTACCATTGACTTTATTTTCTATCTCCACTTGAGAACGCTTTTTTGTACTGTTCTGAGAGTTCTTGTTCTTCCGGGGTGAACGTAGCTGACAGCCAAGAAATTACTTATTTGATATTTGTATTAACAACAACAAATGACGTTTATGCATTAGTGGAGGCGTTTTTATTTTGAAGTTGGCCAACGCCGCTCGCTGGTGGCAGACTACCGTAATGCAGAGTATTTACAATCGCAGTGGCGGCTCACTTGACTTCGATATTGCGAGTGGAGGCTGGCTTGACCGCAGTTAAGTAATTCAGTGTAGACGAGATCACGTTAAATAATATATTGTCCTAAATCGAAACTTTGGAATGAATCAGTTGTGACTGAGTCTAATTAATATATACCAATTCACCACAATATTGGAAGACGTTTATTAATTTTTTCCGTTTATTTCAATAATATCTTGACAAATCGATGCTGGTGTTGCCGGAAGGTTTGTCCGAAGGGAGTTGCCGTACATTGTTGTTCGATAGCTGCAGTTGTACCTCGGCACGCCAAACTACAATATCGTTTTATTAAGCAGCCTTTTTCACGAATTACGGGTAAACTAAATTTAGCCTCAACGCAGGACGCCCATCAATGTAACATCAATGTTAGTAACATCATTATCTCAAGCCTCTGGGCCTACCTTAGTTTACTTAGCCTTGCTTGCTAGCCGCTTCGCCGCAAAGCAGAAATCAAATGTGAACGTAAAGTGTTGTGATTTTCTCAAATGTGCGCAAGAAGAACGGCAGAGAACGAGGAGCAACTTGGTGGAGCAAAAGAGGACAGCGATGCTGTTTTCAAGAAGTTTCGATTTGGCTCATGCAAAGCAGGTTTGGTCACGACTGGTTTCTTTCTCGATAGTCAAGTCAACTTTTATTGTCAAATATGCTCTATGTGGAACATACAGCACAAATGAAATTACTTTCCTTTCTCAACCACAGTGCAAACATGTAGTGCATTGATCACACACAGCTAAAATTTACGTTAAAATTCCATAAGACATAAATATGTTAAATAAAACTAAATAGACAAATAGCAACAACAGACAACCAAGGGCACTTGTGATTATTGTATATTCGTAGTTACCTGTTTTAAGTGCAATAATCGGATGTCAGATGCTGGGGGAGGGACACCGATTGTGGCAGGAGGTGTGTGTGTGTGTGTGTGGGGAGGGGGGGGGGCAGAAAATGGAGGGAGTTTAGTCTGCTGACCGCCTGGTGGAATAAACTGTTCCTGAGCCTGGTTGATTTAGCAGAGAGACATCGCAGCCTCCTTCCATGACGTCAGCACGTCAAAGAGGCTGTGAGACGGGTGGGTGGAGTCACCTGCGATCTGGGTGGCTTGGCGGGTTAGACGAGAGTTGTAAGTGTCTGCGAGTGGAGGAAGAGAGACACCAATGATCTTCTCAGCCGCTCTCACAATGCGCTGCAGACTCTTTCTGCAGGACACGGTGCAAGCGGCGTACCCCACGGCGATGCAGCTGGTCAAGATGCTCTCAATGGTGCCTCGACAGAAAGTCTGCATCATGGGGGGCGGGGCTCTTGATCTCCTCAGTTTGCGGAGGAGTCCACGAATTACTTTCTTGCTGTCATTATTAACCATTTTACACATTAGAAAGTTCTGTCAAGAGTGGTCAAGCCAGCTGCCAATTGTTCATACTTTAATAATTGCAAATGCTGCAAGGACCAGTTTCAAAATAAAAGCATGAGAAGATATTGATGTCCATTGAGAACTTAAAAGATTTCTGCGACTTACATAGATCCACACGACAGACACTGAAAGGAATGTCTCTTGATGAAGCACACCAGCTGTCTGGCACGCGGTTTTTAGCCAGTACTCTTCGAACAAACAAAATTTCGTTGACCGATAAATATCCGCCTCATTGGACACGCTGACAACATTCTGCAGCAGGAAGCAAGGCTTGATTTTTAACAAATTTAGAGCCTTATTGTATACAATTTTCAGATAGATTCAAATTTGGCATCCTTGTTAACACGCGACTCTGCGTTGCAATAAATGTACTAACTTTTTTCTCACAGACTTGTAAATTGTGTCATAGAACTACAATAATCCCTCGCTATAACGCGGTTCACCTTACGCGGCTTCGCTGTTTCACAGATTTTTTTTAGCACAGTTTTTTTTATGCTTTTCTTTTTAAACAGTGAATTTTGTTCTGCTTCCCGATTGGCTTAGGGACTGACCAACGTGAACAGTCTCTGCACCTCGTCTCTGTACAGCTTGACAAATTTACCTTTGCAAATTTTTGGTCTTTGGTTTCATTGTATCAGTGGCGGGTGCTGGTCTGTCAAAGAGGGGAAGCTCAATTTCGGCCTACATCATAAAATGTGTCCGTCTATTTATAAGTGAATTCTACTTTCCCTTCCTTTTCAAAAAAAATGAAAAGGATACCTCCACCATAAGATCGGTGATTGGCTCATTTCGCTGTCAATCAAAAAGAGATTCAGCCTCAGACAGATCATCCAATCATCATGTAGAATAGCTGAGAGCCGATATGCTGAGCGTCCAATGGGCGGGACAAAACCAGCATTTATTCAATGACTCATCTCGTTCCAATGCTTTGGGACAACCTTCACCGAACTCTCTAGACGCCCAGCATCCGCGCGGTCGACGCTCAGCGTCCACATAGTAAGAAACACAGTGAAGCTGCAATGAGAAGAGAGTCGTGTCGTAACCAGTAATAAGAAGCTGATTTGGAACAAAAGTTGAGCGCGTTGTAGCACATATTTAGTCAATGACATGTCCACACAATTGTATGTACACACTTATATTTGATTACTTACTTTTTGACATTTTAGGGGAAGCTGTCCCTTGCAGTCTGAGAGCAATCGCCCCTTTTATACATAGTTCCGTATTGTATAATAACTGCAAAAAATAAAGCTGACTATCAAGTACCAGGTACAAATTTCTTACCTCTCATATTTTTTTGCTTTTTTAAAAATATATAAATCCTCCTTCACGGATTTCACTTATCACGAGTTCTTATTGAAACGTAACCCCCTCGATAAACGGGGGATTACTGTATTCTTTGAAGGCTTTAATATTAATCTTTTGCTATGAAAATGCTTTGATTTTAGCGGTTAGCACATCATAATAGCCAAGAATGCAGTTGCACTGATTTCCAAAGGGTCTTAAATAATACAGGATAAAGTCACCAAATATGAAATAAACACTAAAACATTGTGCTTTATATCATGAATATTTGAGGTCAGTACCACTGACTCATCTACCACTCAAAAGTGTGCAATGTCAGACCCTGTATGTGTCTCTATGCAAACAATTATGGAAAAAAATTAAATAATGTTTTAGTTTAAAAAAAATTGCCACCAGGGATGAAAATAAAAAAATCCACCACCAATAAATGATTCTGCTCATGTCACATATTGACTAGTAATCTAAATTTATGTGGCTCTCCCAATGACCTTCATTGGAAATATGAAACCATAATTCCATGTGTGTTTGTCTTTTTGTGTCTCAGTCATCAGCGAAGATTTGTGTCCTGAGCGGCAGGATGCAGAGCCCTCTGATATTAAAACGGAAGAAGAAAAGAAAGAGGTCTCCCACTTTAAAGAGGAAGAGGAGCAGGAGGCGCATTACATTAAAACAGAGGAGGAGCCACTGCACCCTTGCATGAAAGTGGATGTGGATGATCCCCCCTACATCAAAGAAGAGGAGGGTGTTTTCTGGAAGTTGCCATTGACTGGTGTCGCCCTGAAGAGGAGAAATGAGGCAGACACAGGGGTTCAGTATCCAAGCAGCAGCTCATGTCAACACATGACAACACAAGGTGTTGGAAACCAATGGGGAGGATCAAAAACGGATGGCCTATTAGCTCCACTATCAGATCGTGACATATTGTCAGACGCTGATGATGATGATGAGAATGAAGATAAAGTGTCTGATGGTGATCTGACATGTCACACTGACAAAAAACCCTGGAAATGTTCTTGGTGTGGCAAAACGTTTACTTATAAGAGTCATTTGAAATTACACACAATAACCCACACAGGAGATAAACCTTTTTCGTGCTTAGTTTGTGCTCGAAGATTCTCTCGGAAGGAAAGTTTAAAAAAACACACAAGAACACACACTGGTGAGAAATCGTTTGCCTGTTCAGATTGTGGCGAAAAATTCTCTCAAAAGGGAGAGTTCAAAAAGCACGCAAGAACCCACACTGATGGGAAACCTTTTGCCTGCTCAGATTGTGGCCGAAGATTCTCTTACAAGGGACACTTCGTAAATCACTCAAGAACCCACACTGGTGAGAAACCTTTTGCCTGCTTAGTTTGTGGACAAAGATTCTCTCAGAAGGGAACCTTAAAAGTACACTCAAGAACCCACACTGGTGAGAAACCTTTTACATGCTCAGTTTGTGGCCAAAGATTCTCTCGGAAGGAAAGCTTAAAAATACACACAAGAACCCACACTGGTGAGAAACCTTTTGCTTGCTCAGATTGTGGCAAAAGATTCTTTCGGAAGGGAGACTTTAAAAAGCACGTAAGAACCCACACTGGTGAGAAGCCTTTCACCTGCTCAGATTGTGGCCAAAGATTCTCTCAGAAAGGAGTCTTAAAAAGGCATGTAAGAACTCACACTGGTGAGAAACCTTTTGTCTGCTTAGTTTGTGGTCAAAGATTCTCTCGCAAGGGAGACTTAAAAAAGCACATAAGTACCCACACTGGTGATAAACCTTTTGTCTGTTTAGACTGTGGCCAGAAATTCTCTCGTAAGGGAACCTTAACAAGACACAAAAGAACCCACACTGGTGAGAAACCCTTTTCCTGCTCAGTTTGTGGCCAAAGATTCTCTCAGAAAGGAGTCTTAAAAACACATGTAAGAACCCACACTGGTGAGAAACCTTTTTCGTGCTCAGTTTGTGGACAAAAATTCTCTCAGAAGGGAACCTTAAAAATGCACACATGGACACACACTGGTGAGAAACATTTTTCCTGCTCAGTTTGTGGCCGAAGATTCTCGTGGAAGTATCAGATTAAGAATCACACGTGTGTTGATGAGATGAACAGTTTTCACCTCTCATCTGAGCAGGCTTCATGATTTAATGCCCCAACGCTGATTGTATTTTATGTACCTTCTTAATGGGATGCTGAAGTTTTCTTTTCTTTGACTGCGGGGAAAAGTTTTGTTGTCATGAATTAGAAAATCTAGCATTGTTATCACCATTATCATAGTTTTGGATTCTTTATAACAGTTAGTTTTATTTGGTCTTGAGTTGTGGTTTTTAAATGTAGTTTGTTTTAATTAGTTCGCAGAGGAGGTTTGGTCGTTTGTATTAGTTTTTTGCTTTGTATTGTTTTGTTTTGTTTTTTTTGCTTTAGTTTTAGTTCAAAACTGTATAGAACCACGCATATCGAGAAATGTGTTTAATCGTTTCTTATTGGAAGCGATCCTGAATAAAATGGGCATTTTCCACTTTTTCATGAAATGTATGATGTACCCATATGTATTCGTGTTTGATATTGTGTGTTGCTTGCTGACCAATAAAGTTCTCTTTGCTCAAAAAGCTTGTATCAGCCGAGTCTTCTTCAATATCATTCGTCACAATTGGGAGTCAGATTTATTTTTACATGCCCACTCAAACAAGGCGCTTCATTAGTTCCTGGCGTGACCTCGACCAAAAAGAGCACCAGGGGATCATCGCAAGCCTGCTGTCCGTCTCATATACTGTATCGTGGTGTTTTGTTCCCGAAACCCTTTTTTGTTGAAGCAATAACTTTTTTGATCAGTTAAGCTGCGCTCCAACTAGAGCCAAGATCGGTCCTAAAAAATCGAGCCCGACCCGACCTGGCCCGAGGGTATTTAAGTCCGACCCGGCCCGAGCCCGATCACTTAACTTGATTTGCAGGCCCGAGCCCGAAGCAAACCCGAGATTTCATATTTGATTTGTGAGGACTTGGGAGGAGGAGGGGTGATTTCTGATAACAAAGCCTGCCTTTTGTAACGAAATCTAAGTTAAACAAGACTGTGTAAACATTTACATCTTTTATATTTCTGTTTCTGAAGAGGTTACATCAACTGACAGTTTTCCATCATTGGTGGATTTTTTTTTTTAAGAGTGGACGGGGAAAATCTAAGGCCGTCCGTCATTTTGATGGGTTGAAAGTTGGGCCGTAAACCACAGCAGCAGCACGTCCTAAAGAATCTCGCACGGCACTTTAAGAGAAGCAGAGAGACAAAAACGAACAATGACGGGGGATACTCGACAGAGACTGGAAGGAGTTCTTTGAATTGTCATTACAAGAGTTTAGTACAATACGTGTTGTGATGAGGCGACTTCTGTTTTTTTGCGAACCATGGTCTCTCGTGGCCAAAATTATTCACGGCCTTGGAACTAAAAAAAAAAGTCAGCGAGATTGGGCTCGAGCCGGCCGATCTTACCTCTAGCTCAAACCCCTTTGTTGAGATGTGCGTGCTTTGTGCGGGATGCATTGGGAGAATAATGACGAGAGATGAATTTATCTTGCTGAACTCAAAGTCGTGGCATGTTTAATTGCCGACTGCACAGAGAGCAGCCACTTCTCATCACCACTTAACATGGGAAAAAGTAAGTTTGCGCCGAGTACAGACCGGATATGGCGTAGTATCTTGGGTTGCCAGATCCGTTCAAAACAAACAACTAACATGTCCCAATTACACATTTCTATCAGAAAGAACACATCACAGCATTACAGAAATGAGGATATAAAACACTGTTTCTTAACACCCCCACTTATACTCAGTTTGCTGTAATGTAAACAAAATTAAATACAACAAGATAGAAAACAATGTGGACCCTGTATCACACATTTTAAATTCCAAAAACAATGGGTGCAAACTCAGTCAACTTTGACTTGGTGGCTGGCTTAGTCATAATGTCAGCAACCATAACTTCAGTAGGACAATACACCAAATTTATTTTCCCCTCATTAACTGTGGACCTGATAAAGTGGTACTTTATGTCCACATGCTTGCACCTCTCATGTAGAGGCCATGTAGAACTCTGTTCCAGTTGCGTCCAGATTGTTTGAGACCATAAAGTGATTTTTCTAGTTTGTACACAAATCCATAATTTTTCTCTTCATAACCTTCTGGAGGGTTAATGTAAATGTCATAGTCCAAGGGCGCGTGTAGGTACGCTGTGCTCACGTCCATTTGGTGAAGGAGTAAATCCTCCTGAGCTGCTTTTTGTAGCACCACTCTTACACTTGTCAGATTTGCAGTTGGTGAAAACGTCTCTCCATAGTCTATGTCCTTCACTTGGCTGTAGCCCTTTGCCACAAACCGAGCTTTGTACTTGTCTTTTCCATCCACATCACTTTTGATAGAGTATACCCATTTACCCCTCACTGTTTTCTTGCCCGCTGGTAGAGTTGCTAGGGTAAATGTGTTATTGTCATTTAACGAATTGATCTCCTCATCCATAGCTTTTACCCATTCTTTAGAGTTAGTCGAACTTATAGCATCTGCATATGTTTGTGGAACACCACACACTGCTCTGTAGCAATAGTCCACTGTGGTGTGTGTCCCATCGTTATCACTATATTCATCCACAAAATCATCTAAGTGACTAGGTTTCTTTCTCTCTCTAGTAGGATATCTTCTATTTTCAGGTTCATCTCTTGTGTCACGTTGTTGTGTGAGGCTATACTCATTTGAAGACATTTCTGTACCTGGAATATCATTTTGCACATCCCTGTTGTGTACACTTGACTTTTGAGGACTCTCTAGTGTCTTATCGTTCTCCTGAATGAGCTCACTAGTCCTGGGCTGCCTTATGTCATAATCTGGATTTCGATCGGTCTCATTTGTCTGTGTCTGTCTCTCAACAGCTGCCTTGTTCACAAATTTCACAAGTCTGTGTTTTAATACTCTGTTTGTGTCTGGATTATATACAAGGTAGGCTGGGCTATATTTATCAAACCCCACAAAAAGTCCTTGGTCACATTTAGAATCCAGCTTTCCTTTGTCGTGTTTGTATGTGTAACATGTAGATCCAAATTTTTGCAGTTTGGATACATTAGGTCTCTTTCCGGTTAACATCTGATAGGGGGTCAGCCCTGTACGCCTGCTAAAGCATCTGTTGCGTACATGCGCTGCCATTTGTACTGCATAATGCCAAAGCTCTCTTGGTAGCTTGCTTTCAACTAGCATACAGTTTCCCATCTCAAAAAGAGTACGCCAGCCCCTCTCCGCTGTCCCATTCTGGTGGGGTGAATAGGGAGCTGATGTCTCATGTCTGATTTTGTTTTCCCTCATCAATGTTGGAAAATCATTACTTTTGTACTCTGTTCCCCCATCTGACCTCATACGCTTCACATTCCCATAGGGGCATACATCCGCAAGAAACTTCTCTGCCGCAAGTACCATGTCACTTTTCTTCTTTAGAAAATAAACAGACATTGCACCCGAGTAATCATCAGTGAATGATACTGCATATTTGTGACCATCAATAGATTCAGTTTTCATAGGACCCGCAAGGTCGGCGTGCACCAGCTCTAGGGGTGCCTTCGCTCTGGTATCAGGCTTCCTGTTCCTACTCTGAGTGAACTTTCCCTGAATACACACCTCACACTCTTGTTCAGGTTTACATGCTTTACCCTTAATCTGCATGCCATCAACCACATTTTGCAATTTAAGGATATCATCATAATTGCAGTGGCCTAATATCTCGTGCCATTTCTGAATGTCGTGACATGTGTTACATTTGTCATACGGCTCACTCTCAGTATGCAAATAATACAACTTGCCATACACATGAATATCATATTTTGTACCTCCTTTAGTAATCAGTTTGTCTTTGCCTTCTTTAAATACAACTGTAGCTCCGCTGGTGGTCGCCTTCTTCATGGAGAAAATATCCTGGGGATATGAAGGGATGTAGAGAGCATCTCTCAGCGTCGCTTTGTGTCTCAGCCCTTTGCTGTCTATCAGAGAAACCTCAGCATTCCCCCTCCTCTGTGCGATCCCGCTGCATCGTGTGCCGTCCGCCAGCTCCACACAGTGTTCTTCCGGCCTGAACGTGCTGTCGAAATCCTTGAACATGGTCACGTCTGTGATGATGTGAGAAGTGGCCCCTGTGTCCACCATCAGCCCTCTCTCCCGGATGCCGGCGTCCAACCGTTCCCTGCACCCGGTGTCGCTGTTCCTCATCTTGAACACGATGTCGGTGTCACCATCTTCTGCAACTTTGCTCACGTCGTCTCGTCTGTTCTTATTGTCTTTGTCTCTGCGTCTACATGTGTCATTTTTGTGTGTGTCGCTTTTACAACGACTGCACCAAGTTTTCTGTCGACATTCTTTAGCTCTGTGGCCTTTGATCCCACACTTGAAACACACCATATCGGTGTCATCCTTGATCCGTTCACGGGTGTTGGTCTTTGTTGGTCGCCGCCCATTTCGACTCTGGGCCTGTGTCTTCATCACACTGTCACCTGACTCAGTGTTTAATTTCTCAGTTGCTTCATAACTTCGTAGTTTAGTCTTGAAATCTGCAAACTTGATTTGATCATCTGAATGTGCCACATGTATTGCGAATGGTTTGAAACTCTCTGGTAGTCCTTTTAATACCATGGCAACAAGTAGTCCATCTCCCATCGTCTCACCTGCATTCCGCAGTGCTGTGATGGCGGTCTCAGCTCTGATAATATAATCTGTAACACTTTCGTCGTTCCCCTTTTGAAGCGACGTGAGCATGGTGTACAGATTTATTATCCGTGGTGTTCCTTTGCCGGCATAATACTCTCTTATTATCTTCAGGGACTTTCTTCCATCATCAGGCGCATCCCTCATAATTAGTGAGAGGCTTTTGTCATCTAACATTTGTATTAGTTCAGCATAAGCGTCGGCATTTTTCTGTGCGTCAGTTGCTCGTTCGGGGCTTGTCACCGGCTCTCCTAGCACGGTCTTCTTCAGTCCCAATAAATGAAAATGTCCGAGCATTTTTGTTTCCCATATTTCGTACTTAGCTTCATCTCCGTCGAATGCCAGTCGGAGTGGCCTGCTTGCTGCTCCTCGATCTCGGTCCATTTTGCTGTCGCGTTACTCCGCTCTTTTAGCCGGTTAGCGGTAAGTAAGTAAGTAAGTAAGTAAAGTTTATTTTTAAAGCACATTTAACCACAGCTTGCACTGACCAAAGTGCTGTACATAGTGCATAAGCTAAAACAGGTTAAAAATAGAATAGATAAGTAAAAAAAATAAAATACACATACAGCACAGTGATTTAAGCTAAAATGATAACAACACAACACTTAATTACAGACAGCAGGGTAAGACAATTAGGGCACAGGGAAGGCCAATGTAAAAAGGTGCGTCTTGAGCTTCGTTTTGAAAAGTGTTATTGAGGGGGCATTTCTGATATCAAGTGGCAGTTGGTTCCATAGCTGAGGGCCAGCAACAGAAAATGCTCTATCACCTTTTTGTTTAAGCCGGGACCGTGGTACATGGAGGAGGCCTTGGCTGGAGGATCTGAGGGACCTGGGGGCTACATGGGGGTGAATGATATCAGCTATGTAGGTGGGTGCCAGGCCATGAAGAGCTTTAAAAACCAACAGCAGTGTTTTAAATCGTATTCGTGACTGGACTGGAAGCCAGTGCAAGGAGGCTAGGACAGGTGTGATGTGTTCATGCTTTTTTGTGTTGGTGAGCAACCTAGCTGCTGCATTTTGGACCATCTGAAGCCGTGCCACCAGTGTCAGAGGGAGACCAAGATAGAGGGAGTTACAGTAGTCTAGACGGGAGGTTATGAAGGCATGGATGACTTTTTCCAGATCATTGTATGATAGAACAGATTTGAGTTTGGAGATTATTCTTAATTGATAAAAACTGGTCTTTACAACAGATGAAATTTGCTTGTCCAGGTGGAGATGAGAGTCCAAAATGATACCCAGGTTACGTGCATGGGATTTCACATAGGGGGCAAGGGGACCAAGGTTGGCAGGGATGGAGTTTTTTGATCTTGAAGGCCCAAAGACAATGACTTCAGTTTTGTTATTGTTTAACTGAAGGAAGTTGTTAGCCATCCAGATTTTTATTTCTTCCAAACAGTCTAAAAGAGGCTGCATGGAATTGCCAGACTTCAGTGGGATGTACAGCTGGGAGTCATCTGCATAGAAATGGAATGAAATATTGAATTTCCTGATGATGTTACCTAGGGGGAGCATGTACAGGCAGAACAGTACTGGACCCAAAATGGATCCCTGGGGGACACCATAAGACACAGGGGCGGATGATGAAGTGTACTGGCCTATGGATACCGAGAAAGTTCTTTGGTGGAGGTAGGAGTGAAACCAGTTAAGAGCTGTACCCTTAATGCCAACCCACTGTTCAAGACGCTGTAGTAGTGTGCCATGGTCCACAGTGTCAAATGCAGCGCTGAGATCCAACAGGACCAGAATGGCGTTATCACCTGAGTCAAGGGTGAGCAACAGGTCATTTGTCACCTTCAACAGGGCTGTCTCAGTGCTGTGGCGCGCTTTGAAACCAGATTGGAATGGCTCTAGGATCTCTGTTGAGTTGAAGAATGGAAGCAGCTGTGTAAACACCACCTTCTCCAAGATTTTCGAGAGAAATGGCAGTTTTGAGATTGGCCGGAAGTTATTAAGACATTTTGCATCCAGATTATGCTTCTTAAGCATAGGCTGGACAACCGCATGCTTGAAACATATAGGAACTGTGCCGGTGGCAAGGCAGGAGTTGAGGATAAATTGGATAGAGGGACCAATAGCATCAAAAGCATCTTTGGTGATCTGTGAAGGGATAGGATCGTGTGGAGCTGTTGATGGTTTCATGTGGTTTACAATGTCCCATAGATCAGTGCAGGACACTGCTTGGAACTTGTCAAAAGTAGCTGTAGTAATGGGGATATGGGGTGGAGTGTCTGCTGCAGAAGGTGTGAACTGTGCTCTGATGTGGTCAATTTTCTCAATAAAAAATTTCAAGAACTCTTCACAGCTATTGGGAGATGCCACGACCTCTGGAGAGACTTGGGGGTTTACAATTGAGTTGATGGTGTTAAATAATATTCTAGGGCGATTTGAATGTTTGCTTATGATGTTGGAGAAATGCTTAGCCTTAGCTTTTTTTGCTGCAGTTTGGAAGTCAGCCAGGGAATTTCTGAATAGTTCTAGAGAAACTAGAAGGTGATCTTTTTTCCACTTGCGCTCAGCTCTTCGGCAAACCTGCCTAAGATGGCGGGTGGAATCGTCAAGCCACTGTTGAGGTTTAAAATTAGGGCGTCTGAATTTAAGAGGGGCCACAGTTTCAAGGATAGCTGAGCAAGATGTGTTGAAGAGGGATATTAGCTCATCAGGGCTGGAGCAGGGATCATGGGCAGTGATAGAGGCAGTGATAGCATTTCCCAAGTAATGTTCAGAGAACTTATTTGCAGTAAAAGAGTTGATATGACGAGAGTAGTGACCAGAAGATCTGGCTGTAGACAGTGAGTTAAGTAGTTGAACATCAAACACAATAGGCATATGGTCAGAGAAGGATGCATCCTCAATGCTTATGTTATCAATGGAAAACCCATGGGATAGAATCAGATCTAGGGTGTGGCCATGAACGTGGGTCGCCTGATTTATGTGCTGGAGGAGGCCGAATGACTCCATTACATGGCAAAACTCGCTAACCAAGGGTTTGCCTGGACAACAGACATGGATGTTAAAATCACCCAAAATCAACAAACGATCATAAGATGATGCAAAACGGGACAGAAAGTCTGAGAAATCTTTTATGAAATGTTTGTCTGATTTGGGAGGCCTGTAAACAAGTGCGCACATCAGTGGTGCAGTAGCAGATTCTACTTTTACGCATTGTACTTCAAAGGAAGAAAAGCGGTAGCCGCGTTAGCTCACCGCTTCTCTACAGTTGGATCCACTGGCTCTGATCTCCCAAACATCAGCTGCGTCTCCTGGGCCCATAACCTGTTGAGATGTGCGTGCTTTGTGCGGGATGCATTGGGAGAATAATGACGAGAGATGAATTTATCTTGCTGAACTCAAAGTCGTGGCATGTTTAATTGCCGACTGCACAGAGCGCAGCCGCCTCTCATCACCACTTAACATAGGAAAAAGTAAGTTCGCGCCGAGTACAGACCGGATATGGCGTAGTATCTTGGGTTGCCAGATCCGTTCAAAACAAACAACTAACATGTCCCAATTACACATTTCTATCAGAAAGAACACATCACAGCATTACAGAAATGAGGATATAAAACACTGTTTCTTAACACCCTTGCCGCTGCCGAAACAATACATCCCAGCTGTGTGAGAACGTTTTCGCCCATCTCGTTTGAAATGGCACCATCAACAGGGATACATTCCTTCAACAGCGGGGTGGTGGCTCAGTCTTAACACTGAGAGCTCGGGCGATGAAAGACGAAACTGTCAGGTCTGTAAGAGCTTTTTTTTTCTCCATGAAAAAGACCGTTGTCTGACAAATAAGAAAACTTAAACCTATTTTAACAAATAAAAAGAGATTTTGAACATCACAGCGCTACCATGATTCTTTCCAATTTAAAAACCTCAGCTTCACCCTCAGCACCTCCAGCCGACCAGTCAAGTGATAGCTGCCTTCTACGCCACCACCACAAGCCTCTTCACATCTCTCAGAAGGCAATGTTGATGAATGTTCATTCCTGTACAAGGTTTAATATTTAAGATTTAATACGTGTACTGTTGGAAACTTTGTCTTAAATATGTAAACTATAAAGACTGTTGACATTTTAAACATGCTGGTGCCTGTGATGTTTCTGTCATGCAATAACAGACAGACGACGGTGTGGCATATAACCACAGCCACAGGGTCATGTTACGACGGCGTGACGTCACGGCCGTAAAGTGGGCGGTTGCCAAAGTATTGATATAAAAGGTGGCTACTGACAATAAACGACAGTGAGCACAAAGTCCGACTCCACGCGTTTTATTAAACACAACATTGGCGACAAGGATGGAGCTTCCACTCTCGCCTCTTCCTCCGTTCCTCGCCCTGCCTGGCGAGCCGCCAGTCCCGTGGTCCCGCTGGTTGGAGTCCTTCGAGACCTTTATTGAAGCCTTCGGGCTAGCCGACGCTAGCGACGCGCGAAGGCGGGCAATGCTTGTCCATAGCCTGGGCTGTGAGGGCCAACGCATCTTTCGCACCCTCGGACCGGCCACGAAATTTTCGGACTGTGTGGCATTGCTCTCCGGACACTTCGCTGCTCCACAGAGCGTCATGGCACGGCGGATTATCTTCCGGCAGCGTCGACAGCGGCCCGGTGAGTCGGTCCACCATTACGTCGCCGACCTCCGGGGACTAGCCAGCCTCTGCAGGTTCGGAGATCTGGAGGGCGAGATGATTAGGGACCAGCTAGCCGAACACACGACGGACCTTAAACTGCGGGAGAAGCTGTTTTTATCGCCGGACGACACGTCGCTGTCTAGGGCGGTGGAAATGGCTTTCCAGCTCGAGTCTGCGGCCCTGTTAGCATCCCGGCTAGCCGCCTCGGACCCAGCTCCAGCCCTTCCCCACCTCGCTCCACATCTGCCTCTTTCATCTCGTACTGTTGCTCTCACGGCCACACTCCCCGACACCACTGCTCCTCTCGACGAGCCGGAGGTAAACGTCGCGGGACGTCGAGGCGCCACGATGAGGCAACATTGTGGGAACTGCGGCTCCTCATCTCACCGCACAGGTGCGCCCGCGTGCCCGGCGCTAGGACAAAGATGCCAACGTTGTGGTAGGCTGAACCACTTTGCTAAAGTCTGCCGCTCTGTTTCTAATCCTGTGGACCCCGGGCCCCACCTAACCAACGCATCTGGCTCCACCACCATCCACTCGGTGGGCGCCTGCAGCAAGCCGTTCAAGTGGTGCGCAGTAGAGCTGGACGGCGTGTGTCTGTCACTGCTGCTGGACACCGCAGCCTCCAAGTCACTCCTGAATGAGGCCACGGTCCGGCGACTTTTTCCACGAATGACTGTTAAACCTGGCACGGAAGACCTGTTTGGTTATGGACACACCAAGATCGACATGGTTGGCACTGCGACCTTTTCCGTGCGCTATGGCGCTAGAACTCTCCCAGCTTTCACCTTTCAGGTGTCCCGCAAGGGCGCCAACCTCCTCGGTTTCGACCTGTTCTGTGCCCTGGGCTTCTCCATTACAGACAACATGGGTGCCACCATACTAACCGTCACCACGCCCTGGCTGCACCGCTGGCCCTCGCTGTTCGCTGGACTGGGCTGCCTCACCGCCTTCAACCACCAGCCGCTCCTGAACCCGGAGGTGACTCCAGTCATTCAGCCTCTCCGCCGCCTGCCCCTCGCCCTACGTGCTGATGTTACAGCCGAGCTGCAGAAACTTCTGGACGCTGGCATAATCGAACGAGTGGACGCATCGCCATGGATCTCCAACCTAGTGGTGGCACGGAAGAAGACGGGCGGCCTGCGCCCCTGCATCGACCTCAGACAGGTGAACAAAGCGGTGATACCAGATAAATATCCTCTGCCCACTACAGAAGAGCTCTCTGCCAAGTTTCACGGCTCCACAGTCTTCTCCAAGCTCGACCTCCGCCAGGGTTACCTGCAGGTTCTGCTGCACCCAGAGAGCCGCAACCTCACCGCTTTTGTGTCACACATGGGCGTTTTCAGGTACACCCGCATGCCTTTTGGGCTTAGCTCCGCCCCCAGCTGCTTCCAGAAGATCATGGCCACCATCTTCGCCGGCATCCCTGGCGTGGTTGTGTACCTGGATGACATAGTGGTGCACGGCGCGACAGCAGCCTCACACGACGACCGCCTCACCAGGGTTCTAGAGGTGCTCGCCCAACACAACCTCACGCTGAACGGCGAGAAATGCATTTTCTCCGCGCCGGTCATCGAGTTTGTGGGGTTTCGCCTGAATGCCGACGGTCTCAGCCCGCTCCACTCAAATGTGGAAGCCATCCTACGCCTGCCTGAGCCCTCCTGCCCCGCGCAGCTGTCCTCATTCCTGGGCATGACGGCGTTCTACCTGCGTTTTCTTCCACACTACTCCGAGACCACGGCGCCACTACGCGCACTCCTCAAACAGGATGCCCCCTGGTCCTGGACACCCACGTGCTCCGCGGCAGTCCGCCAGCTGAAGACACAGCTCACCTCCCCTCCAGTGCTCGCCCACTTCGACCTCCATAGCCCTACGCTGGTGACCTGCGACGCGTCCAACACGGCGGTAGGGGCGGTCCTGTCCCAGCTGCACGGGGGGACTGAACGTCCCGTGGCGTTTGCCTCACGATCTCTGACTCCCACGGAGCAGAGGTATTCGGTGGGGGAGAGAGAAGCGCTTGCCTGCGTCTGGGCGTGCGAGCGGTGGCACATGTACCTTTACGGGCGGCACTTCACGCTCCGGACCGACCACCAAGCACTCACAGCCCTCCTGGCCACGGCAGGATCGGGACACAAACCGCTGCGCCTGTACCGGTGGTCAGAGAGACTGCAGGCCTACAACTTCACGACAGTGTTCACACCCGGCAGAGAAAACGTTGTGGCTGATCTGCTCTCCAGGGCCACGCCCACCTCAGCGCCAGACACCGCCCCGGACGGCTCAGAGTCAGAGCTGGTCCTCATGCTGCACGAGCCCCTCCGAACAACAGTCTCCCTGCAGGAGCTCCAGGCGGCCTCTGCACAGGACCCCGTGCTTTCACAGCTCCGCACGTTTATCCAGGAGGGCTGGCCTGCGAAGGTGCCAGAGGAGCTGGCGCCCTACCACCGGGTCAGAGACGACCTTTCCTGCTGGAACGGTGACTGCGTCGCTCGGGGGCTCTGCACGGTGATCCCCAGCTCTCTACGAGCACGCATCCTGAACATGGCACACGACGGTCACCTGGGCATTGTGAGAGTGAAGCAGCGCTGCAGGACCCTGGTTTGGTGGCCAGGCATCGACAGGGACATTGAAACGATGGTCAAGGACTGCGCCGCCTGCCTGACCAGCGGTAAGACGGGCCCACCCCCGACACCACCTTTGCAGCCCCTCCAATGGCCAGCGACGCCGTGGTCCCACATCCAGGTGGACATCTGTGGGGAGCTCCATGGCACTCCTCATCACCAGCGGTTCCTGTTGGTGGCCTACGACCTCCACTCCAAGTGGCCGGAGGTCCTCCCCGTGGGGTCAGTAACCACACAGCAAACCACTGACTTTCTTTCTTCCCTGTTTGCCCGCTGGGGTGTGCCAGACACCATTACCACAGACAATGGGCCCCAGTTCCTCTCGGCTGACTTCGCTGCCTTCACAGGGGAGAGAGGGATTAAGCACATCAGGACGGCCCTGTACCACCCGCAGGCCAATGGGGGCGTGGAAAGGTTCAACCAGACCCTCAAGAACGGCCTGAGAGCACATCTGACCGAAGGTCTCCCATTCAGCACGGCCCTGCAGAACACACTACAGCACTACAGAGCGACGCCACATGCCACGACAGGTAGCTCCCCAGCCCTTCTGATGCTCGGACGGGAACTCCAACTTCCCATGGATCGACTACGGCCGCCCAGCAGGGATCCTCCAGGCCCTCCAGCAGCAGGACCCTCTGTCGGCGACATGGTGGCAGAGGCGCAACGCCGGATGAAGCACCGCTACGACAGGGCACATCGGGTGAGAGGACACACACTCAAGGTGTTGGACTGGGTCCGTATCCGCCGGCCGCATCGGTCCCACAAGCTGCTATCCTTCTGGTCCTCACCCCAACAGATAATGGCACAATTGGGCCCAGCTACCTTCCTCCTTGCTGACGGCTCCCGTTGGCATGCCAGTCGCCTAAGGCGCGTCAACCCACCATCAGCACAAGAACTCGCCGCGGCGGCTGATCCGCGCCACACTGCCGGGGACTGGGATCTCCCTCCGGTAGCCCCAGGAATCCCACCCGAACTCGAAGTGCCGGCTGACGCCCTCGGACCGAGGCTCCGCCCTGTTCGGGCTCGTCGGCAGCCCCTGTATCTCAGGGACTACATAGTCTGATTATGTGGCAGAATAAACCACATGGCTATGCGGGTAAATGGGTAGTCTACGCTGTTTACCCAGATATGTTGGCCACGTTCTGGCTTTGAAGTTGTGCACTATTAATATGTTTGAATGTTTTTGCACTTTTATAAAAGGGGGGGGTGAATGTGGCATATAACCACAGCCACAGGGTCATGTTACGACGGCGTGACGTCACGGCCGTAAAGTGGGCGGTTGCCAAAGTATTGATATAAAAGGTGGCTACTGACAATAAACGACAGTGAGCACAAAGTCCGACTCCACGCGTTTTATTAAACACAACAGACGGCGTCACTGGTCTGTTGTCAACTGCCTGTAATGTCCAACGTTGACCAAAAGAGGGTGCTAACATACTGTGTAACAATCGTCGAGTGAAGCGCGACTCATCAGTCGATAGTAGTGATTTGTCGTTCGCGAACGAACCGGCTCTTAGAGCCGTCTTTGAAGTGAACAACGAGAGCCGGCTCCTGAAAGGGAGCCGCCTCGAATAGGAGCCTACTTTCTTTTCTCCTGCCCCCCCCCCCCCCCCCCTTTTCGGTTAAAGCAGCACGTGATTGGTCAAGATCCGTGGTAGAAGAGGAAAGGGAGGGTTACACACACACGCTGCTGTGAGAGAAAGGGGAGGGGTTAGAAACACAGCAGCACACTGAGCAGCACACGGACAGGGGAGACAGGGAGACGAGAGAGAGCTAGATAGCGCAACAGAGGAAAAAACAACACGATGGAAAGTTGAGATAATGGATAGGAAATGCAGTGAAATTTGGACTCCTTTCAACTGAATTGATAGTTCAAAGGCAGAGTGTAGACTGTGCATGGTTAAAATATCCCATCGATCAGGCTCCACAAAGAACCTGCACAGGCACATAGGAACATTCCACCCATCAGTACAATTTGAAGAGAAAAGACACGCAAGAGAACCAGCTATTAATGAAGGTGCAAGTCTGTCTGCAACTGTTGCTGCTGCTGCAATCTCACAACCGCCTAGACGTACAACCCAGAGCTCTACGAGCCATTTTATGCAAAAAGCTATAAACCCAGCAAAACCAAACACAATTGACGAGGAACTGGGTAAAATGATTGCAAGTGATTTTCAATCGTGGATGACAAAGGATTCAGAAGATACTGTATACTCATGCTCTCAATCCAATGTATGCAATTCCAAGCAGGAAAACACTTTCTCAAAGAATCATCCCAGGCCTACATGACAGAGAACATGCTGCACTCCAAAAATGGGTCAAAAAAGCCACAACTGTTTGTCTAACAACGGACTGCTGTACATCCCGAACCACTACATGTCAGTTACATGCCACTTTGTTGAAAATTTAAAAATGGTGACTTGTCTGCTGGATTGTTTTGAGTGCAGTGAAAGACACACTTCTGAGAACTTAGCAGAGGAGCTGCTCAAAGTGGCCAAAGAGTGGGATGTGGAAAACAAAGTGGTTTACTGTGTTAGCGACAATGCAGCTAACATCACCAAAGCAAATTAAAACCCTTAAATGGACCCATCACCCATGTCTTGCACACACCCTTAACCTGGTTGTAAGAGATGCTCTGAAGGCGATGAAGCCCACGGTGGACAAAGTGAAGGGGATAGTGGAATTCTTTCACAGGAGCACAACAGCCACACAGAAGCTCAAATCTATCCAACAACAGATGGGCATGCCTGAGCTGAAGCTCAAGCAAGAGTGTATTACAAGGTGGAACTCCACCTTTCACATGCTAAAACAGATCCTGGAGTCCAAGGATGCAGTCATCTCTACCCTGGCTGTTATCAATGCGCCTGTTGATCCTCTGAGCCAAGAGGAATGGGAGGTACTGCAGGAGGCATGCACTGTTCTGGAGCCATTTGAGCAGGTCGCTGTGGTGATTAGTGCAGACAGGTAGTGTACAAATGTTATCACATTATTCTATGTTATTATTATTCCATTATTATCATTTTTATTAGTTGCTATTTTTGCATTATTAATATGAAAAGCAGATTAGACACGACCAGAAATAATTATACTGCTAAAAAAAAAAATCATAATTTTATTCTTTTTCAGCTATGTTACAGCCTCTAAAATGTTGATCCTGTGCAAGGGTCTTCAGAAAGTGATAGCTGAGCATCAGACCAGAGTAACCACAGGGAAAGTGAAAGAGTTAGTGGATGCTCTCTGTGCATCCATGGACAGAAAATTCCACAGACTGGAATGGAACACTGTTCTGTCAGAAACCACCATTCTTGACCCAAGAACAAGAAGCTGGCATTCACTGACAAAAGAGCGGTTGATGAAGCTCTTCAGAGAATAACTGCAGCAGCAGCAAGATCCAGCCAGTCAACTCCACTGCCGGGGGGCCAAGAGGGAGAAGAGGCGGCAGAGCACCAACAAGAAGAGCCACAAGCATCTGCTGTTTGGAGGTTCTTTGAAGAACAAGCAACTGGAAGCACAAGACGGAATCCTTCATCAGATGCAATTCTAGAAGTGAGATCTTATCTTGAGGAGCCCCTTTTCCAGAGAAGTGCAGTTTACTGTAAATAGTTAAAAGCTTATAAAAATACACAATCAGAGATTGGAGCTCTTTGTTCACCTTGTTTTGAGATGGGTGTTTGTTTTTGTACTTTATTATTTATATTTTGTAGCACTCCATGTTGTACTCCATGTTGAGTATTTTCAGAAGAATATAAATAAAGCCATATAAATAATATTTGTTATACAGTACTGTATATTTTTTTACATTAGTAATTCGTTTTACGCATAATTTTATTTATTTTTGGTAGTAAATTAATTTAAGCAACAAAAAAACTGAGGAGCCATTTGGCTCTTTTTAGTGAGCCGAGCCAAAAGAACCGGCGCTCTAAAAAGAGCCAGAATTCCCATCACTAGTCCGCTGCTCTCCGCTGTGCGTGTATCAGCGCGGACGTGTAAGCACGCACGTCTTTTGGCTGACGCAACGGACGTTGAACATCAAAAAGCTTTGATCTATGACAACAGCTAAGCTAGCCCGCGACAACAGCTAAGTTAGAAGTAGAGTTGAGACGACACGACGCTCGAGGTCGGACGGACACACTCTCTCCAGTCATCTGTATGTTTGTCTTCTTTTTCTATCCAAATATATATTTTTCTACTACAATAGTAGTCTCGTCCACGGCGTCTTCTTTTATTCCATCGGGGTTTAGCTACCGTATTTATAAAGAGACAAAAATATCTTTAGTGGAGATAGATTGGGTTGGAGCTACAAAAAAGTCTTTAGTTTGAATTTCCCTTTGTATGGCTATGATGAGTGACCTCATTTTCTTTGCACAATCGTCTGTAGTCCTTGCATGCCAGTCTGCTCCTGCCTCTGCAACTGTCATGATTTGGTTTGGGACCAACAGGTGGCACAGTAGGGCTCCCCCTGCAGCTGCACACCTGTTGGTCGTTAGGTCGTTAGCCATTTAAAAGGACTCCCTCCGACCCCTCATTGTCGGGTCATTGCTTGCTCTTGGCTACTGTCATGTTTGTTTGTCATGTTTAGATAATGTTTTTGGTATTGCTTCTGTTATTGATAGTTTTGAGCTTCAGTCATGGTTTTTGTTTGATACTTTGAACTTTGTTTGTTTCGGATTTAGTTTTCTGTGTTTTATTCATACAATCTTTCAACTACACCCTGCTGCTCCCTCTTGCCTGCTTTTTGGGGTCCACCACCACCTCGCAACTTGACAGCAACTAGGTGTGTCCAACTTCTAAATCTATATGTTCAATACCATTTACAGATTCATCCAATACCATAGCTACTGGCGCTGTATGAGTGGGTATTGTACTCAGCGTGAACCATACCCTGATTATGGTTAAATTGCATTTGTTTACTTTAGGTTATTACCTGCTACTGCTCCTTATCCTGAATCTGCTATTTATGCGATCTGCTACTGCTTCTGATATCATTCTACTGTTTCTGCAACGACCATCTGCTTCAATAAATGATCAAAAACGGACAGAGCGAGTAATCCTTCCATGCCGTTTCAGCCATCTCGTTACCTCTGCGTCCCGCGTACTCTCTCATCTCGTCTATCCCGTGACCTCAGAGGGTCGTTGGGGCACCACAGACGCTCTGCTGACCAGCTCTCTCCATCCTTCTCTGTCTTCGGCAGCTCTCATTGCCTCGTTGAGTTTCTAGTGGGTCCATTCTGTGATGTTATCTTCCCATCTTTTCTTTTGCCTCCCTCTTCTTCTGCCACCTTGTACGGTGCCTTGCAGGATGGTCTTTGCAAGGCCTGAGGATCTGGTGACGTGTCCGTACCATCTCAGTTTCCGCTTAATGACAGTGGATAGGAGGTCATCATGTGGGTCGATGGCTTGTCTGATCTTTTGACGGACTTCCTCATTAGTGACATGTTGGGTGTAGGAGACACCCAAAAGTCTTCTATAGCATCTCATCTCCATACTCTGTATTCTCCTCTGCAGCTCTGCTGTAAGGGTCCATGTTTCGCAAGCGTAGAGAAAGATTGAGGTGACAAGTGAGCGCAGCAGTCTCACTTTTGATGCCAGACTGATGTTATTATCTTTCCATATGGGCCTGAGTTTTACCAGGGCTGCAGTTGTTTGAGCAATTCTGTCAAGGACTTCCTGCTTTGATCCTTCATCAGATACAATTGCTCCGAGGTACTTGAAGCTCGACACACAGTCTCGTGCCTGTCCATTGACTTCAATGTCAGAGAGAATGCCATTGTTGTTGTTGGTCATGATTTTTGTTTTGTCGGCATGGATCTCCATACCATATGCTCTGGAGGTCTTGTCAAGCCTTTGAACTAGGCTAACAAGTTTGTTTTCTTCTCCAGCAAGCAAGTCGATGTCGTCAGCAAAACGAAGGTTTGTAATTGGTCTACCTCCTATGCTGACACTTCCTTCGTGGTCCGCCAAGGCATCCGCCATAACACGCTCAAGAAAGATGTTAAAGAGTATGGGAGAGAGAAGACATCCTTGGCGCACTCCAATTGTTGTCTTGAACCAGTCACCAATGGCGCCGTTGTAGAGAACTGCACTGGTAGCTTTGCTGTACAGATGTTGTATGACTCTGACAGGGTTAGGGCTGATGTTGTATTTTCTCATGGTTGTCCACAGTGCTGCATGCCATACCCGATCAAAGGCTTTCTTGAAGTCTACAAACACGTGGTAGAGATGTTGTTGATGCTGCAGATATCTCTTGCTGATAATCCTTAGGTTGAATATTTGTTCTGTGGTGCTCCGTTCTGCCCTGAATCCAGCCTGTTCTTCAGCTATGATCAGTTCAGCTTGAGGTTTTAACCTATTCAGTAATATCTTCAGAAGGACTTTGCTGGGATGGCTAATCAGACTGATGGTTTTGGCACAGTTGTAGATTGCCTTTTTTCGGAATTGTGATGATGAATGACTGGGTCCATGATGTAGGCCACTCCCCACTCTGCCAGATTGTATTACAAAGGAGGGTGAGAGTGTCAATCATGGCGTGTCCCCCTGCTTGCACAAGCTCTCCTGCTGCTTTTTCCCTTTTTCAGTGCTCGCGCTGCTGCCTCAACTTCTTCACGAAGGATAGGGAGTGTGTCTTCTTCCTCCGTCGATTGAGGACACGTCAAGACTGTTGGATCGCCGCTTCGAGTGTGGTTGTAGAGCTCAGAGCAGTATTCAGTCCATCTGTCAAAGATCTTCTGTTCTTCGGATAGGCATATACCGGTCTTGCTTTGGATTGCAGAGACTCTGGTCTGCTTTGGTTTTGTTGGCTCTTTAACAGTTTGATATGCCTTCTTGGTGTTGTTGTTGGCATTCAGAGTGTTCTCAATTTCTTGGCACTTTCCCTCAATCCAGTTCTGTTTTGCTGACTGCATGCCTTTCTTAACGCTCTTGTTGATCTCTCTATAGGCGTCAGATCCTTCAGGTGAGTTCTTACTCTTCTTCAGGGATCTGCGCTTGTCACACAAGTCTAGCAGTTCATTAGTGACCCAAGGTTTCTTCTTTGGGCGGAGTTTGCCAAGAATCTCCGTGGCTGTTTCGGTTACGACTGTATTCAAGGTGGTGGTCATGGTATTGACATCAATTTCTTCTGCGCCCAGGGTGAGCAATGGTGCAAACCTCCCTTCTATCATCGCTTTGAAGGCTTCTGCCACCTCAGGATCTCGCAGTTTGTCCAGCTCAAACTTCAGTCTAGTTCACTTGGAGCTTTTGATCTTCTCTAAGCGCAGGCGGAATGACATCAGGACAAGATCGTGATCACTCCCAATATCTGCTTTTGGAAAGCTGCGCGTCCCACTGATGTTAACGCTTGAGTGGAAGTGTTTCTTGACCAAGCTGTAGTCGATCTGTTTGTGGTATTCTCCACAGGGGCTGTGCCAGGTCCATCGTCTGGAGGCCTTATGAGGGCCAAGTGTGTTCGCCAGCAGCAAGTTGTTGTACCTGGCGAACTCCAAGAGCCTTAGGCCTCTGTCGTTGGTCTCGCTGTTGCCGTATGGACCACATGTGTCTTTCCAGTTGGAATAAGTGTCTTATCCAACCTTTGCGTTCCAGTCCCCTTGCACAATAAAGATGTCCTTCTTTGGAGTTTGATCGACGACTGTGAATGACAGAGAAATCTATGAGCAAAATTGTATCATGTTTAAAGTTTCATTTAATTTGGGCACATCTAAACGTTTGGGTGCATATCCAGCACCCCCAAATATTTATGAACAAAGGCAAAGGCGGCTACCCGGTCGGAGGGCTATTGAAGTCCACAATTACCACGTCAATGCAGGCAGGGGCGAACAGAGGAGACAAGGATAGACTCGGTCACAAAGGGGGAATCAATAGTTCGGGAACAGCGGTTGAACAACAAAAGACGATTTGAGAACACCCGTCGCGCCCAGGCGACATTTGTCATCCGCAAAGTCTGGAACATGTTGATTCAGCGTAGACCAAATGGAAAGGTGTCAACGTATCGGTGGTTCAAAGCTTAAACCAAGGTAACCAATCACTACAGAGGGGCCGGACCGGGGGTGCGGTATGCAAATATCGGGGGCAGTGTTTTTCTTGTATTTTGTAATAAAAGTTGGAATTGGCGGGAAAGGAGCTCTGAGTGTGATCGCGGAGCAACTAAACCGTCGTTCGCTCTCAGAGATCCGCTCCCGTCGATAATGAAGACAATTTTCCTGTGTGCCGAGTCATTTCTTTAACTTTGTCCGAGATAAATCTCTGACAGACTGCTTGCAGTTGATCGTAAAAATCCTCCACCTCACTCTCATCATATGTGGATGTTGGTGCGTAGACCTGAATAATGCTGATGTTAAATGGGGTTGCTCTAATGCGAATTACAATGAGTCTGCTTGAAACTCAAGGAAGCTCAAGGTACCACAACACCTTGCAAACATTGAGGAGCAGTGGAGTATGTTCTCTTGTGCCATTGCTGAAACTGCAGAAGCAGTTATCGGCAGAAAGAGGGGTACCAACAAAGAGAAATGGATAACAGACAACACCTGGAAGTTGATTGATGAAAGGAAGGTGGCCAAGTTAAAAAGAGAACAAAAGAGGAGGCTCCGGAGCTGGAGGATGGAAGACGAGGAGTACAGGCGCTTGGACAAGGCAGTGAAGAAGAGTTGCAGGAAGGACACAAGACAGTGGCTAGAAAGCAAGAGAGGCACAGGAAGCAGCAGAGAACAACAACACGACGACCCTATACAAGATCGTGCGGGAGCTAACCAACTCCAGGAGCAGCTCTAGCGTGCCAATCAGGAGCATGGATGGCAGGACACTCCTAAGCGACGAGGAGCAAGAAGCAAGATGGCTGGAACACTTCAGGGAGGTTCTCAACCAACCAGTGCCTCCCGTGCTCTTCAATTTGGATCAAGAGACACCAGCTCCAGCTCTAAACATTACATCGCAAGAGATATCCAAGACTGAGGTTGCCAGAGCAATCAAGGGCCTTAAGAACAAGAAGGCACCAGGACTAAAGGTAGCTGCCGAACTGTTGAAACATGGCCAAGACGCTGTCGTGGAGAGCCTTACCCATCTGCTCAACCTGATTTGGCATGCTGAAGAGGTTCCTGCCGACTGGAGACGTGGGGTCATTGTCACGCTGCCGAAGAAGGGAACCCTCGCAGACTGCAATAACTGGCGGGGAATTACACTGCTGTCAATCCCCAGCAAGGTGTTCTGCTACATCGCCTTAAAGACGAAGTGGATAACATCTTGAGGGAAGAGCAAGCCGGCTTTAGGAAGGGATGGTCTTGCGCCGAACAGATCTTTACTCTTCGAAACATCATAGAGCAATGCCAAGAACTTCAGATACCACTCATGATCAACTATATCGATTTCAAGAAAGCCTTCCACAGCATCCACCGGGAATCACTGGGGCAGATCGTCCAGCTGAATGGTGTACCCCTCAAGTACATCAACATCTTCAGGTCATTGTACCACAACTCAACTTGTCACGTCAAAACCAACAGTGGCACAACTGATGATTTTGACATTGTCACTGGTGTAAGACAGGGTTGCATTCTGTCACCTCTACTCTTCATCATCATAATTGACTTTGTGATGAGGAAGTCCATCACAGGGGCAAAAGTTGGTATCAAGTGGGGAGGGAGCAGACTAGCTGACCTGGAATTTGCAGAGGATTTGGCTCTGTTAAGTCACACCCAGCCCGCACTCCAGGAGTTGACCAACAATCTGCATGAGCACGGAGTTAAGGTCGGTTTACGAATAAGCCAGGAAAAGACCAAGGCCATGGCCATCGGACAGCACCAACACCTTCAACCACTCACTCTACACCAACATGACATAGAGTACATTGACAGCTTCACATATCTTGGGAGTAACATCTCAAATACAGTTGATGTGGAGAAAGACGTCAGCAGTAGACTTGGTAAAGCTGCGGGAGTGTTCCAACGCCTCCGCAACATCTGGTCATTGAAAGCCATCACTACGACCACCAAGCTACGCCTCTATATGTCAGTGGTCATTCCAACAGTGATTTACGCCTGTGAGACATGGATGAAGACAGCCAATATCACCAACAAGTTAGATGTCTTCCATCGGCATTGCCTGAGATCCATCCTGATGATCTCATGGAGAGACCACATCACCAACGAAGAGGTGATGAGGAGGGCAGGAGTAGCTGAACTATCAGACATTGGCGAGCGACAGCCAGTGAGAGCGAGCGACAGCCAGTGAGAGCGTACGACAGCCAGCGTTCGTTTGGGGCTCCAGCAGCGGTCGACCCATTGGGTCGGTGCGGGCAGCTGAATTTCACACCTGCGGGGCCAGCGGCGGTCGACCCATTGGTCCGGCATAATCAGCTAAATCCACCCCTGAAAACCTACTGGCTGATCGGTGAGACCGGCGGCGACGACGGCGGCGGCTGAACTCACTCATCACCTAGGCAGCGTGAGCTAGCGATAGCCAGCCGGCGTGAGCGAGCGAGAGGACTCTTCGGAGCTCCAGCGGCGGTCGACCCACGGGTCCGGCACTAGCAGCTGGAGCCACCACTTGAGGCCAGCCAACCGAACAGTGAACCCGGCAGCAGCGGCCGAAAAAACTTCACTTGAACACCGCGGCTGTGTTGCCCGGGGAGGCCATAGGCCCACTGCCGCGTCAACAACATCCGGGTTGGCAAAAAGACCACAGCACACGTCATCAACTAGCTGACAGCCGGCTAGCAACGAAACCCGAAGGATGCCGCCTAAACGACGACAGGATGTAAAGCAGGACGAAGAATTGATGACTCACGCAAGTCAATGAACTACTCCAGCAACAAAAATAACTTTTCACAGCGCTCATGCAGCAACAACAGGATCACTTCAAAGGATTTGTAAAGATGAGACTAGACTCAACAAACTCACGACTTGATAGTTTTTCCAGGGAAGTACAAGAACTGAAAACCAGTATGAATTTCACCCAAAAGGAGTTCGATGACATTAAAAAACAGCAAATGAATGAAACTGACCATTGTAGAACCATGCAAACTGAAATCTATAAAGTATGTGACAGTTTGCTAGCATTAACTGACAAGATGGACTACTTAGAGCAGGGGTGTCAAACTCATTTCACATTGTGGGCCACATACGGCCTCTGTAGATGTCAAGTGTGCCGGACCATTAAAAATTATACCAGACTCTGCTATAAATAACCAAAATAATATGTATGTCCTTTGTTTTGGTCTAAAGAAGCACAAGAACACTAGGAAAATTGAAATTTATGAATTTATCTTTTACAAAACATTTCATGAAGCATCTAAGATTTCCTTAGACAGATGTGCAATTTACTTTTATCATTCACATATATGCATTGCAACTGATCCCACTGACTGTACAAAGGCACAAAACCTTAACAAGTAATTGGTATTGCAAAATATAGTAATGCACTTTTAAGATTAAACAAGATTTATAAAGAAAGGAATTTTTAAACCATTTATAAAACCTAAATGTAATCCCTGCCTATACCTTACAAACTAAGGAGAGTGCTATAATATGTGTAAAGAATTAAGTATTCACATGTCCTTGATAGCGTCTGCTGTGTTAGGTCTGTCTCAGTGACAGGCTGAGGCTGCTGTTGTCTTCTTCTCTGATCAAAACAATGTTGTCTTTTCCTCTGATCAAAACAGTGTGCCCCCTAGCGGATATTCCATGAATTTCACCTTATTAAAAATATTCATTCCGTGTCTTTTATGCATTTTTTCAGTTTTAAATGATCCTGCGGGCCTGATCAAACCACCTTGCGGGCCGATTCCGGCCCGCAGGCCGTATGTTTGACACCCCTGACTTAGAGGGACAATCAAAAAGAAATTACTTGATAATCGATGGAATTGAGGAATCACAAGGAGAAACTTGGACCGAAATGGAGCAAAAAGTGCAAAAAATCTTCAAGGAGCAACTGCAGTTAAAGGAGACAATCGATGTGGAAAGAGCTCTCCGCACGGGGAGGCACGAATCGGAAAGACCTCGACCAAGACCAGTAGTGGTGAAATTCGAAAAAATAAGGACAAAACAATGATTCTACAAAGAGCAAAATATTTAAAAGGTACCAAAATCTACATTAATGAAGACTATACAGATGCCGTACGTCAAGAAAGAAAATAACTGCTTCCTAAACTAAAAGCTGCATGTGAAAGAGGGGAAATTGCCTACTTGAGACAAGACAAACTCATTGTCCACCCCCGCACCAGTACTCCAATTCAATAGGCTTGAGTTCAACATGCTGAGAACCGATTACCACCAGACAAAAAAAACTCTTGACTTAACTGATATAGGAAACACACAACATAAACATCCATCCATCCATTTTCCGAACCGCTTCATCCTCACGAGGGTCGCGGGGGGTGCTGGAGCCTATCCCAGCCGTCTCCGGGCAGTAGGCGGGGGACACCCTGAATCGGTTGCCAGCCAATCGCAGGGCACACAGAGACGAACAACCATCCACGCCCACACTCATACCTAGGGACAATTTAGAGTGATCAATCAGCCTGCCATGCATGTTTTTGGAATGTGGGAGGAAACCGGAGTACCCGGAGAAAACCCACGCAGGCCCGGGGAGAACATGTAAACTCCACACAGGGAGGCCGGAGCTGGAATCGAACCCGGTCCCTCAACACTGTGAAGTCGACGTGCTAACCACTGGACTACCGGGCCGCCCCACAACATAAACATGGACTTCGAAACTTTTGATTATGCTGACTACAAGACATTCGACCGTGAAAACATCTTGGACCCAGACAATAATTTCTTCAATCATAATCACAGCATCACAAACTCCAAGTATTATACGGACGAACAATTCAACACAAATGTAGAACTGAAACATTCACTTTCAGTGCTACATTTAAACAGTAGAAGTCTTTATAAAAATCAAAGAATATTTGACTAAATTTACAATAATTGCCATATCAGAAACTTGGCTTGACGATGAGAAAACAGTGAAATGAAAATTGATGGATATGAAATGTATGCAACTAATAGGGAAGACAAAAAAGAAGGGGGAGTCGCAATTTATGTAGACAAGGCACTTAAATGCAGTAAAATTGAGAGCCTGACAAACACAACAGAGAATTTAATGGAATGCCTAACTATTGAAATACATATTAAAAATGCATCAAATGTCATTATAAGTTGCATTTATAGGACACCAGGATCTTGTCTTGACACATTTAATAAAAAACTGACAGATATGCTAAATTGTTCTAATGATAAGAAAACACGAATAATATGTGGCAACTTTAACATAGACTTATTAAACCCAAATGGACATATAAAAACAACATTCCATCCATCCATTTTCCGAACCGCTTCATCCTCACTAGGGTCGCGGGGGGTGCTGGAGCCTATCCCAGCAGTCTTCGGGCAGTAGGCGGGGGACACCCTGAATTGGTTGCCAGCCAATCGCAGGGCACACAGAGACGAACAACCATCCACGCTCACACTCATACCTAGGGACAATTTAGAGTGCCCAACGAGCCTGCCATGCATGTTTTTGGAATGTGGGAGGAAACCGGAGCACCCGGAGAAAACCCACGCAAGCCCGGGGAGAACATGCAAACTCCACACAGGGAGGCCGGAGCTGGGATCGAACCCGGTACCTCTGCACTGTGAAGCCAACGTGCTAACCACTGGGCTACCGGGCCCATATATCAGAAATAAGACCCAGAACCCAACATCCCATCGCTGCTTTTAAGTTAGACTTAGACAAACAAAATTGGTCTGAGGTCTACTCAAATGAAGATACAAATACTGCGTTTGACGCATTTCAGTCAACCATAACCTCCTTATATGATAAACATTTCACAGTAATTAAGGTCTCCAAAAAGTACAGACCAAAGTAAGCCATGGATAACAAAAGGCATAGAAAATGCATGTAAAAATTCAGAACCAAAGAAGCTGAAACAAAATATAAGACCTATAAAAATAAATTAGTAAATATTATAAGAACTAGTAAGAGAGACCATTTTCATGCATTATTAGAGCAAAATAAAAGCAACACTCAAGAAATATGGAAAATATTCAATCAAGTAATTAGAAATAATTCTAAAAAAGCAGATTATCCGGAGTACTTTATGAAAGATAAAAATACCATTATTGAGGATACTGCAGAAATAGCAAAGGAATTTAATGAGTATTTTGTTAATATCGCCAGTAACTTAGCAAAACAAATTCCTGATCCAATAAATTATTTCAAAGAGATATGGTATTAGAGGCATAGCATATAAATGGATCGAAAGTTATTTAGAAAACAGATATCAGTATGTGCAGTTCAATAACAAAAAATCTAACTTACTGAAGATTACTCATGGAGTTCCTCAGGGATCAGTGCTTGGACCAAAACTCTTCATCTTATATATAAATGATATCTGTAGTGTCTCAGAACAATTCAAATGTGTCCTATTCGCCGATGATACAACCTTCTACTGCTCTGGAGAAAACATAAAACAACTCCTGAAAACTGTGGAAAATGAATTAAACAAATTAAAAAACTGGTTTGACAGAAATAAACTATCACTAAATTTGACAAAATCTAAGTTACTTGTCTTTGGCACGAGACCAATCAAACACCAAATTAAAATAAAGATAAACTCAATTGAAAAAGAACGAGTTTATGAAAATAAGTTTCTTGGACTAGTAATAGATACTAAACTATCCTGGAAGCCACACATAGATGACGTTAAAAGAAAAATATCCAAAACTATAGGGATCCTCCACAAAACTAAGGATGTGTTGAATAAGAGTTCTTTGTACACATTATATTACTCATTATTACTCCCATATATGACCTACTGTGTGGAAATATGGGGGAACGCCTGTAAAACCAACACATTCCCTGTCTTAAAACTACAAAAAAAGCAATCAGAATAATCAATAGGTCAAAATATATAGAACCCACAAATCCATTATTCATCAAATCAAACACAATGAAATTCTATGACCTGGTTGAATTCAAAATCGTCCGATTAATGTATAAAGCACATAATAATCTCCTTTGCCAAAATATCCAGAAGCTTTTTGGAATTAGAGATAGTTGTTATAATTTAAGGGGTACTAACCAATACAAAAAATCCAAAACAGGAACAAACATCAAGCAAAGGTGTGTATCAGTAATAGGTGTCAATCTGTGGACTAATTTCGAAACAGACCTGAAAATGAGCAAATCGCTGGTGGAGTTCAAAAACAAATTCAAAAGATTAGTACAACAAAACTACACAAATCAGAGTTAAGAAGATCAATTTATTAAATGTATTAAAGAAATGCAGTATTTATAATGAATATGATATATAAAGGAGAAAGAATTAGTTTATATATATATATATAAACTGAAAAGTGTATAAATAGATACGTACAGTACACATAAGGGTAAAGGGGTTTGATGTTATGTAGACTTTTTCTTTTTCTTCTTTATATTGAAAAAAGATCAATTCATATATTGCTACATAACAAGGGGTAGGACTAGATAAGTTATTTGCTTCTTCCTACTCCTTTGAACATAAAAACTGTGATGATGTCTGTCTTTATTTTTTTCTTTTTACAATTATTACTTGCCTACACTTTTGTCAATCTGTTATTGTATTGTATGTTATATATGTTCAATAAACAAACAAACAAAACAAACAAAACATTGCCTCTGAAAGGAGAATGATTGGCCACGTACTCTGACTGCCAAGAGAGAGACCGGCAAGTGTGGCCATGGACTGGATGCCAGAGGGTGGAAAGAGGAAGAGAGGTAGGCCAAAGAAGATGTGGAGACAGACTGTCAAAGAAGACCTCGGTGAGATGGGTGTCAGCTGGCATGGAGCAAGAAGGGTCGCCAGAGACCGGAACAAATGGAGGAGACTCGTCGCCCAATGTTCCAAATAGGAATGAGTGGAACTAACTTACTAACTAACTGCTTGAAACTGGCCGGCAGCCCATGACAGTGTCCGTGATGTTATGAACAAGGAAGCAAACACCTTGCTGGTGTTTGTATTCCTTGCCGCTGAAATACAGCTTGTGGCCTCTGTCGGTTGATGTTTCACCGAATCCTTTCCACCGTAGTTCGCTAATGCCGAAGATATTCCAGCAGTACTGATCCATCTCGTGGGCTAACTCTTCGGGGTTCCCATCAGCAGTTAGTGTTCTTACGTTCCAGGTTCCGATCATTATGTTGTCTCTAGCGCGGAACTTGCAGAGTTTCCCAGTAGTTAACTTTCCACCTCCGTCCTGGTGGCCAACGGTAGGCGCGGTCCTTGTTGACCCGGGCGACGACCGAGCCGGTATGGTTGAAGCTGTAGTTGTCGTCATGTGGTGTGTCTTGGGCAATTAGACCTGGCAGCGCCCATCCCTCTCCCGGTCGGATGCAGTTTTACGTCATACCCAGGACACCCCATGTACTGACGCATAATTTTCCCGCGGGATGCACAGTTCCAAATAATGTGCGTTTTTGGGACGCAAGGAAATTTCTCAGTCAAAACAAACAAAAAAACAAATACTACAGCAGGCCTGAGGATTTCACGGTAACGATCGTGACCTGTAGCGTGGCGTCATTTTAACGGTACCGAAAAATCGTTTAACCATAAAAGTGACCGGACACGAGTTGACTGTACGCGATCAAATCTCTCGCCTTTCGTTTTGTTTTGTTTTCAGTGTTGGGGCGGGGGGGAAACAGATAACGTTATGTGCGTATGAGGGTTTTTAGTCCGCAAACTGAGGAATCGCGCGGATGAATGTTTGAGATGGCAGCGAAATAAAACTCACTAAGGTCTACTAATTACGACATTTAAGGAATGGGAATCCCAGTCTGATTTTTCGTATGAATCGTCCGAAAGGCGTATCACTAAACTCACCTGGGATTTATGCACAGAGACACGAGAGCTAGATACTACGGGAGGCACGATTACGAGGCAAATTGGTCATTAGATCGCGATGAAAAATATTATGAAACAGTATTGGTTATTCTATAATTTACTGGTTGTAGCATGGTAACTTTAGGAATAAAACATTCCTCACAAGGTGTAGTAATGCTAATGTTAACTGTTGGTTGAACTACTGATGACATGTGTTAGATTCTTTAGATTCTTTCGTCAAATTGATATTAGATTACACATGCATCGTCTTGGGAAGAGGTCAAGCCACATCAATACTTACCTGTATGATTACCAGTAAATTAATCTTTGCAGTGTGAGACTGGAAAGAAATTCTCAAAAATACTCAAAATATTTTGTGGAATGCTGTATTCATAATGTCATATGAGTACACCATATTTTGATCCATTTATTTTGTTGAATAAACCTGGAGTCCACAGCTGTTGACGTAATGTTCATTGTTAATGCATAGTTTTCAAACATTTACCTTTGAAACATTATACTTTTGAGTATCAGAATTCTTGATTATGAATATCATTCAAAATAAAAACCCAAAATTAGTGGTTTCCCATTGGGTAATCCGACGGAACCGAAAAACGGTTACCGTGAATTTCCGAAACCCTCAGGCCTGCTACTGAATTATTTAAAATTTGACAGCATTTCTTTATATTTGTATGGATATGTTGTTGTTTGTATTATTATCATATGCAATTGAATAAGTAGACCATTTCAGAATTCGAAATTTGAGACTCTCTAAATGCATAATGAGACTTATACTTTTCTGATCAGCGAGTCCTTTGGACTCGCTCCGGGTAAACTGTAGACTGACAAACTCTATTCAGAGGGCCGTGAAAACGGAAATAACTGAACACATAAAATTCCAAATTTTTTCCGCCTACAAGTGATACATCATGTTTGGCTATTTTATCGCCCCAAAAATTACTTTTATCGCAACTCTTGCTTGACTTAACGAAAATATAATTTCCTCGATCGCCGTGTATAACATGCTTATCTGCGTATTTTTTTAAAGCAGACTTTTCGCTTGACTCCTCTTAGTACAGTTCAATCTAATACACCAGCGATTTTTTTTAAGCACGTTTTTTCTCGCGAGCTGCATGAGTGGCGGATCTGGCCTAACACAATAGAATCTGCGCCTGGACATATTAACAGCTCTATGATTCAGCATGTCAGCATTTCTCAACTTGCCTTCCGTGCCAAGTCATGCCTGTTGAGTGTTGATTTACTTCATATTAAGAAACTACTGCACGAAAACATTAATTCATAAATGTATATCATATGCTTTTATTTTTTTTTCACAGTATAAATAACGCGTACCCTGACTGTTCTACTCTTTGAATAAAAACACTTCATTCAAGCGTTACTAACGCTTGAATGAAGTGTAACGCTGGCCACTTCACACTGGCCAACTCGCCAGGTCTCCAAAATGCCACCGGCTCGCCCGCCACCTCGTTCTCCAGATAGGAAGCTAACTGGGCACACGGATTCTCTTTACCACCACTTTTTGCTCGCTTTCTCTTCTGCTTGTATTTGGCCGCGTTAGGGAGTGACGTGTGCTAGGGGTTATGATGGATAGGTGCTAGGGGTTATGGTGGAGGAGTGTTGCAAATCATGAAGACCTGCCAAGTGGTATGACAGCATTGTTTTATACATGTCCTCGGCTAGGCCTCGGCTTCAACATCAGTCCTTGATTCTTGACCTTGTCCTTTAACTTCGGTGTATAATAAATGATAAAAATGGAATCAACATAATACTGTATACCTGAATACTATTATTAGTATTATTAAAGTGGCTGTAGTGTGCCATAATTTTGTTTGTTTGTGCTGTCACCTTTTTAGTACACTGATGGAATTCCCACTTTTCACATTACGTTTTACATGCATACTCTGCAGCATCACAAAAACCACTACACCACTCCAATGCTACTACTACTACTACTACTACTACTAATAATAATAATAATAATAGTTACAATAATAATAATTATAATATAATAACAATTTAAAAAAAAATTTTAATGCATTGATTGCAGGACAGGCGCAGAATTGATATTCCAGTGCTTTGCTATACAGCAGTGCAAGTTCTATTTACATAAGTAGCACAATCTCTACATTGACATTTAAATATACACTATGTACATTTGGACATAACATGTAAATGTCGTTATTTTTCTCAACAACAAAACAATTAAAAGTTACATTTCAATTTGTATCTAAAATCAATGTCATATGTCGGTTGAAGGATTCCTAAACCAGCACGTGACTGGTCAAGCAGTGGGACTTTGATGGCAGGGTCCAAAAGTTCCATTTCGAAGTAAGACAGAACTAAAGTCAAGAATTGCTTAATTTCATAACTGGCAAAAAATCTGCCAGGGCATTTGGTAACCCCAGACCCAAAGGGCATGTAGAAGTAGCGTAATCTTCTGCCATGGCGAAAGAAAGTGGTTTTCTCCTGACCGGTTTCATCCAGAAATCGGTCAAATTTATATTCCTGCAGATTCAAGAGGACGGAAATAGAAAATGAACAAATTTGAACTTGATGCTGATCACGTTCACATATCAAGTTTGAATGCTTCTTACATAGGGGTCTTCGTAGATTTCTGGATCATAGTGCAGCATGGGGGGATACAGGGCTATGACATCATCTTTCCGTATATGATATGCCTCCTGGTTGTCAAGGTGAAGTAAAAAGTCCTCTTTGGCAACACGCACATTCATGGAAGCACTGGATAAACGCATGGCTTCCTTGATGATACTGTCTGTGATTGAAAGATGTAAACATCAACACATAAAATGGACTTGGAACCGTTTCTTTCAATGAAAGCCGTACGATCATTTCTTTTTGTACCGCAATCAACTCACCCAAAACAGGCATATTATCCAATTGTTCCCTTTTCAAGTTTATCGTGGGGTCATTTGGGTTCACGGTCTGACCTGCAGCCTCCAGTACTCTTTGCACCTCCTCGCGAGCTGCTTTCATTGCATCTGGGCTTCTACAAACATATATAAGCAATCTGGTCATTATTACATGTGGGGTATTGTCATTTCTTTGGACCCCAAAAAATTATTACTTCAAATGGACAATTATACAGCATACTGTATTGTTCTTGTCAGTTTTGTTATCTTGTGACTGTTGTGACTATGTCACTGTTAATTGTATGTTGCCAAGCATTAATTGGTGTTTTATGTTCTACCCACTCACAATGGGAAATGAACTTAAGACTGTTTAGATCAGGGGTGTCAAACTCATTTCACATTGTGGGCCACAAACGGCCTCGGTAGATGTCAAGTGGGCCAGACCATGAAAAATTATTCCATACTCTGCTATAAATAACCAAAGTAATATGTCTTTCCTTTGTTTTGGCCTAATGAAGCACAAGAACACTAGAAAATGTTGAAATTTAATGAACATATCTTTTACAAAACATTTCATGAAGCACCAAAGATTTCCTTAGACAAATGTGCAATTTACTAATTTAAGGCACAAAACCTTAACAAGTAATTGGTATTGAAAAATATAATAATGCACTTTTAAGATTAAACGAGATTTATAAAGAAATGAATGTTTAAACCATTTACACGAGCATATAAAATCTAAATGTAATCCCTGCCAACACCTTACAAACTAAGGAGAGTGCTATAATATGTGTAAAGCATAAATTATTCACATGTCCTTGATAGCGTCTGCTGTGTTGGGTCTGTCTCAGTGACAGACTGAGGCTGCTGTTGTCTTCTTCTCTGAGCAAAACAATGTTGTCTTTTCCTCTGATCAAAACAGTGTGTCCCCTAGCGGATATTCCATGGATTGCACCTTATTAAAAATATTCATTCCGTGTCTTTTATGCATTTTTTCAGTTTTAAATTATCCTGCGGGCCTGATCAAACCCCCTTTGCTGGCCGGTCACGGCCCGTGGGCCATATGTTTGACACCCTTGGTTTAGATAAACCACGAGATTCTTATTGCAACCAACTCAAAGTGCTTTAAACTACTGTATGTGGACAGAGAGATGTCCACTTTCACAATCATCCATCCATCCAACCATCTTCTGTCTTGCTAGTTTCATTCGAGTTGCGGGTGAGCTGGAATCAGTGGCGGATGCTGGTCAGTCAAGGAGGGGAAGCTCAATTTTGGACGACATCATAAAATGTGTCAGTTTATTTATACGGGAATTCTACTCTCCGTTCCTTTTCAAGAAAACTATCTCTGACTCTGTCATACCAACAATGCGTATTTTCCAGGGAGTTAACTAGTGTCCTACAACTAGAGCAACTACAATAAAACCCACCAGAAATAAATGATTCATTCGTCGCTAGTCGTTTTCAACAAAGAGAGTGTCGCTAAGATGATTAGAAGATGTCTTCAGTTCAACTTAGAACAGAATAAGAATTGGAAAGATACTCCCACAGATGTCTACACTAACATATCGGTGAATGGCTCATTTCACTGTCAATCAAAAAGAGATTCAGCCTCAGACAGATCATCTAATCATCATGCAGAAAAGCTGAGCGTCCGGTCCAAGGTTAGCAAGGCTAGACAAACAGTCATTCATGCTAAGAACCCACACAAGCACAGTGAGAAATGCAGACTCCACACAGGGAGGCCAGAGCTGAAATTCATAACCCAAACTCAGACTGTGGGCAAATGTCACTAGGCCACCGTATTGCCCAATTCAAAATGAATCATATGACATTGATAAAAGTCCAATAAAATGATGCAACTCCAGCACAGAAACGAGGCACGGAAGAGTAAAAAATGTGCTGCAGTACTTGGTTTTCTTGGTTACATTTGTAACAACCAATTGCACAGTATTTGGTTATATTTCCCACCATATTCTATGCTGCTAGTGTCAGGTGGAATCCTTGTATCACCATAATCATCACTTTTCAGGAGACCCAAACAATGGCATGTAGATTCAGCCATGAACACAGTCTCATCAAAGAGCGTAAACCATTTTTAATCCTTTAGATTTGTCAATATTATGTCAAAATAACATCCACGTGTGTGGACTGACCAAAAATATACATTTGTGAACACATGTGAAATTGACCAAAATGCCAGTGATAAAATCAATAGTTGGGACATGATTGTGACTTCTGCACACCACCAGATATAAAGGCTCAATTAAAATAAAATATTGAATAGTGAGTCAAAAAAATTAACAAATGAAATTATCATACCTTATCATGTAAAAAAGACTCCAAAAGGTTGCAGGCAAGGTATTAGCCTGTGACGCCCAGAGCAGCGCGACGTGAGTTCTGGCCTTGCTTATATCATTGAAGGTGGATAATGAATCGTTCAGGATCATCCTCATAGAGATCAGGTCCGAAACATTCTCCCTCTTTGACAAGTTTTCAGCGTGCATTGTTTTTGCTAGGTTCTACACATTGAGAAAGAAAAAGGCACAGAAAAAACACAATGAATCGAAAAGTGGTGAATAAATAGTCGATCATTTCATCCATGAAATTTCTTGACAAGATGCCCACTGACCTCTCTGGCACTGTAGGCACTCTTAAAGACATGGATAGGCAGGCCCGCCACCAAAGCTGGGAAGATTTTGTCAAACTCCTTGAAATTCTCCAACGCATTCAGCACCAAGGCTTTCTGAGCTGCCTGCCGGGCCTGGCACTTATCCTCACCGAGATCTTTGCCAAACAATGTAAGGTAGCCGGACTCAAACATCACCTGGAGAACAAAATTTCAAGAGAACTGAATCAGTTTCATCAAGTCTTTGCAGTCTGCACTACCAACGGTCGGCTGTTTGCTTTACCTTGTAGCAGAAAGCAAAAATGCCATCGACTTCCCAGCGATCCTTGCTCGGACTTAGTGTGGTGGACTTCAACATTACATCTTGGAGATGCTCGATCATGCTGTCAATCAGGGAAGGCAATGCCTCACCTTGCAAAGTCTTCAGAAAAGTCTGATGGAGATTTTCTGTGGTGTGGCCATGCCGAGGGTCGAAGCTGTCATGGCCAAATGCCTAGTCAGTTCAAGAAAAAGTCGACAATCAATACTATACAATGCATAAAAACACACACAAAAAAACTAAATAACTCAGTAAAACAATATTACACAACCTGAAATTATTAAATTCCACAAATGTACCTTGACTGATGTCGCAAAGTGGAATTTCCTCCAGTCCAGGTGTCTACCTTGTCTGATGACTGAGTGGTAGGAGAAGGGGTCACACAGGAAATGAATGTACTGGCCTGCAATCTTGCAAGTGAAAATGTGGCCATGCTTCTTCTGCCGGCCATGGAGGAACTGGAGAGGGTTGGCTCCAAATTGCAGAGCACAACCAAGATAGGGTATTAAGCCATTTTCAAGTGCAGGCTCCCCAGGCTGCCTGTGGACATAGAAGGCAAACCAAACATTGACTGTACCTCATCAGTTGAAAGCCATTTTCTTTATTTAATGAGACTTGCACCAAGCACGCACTTTGGTTTGTTGCTTCGTTCAGTTTCATCTATCCCGATACTATCCATCCATTTTCTGATCCGCTTTATCCACACAAAGGTCGCGGGGTGTGCTGGAGCCTATCCCAGCTGTCTTCGGGCAGTAAGCATAATACTGTACTGTACACCCTGAACCGGTTGCCAGCCAATCGCAGGGCACCCGGAGACCCACAACCATCCACGCTCACACTCACACTCACACTCACACCTAGGGACAATTTTGAGTGTTCGAACAGCCTGCCATGCAAGTTTTTGGAGTGTTGGAGGAAACGGAGTACCTGGAGAAAACCCACGCAGGCATGGGGAGAGCATGCAAACTTCACAGTTTCAATTCCGGAGCTGGAATCGAACCCAGTACCTCTGCACAATGAGGATCGATGCGCTAGCCACTGGACCACCGGGCCGCCATCCCAATACTGGTAAATGAGAATTCTATTGCTATATACTGTGCACCATATGTTATAATGTTATTCTAATGCAATTTTTTTTAGGTTACTTCTTACCAGCCCCCCACCCCCAGCACCGCAACCTATTCACAAATTTAGCTAATTGTTGTTTTTTTGGCGGCACAGTGGCCGACTGGTTATTATGTCGGCCTCACAGTGTAGAGGTGCAGAGGTGCAGGTTCAATTCCGGCTCCAGCTTTCCTGCATGGAGTTTGCATGTCTCCCGCACCTGCGTGGGTTTTCTCCGGGTACTCCGGTCTCCTCCCACATTCCAAAAACATGCATGGCAGGTTGATTGGGCACTCTAAATTGTCCCAAGGTGTGATGGTGAGCGCGAATGGTTGTTGGTCTATGTGCGCCTTGCGATTGGCTGGCGACCAGCTCAGGGTGGACCCTGCCTGCCTACTGCCTGACGACAGCTGGGATGGGCTCCAGCATGGCCCCCGACCTTTGTGAGGGTAAGCGAATTGGCTGGCTGTTGGGTCTTCTTTTTCTCCTGTAAATGCTATCCTCTGCCGTTTGGTGAAAAACTCTACTACCGTTTTTTAAAAAATGTTTTTTTTGTGCTCTTTTGAATAACCATATGATGCCACAAGATGACAAACCCCTCGCGTACTAAAGTACTAAATGCTCGCAATGAACTATATTGGCGGGAACATTCTCGATTGACAGAATAAAATCTTTGTCGAGGAGCAGCTAAATTTAGCTTAGGATGTTAGCAGACATTACAGTGCACACTGTATGTGTCCTTTATTTTCCTGTGCTATTGAGTGGCTATTAGAAAGCTCAAACTAACACTATGAGGTCTTGTTTTTGATTGACAATTGATGTTTTCAAGGAATTAAGTCTTGCAAAGGCAGCACTCGCACAACTACTGGATTGTTTTCAAAATCATAACGCTGATTAGAACTTGATGTGTCCCTTAACAGATCTTTGATGCTCGTTTTAAAAAAATAAGCTTCAAATGTTTTTTTTAGATAATTTCATTATTTGTAGTTAAATTTGACCAATAAAAGGTTGCGCAATACGGATTTTACCATGTGTTTATTACTCAATTTATAGTTAAGACGTTCCAGAAAAAAATTCCACCTATTGCTGATTTCACCAAATTCATCAAATTCCACCTTTAATTAATAAAATATTACTAAATACATTACTATATTGCATATTATTATTATTATTATTATTATTATGACTACATGATGTGCTAGAGAAAATAAAAGGGCATATTTAGTGCCAAAAAAGCTTATCTCGAAAAGTGTCTCTGATTGAAAAAATGAAGTAAAAATTAATTAACCACTGTAAATCTGTAATCCATTTGTTTTGTTTTTTTGTTCACGTTGCTGACTGTTAACTTTCAGACGAATTATGTCGGAAATTCATTTGGGGGGGACACCAATTACTCGCTGTTTTTGCTATTCATGATACAACTAAATGCATGTGCGCAGAATCTCAATTGTAATTGATTTGTTTTTAAAACGGCCATAAATCAAACAGACAGAAAAAACAAATACATACATGAGTACTGAAATTTATGCTTATGAAATAATCATTTAAAAAAATATATATTTTTAAGACTTTAGGTACCATACAAATGTCTTTTCACCTCCAAAATTGCTCACACAGATTTAATATAGTCTTACCTGCGTCGTGTCCCCACAGCCAGCCAAAGGACGCAGCAGAACCCCACCATCACTGCCCATATTAGAGCGATGCTTATCATCATATTGGCAACACTGATAAATAAGGGAAGGTGCAATAGAAAAAAAGGCTTTTTCGCAGCTGTTTGACAGAGAACAAAATTATGTAATCAACACGTGTATGTGTGTTAATGTGCATGTGTGTCAATGAGCAGTGGGATCTCAAGTGAGTGTGATGACACATTGCCATCTGGGAGGTTTTTATAATGCATTTGTGTCTTGGGGTGGGTCCATAGGCGGACCAAAAAAAACCAAACTATTATGTCATCACTGAATATGAACTGGGTGATGATTTGTCACTATTGCTTTGCCACTACTACTGAACCAGATAAAGTGTTGTTTTTATATCTCTTCATATGAGATTACTGTGTGTGTACCTTTATCAGATCATGAGATTGATTTGAAGTAATTCAACCACATCCACCATGATGTCAAAATGACTTCTCCAGGAAACACAGTTCCATGCATGCAATGACCGAGTGTGCCTGTGTGTATGATGGCCTTGACCAGAGTCCATGGACAGTGTTACCTGAAAGACATAAGGGTTGGTAAATAGATTCAAGGTCCCTGCTATGTGCTTGTTTTGTTTTCAGTGTAACTACATGTGTGACGAGGTAGACGAGCGAACAGCATTTGATAAGTACTTTATTCTTTATATCCAGGTAAAGTGTTTGTGTGGATACACTTTAACTCTAAAAGAATCAATAAGTAATAGACACACATTCCTGTGTTTCTCTCTATCTCGCTATATCTAAGAGAGAGAGAACTATATATATATATATATATATATATATATATATATATATAATGCTCTACCCACTCCCGAAGGAAAGGAATTTAATACTGTTTAGGTAAACCTGTATATTCTTATTGTAACTCACTTTGCTTTAACTACATGGACAGAGAGATGTCCACGTCCACAATCACCCATCCATCCATTTTCTATATGGCTAGTTTCATTCGGGTTTTGGTTGAGTTGGACCATATCCCAGGACACTTTAGACAACAGGCTGCAACTCAGGTTGTTAGCTAATCATAGCGCAAATACAAATGTCCATTCCTGACGAAAACCCTCATATTGTAAGCACAGGGAGAACATGCAAACTCCAAACAGGAAGGCTAAAGCTGAAATTCAAACCCCAAACTCAGTACTGGGAGCAAATGTCAGACGGCCGTGGTGCCTTATTAATAAACACATACACACACACACACACACACACACACACACACACACACACACACACACACACACACACACACACACAAACGTCCTTGGATCAGTTCTTGACAAAAGGCCAGGCAAAAAACACTTCTGTGAGAGAACATGATCTAAGGAGGCAAAAAATGATGAGGATGCAGTTAAAAGCTAAATGACCATCATTTCTATTCTTTACTCTATTCCTTGTTTGTTTGTTTTTACATTATGCACAACTGTCGTTTATTGTGCAATAATCTAATTGTAACATGTATTTGTTACATATTTTGATGCATTTATATGCCTTAGAAAACATTTATGTCAGATGTTTTGGGGTGTGGGGGGCTTGCAACGGATTAGGGCATTTACATGGAAAATGCATCTCTCCTTACAAAGTTTTCTAGTGAAGAAATTTCTTCCAGGACCAATTAATTTATCAAGTAGATGTACCACTCTATCTGTGATCCGGATCAGAAACACAACCCAGAAGCGCATGGACCAGTTTCTGTCAGTTGATTCTGCCACAATGCTGTTTAGTGGCACTAAAAAGGCCAATTTTAGAACTAACAGATTTTGACAGTTACTTTGCAATGAGGCCTTTAGAATGGACTGGACACTTAGGTTCAGGCGATGTTTGCATGTAACAGGCTACTAAACCAAGCTAACTTTGTTGGATTTTAACACCAATTAGTTTCCATCCATCCATCCATTTTCCGAACCGCTTGATCCTCACTAGGGTCGCGGGGGGTGCTGGAGCCCATCCCAGCTGTCTTCGGGCAGTAGGCGGGGGACACCCTGAATCAGTTGCCAGCCAATCGCAGGGCACACAGAGACGAACAACCATCCACGCTCACACTCACACCTAGGGACAATTTAGAGCGTCCAATCAGCCTGCCATGCATGTTCTTTGGAATGTGGGAGGAAACCGGAGCACCCGGAGAAAACCCAGGGAGCTGGAATCGAACCTCCGCACTGTGAAGTCGACGTGCTAACCACTGGACTACCGGGCCGCCCAATTAGTTTCCATTTCCAATTTATACCATACAACTTGCAGTTCTAGGGTAACAGTACATTAGGGGTGTTCACACGGCAGCATTTGCCTGCTGCTGCGCCGGTGCTACCCCAGTAGACCGGTCACACGTGCAAAGTTACACCGGTGTAGCCCCTGAAAACAGCTGACTCCGGAGCAAATGTAACCCACCTCAGGGATGTGGTTTAAAAATTTGCTCCAGAGCAAATTCTTGTTTGAGGGGCAGCACCGATGTAAAATGGTACGTGTGAAATCAACGGGGTTAAAAATTTGCTCCGGAGCAAATGCTCGCTTGCGGGGGGAGTGGCCTCGCTAGCCTAAGAGGAGTACATACGGGTACTTCCAAACTTGCATCCTGGGTATTGCGTTTCAAAACATGGCGAGTAACAACAACAACACGTGCGATAAGAACGAATACAGGGAGGTGAACTGGGGCAACGATGAAACTTCAGCCCTGATAACAATTTGATTTCTCCGGAGAAGAAGCCATTTTTGTCACAAAGAAGAAGGCGGGGGAAAGGAAGTAAACTTTACGGTGAGGTGAGAACAGACTACCACTACCCACCATTTGGTGTGATGGCAAGTTCCAGACCCCCACTGTGCATACATCCTGAGATAGGAGGTCTTCCCAGGGGGGCTTAATCAACCAAGGAGGAAGAAGATAAAATTTAACACTACATATGTTGTAAGTGTGCAAACAGATGTTGAGGAAAGAGACTGGGATCAATAGTAGTCATAGTAAGGCGCAATCCTTCAATAGCTGTGACACAGAAACCAGAGATAACAGTTCCTCTTTGATGTTGGCATGTCCTCTGGAGGGGTCCCAAAAGTGGTGGGGGTGAGGGGGTACCAAAGGTGATTGTAATCACAGTAAGTAGGAAATACCTTCAACAGCATTCTACATTGTTTCCTTGAAATCCAACTAACAGAGAGGAATAACACCTTAACAGTCACCGACCAGGACGTCAGAGTGTTGATTGACCCCAAAGGGTTCTAGTCATTTTTCAAACACAGTGGTGTCAAAAAGGAATTCAACTCACTGCTTGATCCAAGATGGCGCCTTAGGTGGCAGCAGTCAGTTTTTTTGTTGTTTGTTTTGTCTTTTGTTTTGTCACATGGTGTTTGTTGTCACTTCGTGTGAACCTGATGTGGACTGTTTTCAACATTTTTGCCTGCAACATTTGTCAAAGGTGTACAATCTGTGCTTGGTGGTTGCGCCTTCTCAGCAGCACATGTGTACCAGCACTGATTTTCTATCTGTCTATCTGACCTATCTGTCCAGCTGAAGACACCGATTCAACGTCGCGGACACCCTGAACCGGTTGCCAGCCAATCGCAGGGCACACAGAGACGAACAACCATCAGCCCTCACACCTCGGGACAATATTGAGTGTCAATCATGTTTTTGGAATGTGGGAGGAAACCAGAGTACCCGGAGAAAACCCATGCAGGCACGGGGAGAACGTGCAAACTCCACACGGGAAGGCCGCACCTGGAATTGATCCTAGTACTTCTGCATTGTGAAGTCGATGCGCTAACCACTTGACCAATGGGCCGCCTCTGGTACGACATTGCCATGAAAATTGTGGGCATTAACAATCATTCTTAACGCAATGCTATTTATGAACAACCCATTATGAGACACGTTCAAAAAATACTGTCTCACTAAACTCACATTTTTTTATCCAGAGTATCAGCTTCTTCCTTCTGGCAGGAGATGTAGAGTTCTTCAGAGAAGTCCGAACTGTTACAAACATTCTTCTATTCTTACATCTATTAAGATCATGAATGCAAATACTGTACCTAGATTAGTGTGGACTGTACTGAATATGTTTAGTTATCCGGATTTCTGTGGTGCGTTTTTTTTTTTAAATCACCCTTGATGTGGGTGCACCCTCTTCTTTGGGTGGTGTGTGTCACCCTGGCGTGTATATGATGCTGCCGACTGTAAACTGCAGAACCAGTTGAGTGCCGATGACAAATAAATTTAGCTTTGGAGACAATATATGAAATGAAATGAGTGTTTTGTTTTCTTGTGTTTCTTTGTCACTTAGAATATTAATTGATGGCACTTTGTACATTTAGGATTTTGATTTTCCATGAACCGTTTTTTTCCTTTTATTTTGTGAATAAATACTTTGGACATTGCTCCTTTTCTCGCATTTGGGTCCGCCTCTTGCCTCCACACTCCACCACTCAAACCTGTCATTGTGACATGGTGAAGGGATACATAAAACACAGTATGCTTGTCTTAAGACTTTAACAGAAAGCAATCCTAATTTTGGCAACAAAGATTTGGTCAGGCAAAATGGTGTGTGGTTCAAAGTGTACAGTAATAATAATAATAATAATAATACATTTTATTTATGAGCGCCTTTCAAAACACTCAAGGACACTTTACAATCAAAACAAGAACAATAAAACCACAGAATAAATTAGGACAAATTCATTAACTTTTTGAAACGCTCGCTTTTTACAATTTATTGAATAAGGAAATAATTTCCAACATAAAAAAAAACAAATCTGAATGTTAGGATTATAATTTTATCACATTCAATTATCTTTACACTCTGCTCCACATCTGTTCTGAGCTCATAACATGAAAGCTTTCTGAAATATGTTTAACGTATGAATACGTTTTTGAAAAGGTGTCAAAGATGGAACAGTTACCATCCACAGTTATTTTTTTGTATGGAGTTTTTTGCTCAAGCCATGTTCTTGCCACAAAATAAATAAATAACAGAATCTTATTCAAACAATGATACAATGTAGCATGCAAGGGGCAGAATGAAATTATGAGTCCAGATTTAAACAGTGCCCGTACAAAAATAGAAATGAACTGTTTTGGGACAGAAATAATTTAAAATGTAGCAGCAAATACTTGCCATTCTTATGAAAGGTCTTTAGAAATGTACAGATCTTCATTTTAGAACTCGAAAGACCTGATTAGAATTTGAATTGCAGTGTTGTAAATGCTGATAAAGAGTGATATGCATTATCCTTTTGAATTCAGCTGGTTGACTTGTCAAGGTCAAGGTTGCTGTGAATGACGGAGAGTTGTATTACTCTCTTGACTTTCGCAGTCATGCCACCTTTGTACCCATGTAACCGAAGCCATTGCAGCATTGAGTAATGCTTTGCTTGAGCAAGCTATGTACTGGTTAAAAAAAATGAAAACCAAAAAAGGAAATGCAAAAAACAGCAAACTGTGAAAAATGAAAGACTTGCAAGCTGTTAAATGTCTGGCAGTGTAATACGAGTTATACATTTAATGCAGTTTGACTGTCAATGAAAAATGACTTCCACATTGGTCAGCCTGTAGTATACTGTATGTGTCACAAAATAATGATTATACTCAAGTAATGTTCTCATCTAATTCAGCCATACTGACCTCACTCCAGTCATCTGTTGTAGTTCACGTGAGTTCACACTCTAGTAACCCGGAGATCCCCTCCCCTCTTAGGTCACTACGGGCTAAATGAAATCTGGCTTTCATGGATCTCTGGATTGTTGACACATAATACCTGCATGCACATGCACATTGACATAAGTGGATATTTCAACAAAGTACAAATCATGTCGTCTTGAACAAGACAAGACTGAAACGTTCTTTTAAAAAGGTAGAATGATTTGTCAGTGTTTTTCAGGATGACAAAGCTGCTGGCCTTCTTCCTCTTTCCTTGGCTCTGGTGGTGGAGGAGTCATCCACCAAACCAAAGGTCAGTGGCGGACCGTCAGGCCCAGCAAGGCCTTCTCTGCTGGCCTAAACATACTCAGAAAAGTAAATTAAATAAATTTACTTTTCTGAGAATAACAAATTTAATTTATGTTATCTTGTTTTTATAAATATGTAAACAAAATTATTCTCTGTATTCTTTACGTCATATTATTTCCACTTAGTCAAGTAACATTGAAAGCCACTCGATAAATAACGCATTTATTATGGTAGAGTTTTTAACCAATCATATTTCAGCTAGCTTGTGTTGCCAGGTAAATTCAATTTGCTCAGGGCCTTCAGATTAAACAGAGCAGGCCCCTGTGCGCTGTAAGTGAACGGGCACAGTCTGGTTGCAATAGCCAATCAGATCACGAGTCTGCGTACCGGGGCCAGCTAGAATGCCTTATGACGTACGGCTTACGTCAGGACTGGAAGTGCGCGTTCAGTGATTGGATAAGCGCCTGCTAGAGCTATCACTGCATTTTAACCCAAAATGGTTGCAGAACTACTTTCCACACAATTTTCAAGACGGACCTTCCACGAAAAGCTGGATATTGTACGAAGAGGTCGGCCAACTCCTGCGCTAGCTAGCCTGTCCCAGCAAGGAAAATGGGTTGTTTGTCATTTTCAGACGAGCAATTATGAACGGTACCCGTGGCTCACAGCCTCTGAGAAACGCTGCAAATTGTACTGCTGGAAATGCCTATTGCTTGCAACTGACCGATTTGGTGTTTGGAGCCACACTGGATTTACCAATTAAAGTTGTTTTACCAAGGCAGCAACGAAACATCAGAGCACGGCTGGGCACTTACAAGCTACGGTGCGTTTAAAAACGTTTGGGCACACTCGCGTTGATCTGCAGCTCCGTGAACAGGCACTATATTGGTGAGTAAATGAATTGTATTTTACTTTTTTTTTTGTTAGTATTAAATTAATGAAACGAAATAAAATGACAAAGATACAAAAATGTATCAAATAAATCTGCTCACCTGCAATTTATAATGGCGCATTGTAGTCGCCTTCGTGCACTAAAGTTCGTTCAATCTCAGCTGCTCAACATTTTCAGTTATTTGTTGTTGTATAGCCTATTCTCAAAATGCAAATGCTCTGTTAACTTTATTTTCAAAGAATAGTTTGTTTTGTTATTGTTTCTTATATGAAACTGCGACATTGCGCAATTTATTGGACAGACTTGTTTAAGATCACACAGCGTAATTTGGGTGGCATTTTAATACTGTAAGTATTTTTATCCATCCATCCATCCATTTTCCGAACCGCTTCATCCTCACTAGGGTCGCGGGGGGTGCTGGAGCCTATCCCAGCAGTCTTCGGGCAGTAGGCGGGGGACACCCTGAATTGGTTGCCAGCCAATCGCAGGGCACACAGAGACGAACAACCATCCACGCTCACACTCACACCTAGGGACAATTTAGAGTGCCCAACGAGCCTGCCATGCATGTTTTTGGAATGTGGGAGGAAACCGGAGCACCCGGAGAAAACCCACGCAAGCCCGGGGAGAACATGCAAACTCCACACAGGGAGGCCGGAGCTGGGATCGAACCCGGTACCTCTGCACTGTGAAGCCGACGTGCTAACCACTGGGCTACCGGGCCGCCTTAAGTATTTTTAAATCATCTTTTTATTTTTGACAATATCTGTAAATTTAGTTTCCTGCTTTTAATTGTGAATGCATACTTGGTTTTAAATGCTCCTGAAATTAAGTGCTGCTTGATGAGCCTATATTGTGTTAATTTATGTGACGTCACTGAAGGCCTACGGTTGAAATGCACGGCCCGCCACTGCCAAAGGTTGAAACCCACAAATAAGAATCAGAATTGCTTTACTGTCATGAAAAACACTTAATAGGATAAAATAACAATGTTAAAGGGATAAATAATGTTGTAATATGAAAAGGTGGGGAATTTACATCATTCGTCAGCGGCCTGAGCAGCTGTTCGCCATCATCAGACCATCATTGTTTCAAAGTAAATGAAACGGTAATCGTCAGTCTGTTGTGTTATTTTAATTACGCCAACTTCAGTAAACTTCACAGGTGAACCAGTGTGTTTGTCATCAATGCATGAAAAAAAAAAACACATCACAGTCCAACTAATGAAAAATCCAATTTGATCACTAGCCATTGAGCAGATATAAAAAGGCCTTTGTGCTGTCCTCACAACACGTGACTATGTGCAGCTACACAGCGAGCTAAGAAAACTCAGTACACAAGGCTTACATTTCTTGCTTTTATGAAGTTCTCTTGCCCTTAGAGGCAACAAAATGCAAACCGGTATATCTGGGAGTGTGTGTGTGTGTTGTAAAAAGACGCAAGTCTTCCAAGGTTCAAGTGTTTGGAGTACACACACTCAAATATGAATTTATTTCCAATTTATCATTGAACACATTCAACAGTAAATATCAACGCCTCTTCCCCAAAAAACATGATAGCCCTCACACCCCTGGACATGTTGGAATACCGGCACACAGGACAATAACCCTCTAAAACAGTGGTGTCCAAACTCGGTCCTCAAGGGCTGCTGTCCTGCCTGATTTTGAGCTCGCCCAGGAGCAACACGCCTGAATCAAATAATCAGGATTGTTCTAATGCTGCTACAGAGGTGGCTGATGAGCTGATTATCTGAATCAGGTGTGTTGCAGACGAGAGCTGGAAAACAGGCAAGATAGTGGCCCTCCAGGCCTGGAGCTGGACATGCCTGCTCTAAAACATTCGTATCAAACTCTGGTCGTCGAGAGCCTTTTTCCTGCATGTTTTCCATCTCACCCTTTTGCAACACACCTGATTGAAATGATCAGCTCATCAGCAAGCTGTGCAGCCTGATCATTTGAATCAGGTGTGTTGCAACAGGGAGTGGTGGAAAACTTGCAGAACAGTGTCTATTGAGGACATCGATTTTGACACTCGTGCTCTGAAATATAAAAAGTTTTGCCAGGCCTGATGTGTGTGTACAAAGATACATGAGTTTTCGACCACATCTTCAGTAACTTTTCATTTCAAACATCTTCAAATGAAACACCAAAAGTTTGACGACAATGGAATTAATTCTTTATGAGGACTTTTTTAGAGGATGACCTCTACAGAAGCTGAAAATGGTGCCTCTCAGAGACGATGCGAGTCTGATGGGCGGGACTAAAACCAGTATTTATCCAATGACTCATCTCGCTTCAATGCACACACGCAAGCACACACTTTTTTGCCCAAAGATTGACTTTTGGAGCGACAAATCTCCCACGATTGACCCGATCGCGCGTGCAAGCATTTAAACACACACGCACTCGCGCACATATGCGCACGAGCAACAGCCTGAGCGCCCGAACATAAATTAAACTTAAAGACACAAACACACAAATCCCCCAACCCCCCATTTCCTCCTCCCACCGCTCGCAGTCGACTTGGGACCAGTCTGCTGGCTCTTGGTCGATTGCGATCGAAGTATTGGGCACCCCTGCCTTAAAAACAGAGGTAATTCGCTGACTAGTTTAGCACTTACCACTTATCACCGTTGTCTGCGCATGAGCGGTGATTCAGACATCTGATTGGTTGCCCTCTATGTCAATCAAGTAACGGGATTGGTGATAGGCTGACGTAGTACGTTCTATGTATTAAGCACCATTGTTTTAATGGCAGCGCCATCGCCGAGGCGTTTTTGACAATTGTCGTGTGAAAGCCCGAGAGCCGCATTGAACCGCCAAAGAGCCACATGCGGCTCGCGAGCCGTGGGTTGGCCACCCCTGGGCTATAACATGCGCCTACCAATTTCCATAGATCTAGTAGAATCATACAACCAGAAATATATGCCAAGTCTGATGTTTGAGGTCTCTATGCGAAATAAATGTACTAAGATAAATTCTTTGAGTAAATATGTGTGTTTCAAGTGATTTCTTTTTCTTCAACAGAACCTCATTGAAAAATACCTTTTCGCATGGTACCAAAGATGCTGGAGTGTACAAAAATCTTAAAGACAGCTAATATAAATTTGGATAGATTAATTTGTGTTTCTCCCACTACAGTATTCTAATGAGTTGTCCAGCATGCTGATTTTTGGCTCCAAGAGATAGTGCTCATCCTCGAAGGTAGCGGCTGCCGTCATGTTTTTGGTTCTGCGTGCTTCCTTTATACGCTGGCGTCAAAACAATACCAATATTTACTCCCAAAAAGGAAACCACAGGAACCAAGGAAATAGCATACATTTGCAGTGGTGCTGCTTCAAAAGAAGCCAACCAGTTTTTGTACTTTGGCCCGGATAGCACAGAGTGTTGGCTGCTGCTGATCAAGTGACTTATTAACAATCAAGTTAAGAGGCTGAGTAATGCAAATATGATGATGAAACTGCACCTTTCTGAAACAAGCAACCATATATGGGGCACCATCAGTGGACCAACATGCCATCTTTGCTAGATATTAGATAAAACGATCAGTGGTGTGGTACCCAGATGATTCAGATAATCGTTGCAGCATGTTGCATCTTCATCAAATTTGCATCATCTGGTCATCTAGGTCCATTTGTTTTAGCAGACAATGTTCTACGGTCTCAGCTGTTACTTGTTTTGCAGAGTGAAAACGGTGACTGGAATTGGCCGTAAATTGCAGAGGAAACTCCACCCTGTGGTGTCATAGCCAAAACCAGTCATAGCAACACCAATGACTTGGAGTAAAACTGCTTGTCGTGGGCGTGTCAGTAAATTTCGCCATTGCGTCATTCGACAGCAAGGGATCCTCCGTCATGATCAGTCTGTTATTATTTCAGGCCGACTCAGTCCGTCAGTCATTAGTCCATGACTCTGTCATTGTTATTTTACGGTTACATCATCGCTAAATTACAGTTTGGCGCCACCATCATTCAAAGAACAGTTTATAACGATAATAGGACACAATTTGATTTTTTCTGTGAAGGCGGAGGCCTTCGCATGTCTTTCTATGCCATTAGCTTTCTTTTTCTTCTTCTTCATCTTTTTCATCATCTTCCTCTTTTCCTTCTTCTATTTTATTCGTTGTACTTTTTTGACCAGCTATTCCTTTATTAACCGAATGTCACCATTCCAACTTCAAAATATTCCAAAAATTCACAACAGGTGTACTTCCAAAAATTCAACCTTTTCCCAAGATGTCACGTTTTTCACCCAAGAAATGACCATTGATTCCCAATGGCCGATTCAATATATCAATATTGACAGTTATATTTGACAATAAAGTTGTAATCAATCAATCAATCAATCAATATTACACATTGACATTGTTCCCAAACATTCACCTCATTCAGTTTACTGTGGGAAGGATACTAAACATGTCAGAAATGGCCACTTACCAAACATTTTCACCATTAAAATACCCACCAAAAAAATATATATATATATTTTTTTTCTCCTTTAATTTATACTTTTCTTTGACTGATTCAAACCATTCCAACTTTAAACTGCTCCTCTTATTCTCACCGATGGCAAAATATTCCACTGACCAAAAAGGCCAAATTTTCCCCATTAAAATAACCACAAAATATGAAATACCGTATTTTCCACACCATAAGGCACACCCAAAAACCTTAAATTTTCTCATGAATCGGCCATGCACTGAATCATGCGGTGCACTTTATGTGTGCACTGTACTCCAAAATCTGTAATAATGTTATTGAGTGACTTCCACAGGCGCTCTGCTTGAATGACTGTTGAACCTCTCCCGCTGACGTCATACATACACCACGTACGGTTACCTCCGCCACGCTTCACACAGGTAAATCCATATTTGAATGGAGTGTCCCCTCCGTGAGCCGTCACCTAACTGGTGGAGGGGTTTGTGTGTCCCATTGATCCTTGGAACAAAGTTATCTGCGGCTTTATGCCCCTGGTACGGTCACCCATGGCAAACAGGTCCTAGGTGCAGGACCAGACAAAGCATGGCCTTGTGATTAATAAAATACTTTGACCTTTGTTTCCCTTGCCCAGATGTGGGTCATTGGGGCCCCCCTCTGCAGCCACACCAAGAGGTGGGGCTCTCTGGTGAGCGCCTGGTGGTCGCGCCTGCACACATGGGGCCCAGCCGGGCTCAGCCTGAAGAGGCAACGTGGGTCCCCCTTCCCATGGGCTCACCACCTATTGGAGGGGCCAAAGGAGTCAGGTGCAAAGTGAGCTGGGCGGTGGCCAAAGCTTGGCGGTCCGATCCTTGGTGACAGAAGATAGCTCTAAGAATGTGGAATGTCACCTCTCCAGGAGCCCGAGCTGGTATGCAAGGCAGAGAAGTTCCGACTGGATATAGTCGGACTTGCCTCAACACACAGCCTGGGCTCTGGTAACAATTATCTTGGGAAGGGTTGGACTCTCTTGCACTCTGTAGTTGCTCAGAATCCATTGTCTGTCCTCTGTGTCGCCCCTCCCTTTTGTTTTGGTACCTTTTTCAGTGTGGGCTGGGAGCCTCCCAAATCAGTGCACCTGCCTCACCTTCACACCTGCGAGTCTCCATCTCATCAGCCACTTGCAGCCTAATCCAACCTGAACAGCCACCGGTTGCCAGTTTGTCAGTGATCCTTCCTGCCATACTCGCTTCTGTCAAGCCTTTATGCTCCAGCATTCCTGTACTCATCAACTTGGTCATTCGGACTCTCTTTCCGTTCCTGCCACCTCAACCTGTGCTACTTCGTGGCAATAAAACTGATTTGAGTTCATCGTTTCTGCCTGTGGGTCCTGTGCTCATCTCTTGCAAAGCTTCACAGTACGAATTGGCCATGAATGGACCCAGTGGATCCAATGTACCAGGCCCTATCGAGCCAAGGGAACCTACTTGGCCAAAACGACTGACTTGCCCATATCTCTGAGTTGTCTCGTCAGGTCTCCACAGTTGCTTCCTCAGTACAAGACTCTAGGCTCCCCTCGCTGGTTGAAGTCACACCTGCATCGACAACTTGCCGGGACATTCATATGAGTGACTCAGACCCTTTCTTTGGGGACTTGGAAAGATGTTGAGGCTTCCTACTCCAGTGTGGACTCATTTTACAACAGCCCCCTCTATCCTACTCATCCGACTGTGCAAAACTATGTCATTGGGCATTTCTGGGCAGAGCGCTAGCATGGGTGGAAGCCTTGAGCACAGACAATGAGCTCTTTAAGATGAACTATTCGGACTTTGTTGCCAGACTCAGGACTGTATTTGACTACCCCAACTCTGCTGTGGACGCTTCTAATCGACTCCTGAAGTTGGTAACCGCTCTGTGGCAGAATTATCTGTTGATTTTCGGACCCTGGCAGCAGAGGCTCGGTGGAATGACACTGTGCTACGGGCGGCTTTCACTGAAGGGCTCAGCAAGAAATTAAAGGATGAGGTGGCGACAAAAAGGGCACATGAGGGAACAAAACCAAACGTAACCTCAACAATTACATAACAATGGTGAGAGGCGTTGAGCAGGAGTACATTGGGGTTCCCACCAGTGGATGAGAGGGTTGCCTCCCTGCGCCTTTCCTGACTATTGTTTGTGTCTATGCACTAAACAGCAGTTTAGCGTACCCACCCTTTTTGGAGTCCTTTGAAGGTGTGCTGCAGAGCTCTCCCACTGGACTCCATCGTTCTGCTGGGGGACTTCAATGCTCACGTGGGAAAGACAGTGAGACCTCAAAGGGCGTGATTGGGAGGAATGGTACCCCGATCAGAACTTGAGTGGTGTTTTGTTTTTGGACTTCTGTGCTCGTCACAGATTGTCCATAACGAACACCATGTTCAAACATAAGGGTGTACATATGTGTACTTGGCACCAGGACACCCTTGGCCACAGTACGATGATTCACTTTGTGGTCGGACCATCGGATTTGCGGCCTCATGTTTTGGGCACGCGGGTGAAGAGAGGGGCGGAGCTGTCAACTGATCACGATGTGGTAGTGAATTGGCTCCGATGGTGGGGCAAGTGTGAGGGTTTGTTGGGAATGTCTGGCGGAATTCCCTGTCAGAAGGCGGAACTCCCATCTCAGGCAGAGCACCATTAACACTGTGTACAGTGGAGATGGTGCACTGCTGACCAGAACTCGGGACATTGTTAGTCGATGGCATATTCTCCACCAACAAGCCTTCCTTAGACGAAGCAGAGTTTGAGGTCTCTGAGGTGGGCTTTCCTATCTGAGGTTGAATTTACCGATGTGGTGATCCACCCACAGTTCCTCAAGGCTCTGGATGACTTTCCAGGTGTACACGCCTATGCAAAATTGCACGGTCATTGGGGAGAGTGACTCTGGATTGGCAGACAGGGGTCATGGTCCCTCTTTTTAAAAAGGGGGACCGGAGGGTGTTTCTAACTACAAAGGGATCCTCCTCCTCATCCTCCCTGGTAAGGTCTATTCAGGGGTTCTGGAGAGGAGGGTCCGTCAGGAAGTTGGGTCTCAGATTCAGGTCAAGGTGATCTTTATTGTCAAATATGCTTTATGTATGACATGCAGCATAAATGAAATTTCTTCCTCTCAATCGTCAGTGCAAACATGCTGTGCATTAAACACGCACATCTAAGACAAGCTAGCAGCTAATGTAATGTAATGTGAACAGTCTAAACAGTACAGGCAATATAAACAACAAACAAAGGCACTTGTGGCTATTGTGGGGAAAGTGAGGTAGTGCTTTCTGCAATACGCAGATGTCGGATGACGAGGGGAGGGTCATAGTCTGTGACAGGAGGCAGGGGTCGGGCAGAGGCAGAGTAAAATTTTTCTCTGTCATTTCTAGAAAATGATGGGCTTGGCTTACTTATTACAGATTGCACATATCTTCGGGGGCTAATCCCCGTGTCCATAAAACCTAGTTATGTCCCCGGTGACAACCATGAAATGTGTAAAAGAAAATAGTCATTCCATTTTTTTTTACTATGAAAACTGAAAAGGAACCAGCCAGAATGTGACCTCTTCTTGTTGGTTGGCGCTGAACGCATCAACTTTTAGCCTTTCTTTTATTGTGAAGCTTTATGGTTAAGGACAATGATGATGTGAATGTAAATAAAAGACAGTTCTACTTCCATTAAGTCTCATTTTTGTGTTTTATGAAATGTGTTTATTTCGAGAGTGTGACATATTCAAGACAAATCAGTTGCAGTACTCTACAAGGCCACAGTAGGGAATCTTTACCGTCAACATGACACTTTATCAACCATTCTTGAGCATTTTGACATTTTCAAGACACACAGAATATTGTGATCAATACAGTATATACACTAAACTATCAAACGGACGCACAGACAGCCTCACCAGGAAAATAAGTTTGATTCTGCCCGTTTTTGTTCTTTGCTAATCAGTAGTAGAAAAAGGTAGATTGCAGAAAATGCAGCCATTTCTACCAGTGGACTCACAAATTGTACTGATCTCAAATTTAAAATGGGGCATCAATGTCAGCTATTGATGGCTGTGCATCAGTAATGTTGTTTCTAAGCTTGAAATTTACAATGGAATAGTATCAGATGCTCGCCAACCCAGACCGGTTGAAAAAATCGAATAGACAAGTGTTCTTGTCAACGGAGTGAATGAGTATAAGACAGTATGCATACATGTGGCTAGCCACTCACACAGACTTATGGAATCTTATTGCTGTGACACCAGAAGAAAAAAAAAGCAATAAAATACTGCAATATTAGCAGTCGCATGTGTGCAGTGAGGTGGAGAATGTGGTGAGCATATCTACCTCACAGCGACAAGATTCAGGGTCAGCAAAGTTACCTTTGGCATGCTGCAAAGTTATAAGTTGTTCTACAAAAGTCCATTTATTTGTCTATGTTGCGATTGAAGGGCGGCCATCATCGAATTGCCTCGGATGAGCTAATCATGCTTAGGTGCAGTCACATGACCTCATCATCACCATCATTTTTGTCATCGTCAACATCATCCACAGCGTTGTCTGCCACAATCAAGATCATTATCATGATTTTTGTCATCTTCATTGCCGTTATTACAATCATGATAGTTGGCTTCCTCATCATCAGCAGCAACATGAGTTTTATTCTGAAGTTTCCAAGTGATGGTGTTTCCTTTCCTGGCGGTCCTGAGCCGTCCCCGAAGTGACAAGCAGCATTTCCCAACCTTTGTTGAGTCAAGACGTGGTGATGATACCTGAAAGAAAAATGTCAGCACCCAAGAATGTCATAAAAAGGATTTGAGTTGAAGGGCCACATGCATCCCAAATTGATCTCGAGTGGGCCGTGCAGACCAGAATATTTGTGGCCTGATTAACTACCAATAAAGACAAAATATATTTCCCATTGTTTTGGTGTAAATACTTTGGAAAATATTTACTTTTGGGATTATCTTGTTGCAAATCATGTTTGATATTGTATGGGCGATGTGAAATTCCTTGACAAAAGTGAGAACAATTTTAATAATATTGGGAATCATGAATTACAGATGTAAATATGGAGGAATTTCTGTTTGAAAAGTCTCGAGACAATGTCGTGCCATGTGGTGGGATCAAATGAGAACTCTGAGTACACCCCACCAGGGTTGCTTTTTTTTTCTGGCGCTCTTGAGTGGGCTGCTCTGAGAAGTGAAACACTGCCTCCTGCTGTCAATGTGTGAGTGTTCTTTTGGTCTGGGACCGCAAAAAACAATACAGTGAAACTCCTCTACAACGAAATCATGTTTGCAGCAAGAAATCTTTCACAACACTGACACACACAAACACACACACACACACACAATCATATGTGTACTCTTTATTTTTATTCCAATAGTGCATAAGTAAGAGCATACACTTATTTGACACTTCATATAGTCAGTGTAGAAAGAAAAAAAGGGAAAGAAATCAAAATTTACGATCAGCATTCACTTTCACTTACATCAATTTCTTGGATAATGTCTTTTATTTTGCTTCCTTCGTCTTTCATTTTGATCACTTTTACCCTCTCTTCCAGCGTCAGAGCGCTTCTTGTCTTAGCTGCTTGACATCCAAAGGTCCGTTTTGGAGCCATTTCAGCAATGCAACGTTCATGCTGCGTCTGAATCGAACAATAACAGATACTTCCTAGAGCCGGTGGCTTTTCTATCCACTATCTCACTGTCTCTAATTCGACCTCCCCTCGATCTCCACCCGAGACAGCGTTGCTCAGCTGACGTCATGCAATGAACGTTTAAGCCAGCCACGGACGCTTCGTCATCCTCGATGGTCATAGTTAGCGCGATGGAACTCGCCTTCTCTCTAATTAGCGCTCCAGTTAGCGTAAGCTTTTTAGCATGATAACAAGTAAAGAATTCGAGGAAACGTTCGTTTATTTGAATGTCCGTCGAGCCATAAGCAATTTACTCTGAGCAGCTAATTGGATGCATTCCACACTATCTTCCACAGCTCAAGCTACATTATCTACACACAAAGACAGCGAGGTCCCTCTTGGCCAATCGGAGGCCAGGATGATGCTCGGTAAGCCAATGGCAAGAGCAGCTATGAATATGTTGCGTTCAGAAAAGTCGGAGCTGTGTAAACCAGTGGTTTACACGGCTTTTGCTGTTTCCGAACGAAGCAGAACAGGTCGCAGTTGGATTAGACTTCGTTGTAGTGAATCTCTCGCGAGGCAAGAGCAGAGAAAAAGATTTCGTATGACACAACAGGGTTTTTTTTCGTTGTATGGGGGGCAGGAGAATGGGAATAGTGTTAATGCATGACGATTTTTTCACATTAGGGGGTATTTTCGCCCATGTAGGTTTCGTTCTAGAGGAGTTTCACTGTACAATACAGTACAATACAATACATGCTGATTTACTGTACATAGCGCTTTCACAACAGCGGCAGCTGTCACAAAGCTCTTAACCAAACAGTTAACATAAAGTAAAATAATAAACACAACATTAAACACGAACATCAAGTAAAATAATGAACACAACACAACATAAAACACGGACACCCCTTTAACCCTTAGATGCATATGTGGGTCAAAAATGACCTGGTGAGGTTTTTTTCTTGAAATATCTTTGGACTGAAAATTTATTGTCATTTCATATTCCAGGTATTCCTCAAAAAACATGTTTTTTATATAATGTCATTCACAATGTTAAATTACATTTGATATATTTTAAGAAATTTCAGTTTTTGTATTACTACCCCAAGCTTCCATAAATGGGTCAAAAGTAACCCGCATGCATTTTCTATGGAATCCAATGGGAGCCACTGTTTCTAATTGACTTTGGCTGTCAGCAATAAATTGACTGCGGACCATGCAGACTATATAAGAAGTGTCACCCCCCAGGAAGATTATTTTACACAGTAAGGGTAGCAACAGCAAGAGGAAAAGAATGGAAAAATGTCACCAAAGAAAAATTCATGGCTTTCATTGGATTGATCAAGCTTGCAGGAAGTGAGAAGAACTGGGATGTATCTATATCCGTGAGTTGTTCCGAAGTCCTCTACATGTACAAGGCCACTATGGCTATTGGAAAATTTGAAGACATTCGCCGTACCTTGCGCTTTGATGATAAGAGGACATCTTGAAAGGCGCTTATAAATAAAATGTATTATTATTATTATTATGTGGCATATGGCAGCCTTCCGCTATGTATGGGACCTGTTCCTGGTCAACTGCAGACAGCGATTCATCCCCAGTGATTGTGTCACTGTGGACGAACAGCTTGTGCCATTCAGGGGTAGGTGCAAATTTCTACAGTACATGCCAAGCAAGCCTGCCAAGTACGGCCTAAAGATCTTCTGGGTTTGTGATGCACGCATCCCCTATGCTATAGATGGTATAGTTTACACGGGGAGACAACCAGGGGAAGACGTTCAGAAGAATCTGGGAGAAAACATTGTCCAGCAGTTGTATGGTAGATTTAGAAACACCGGTCGAAGCATCACCATGGATAACTTTTTCACCAGTGTGCCACTCGCGCAGCATCTCCTGGAGAAGGAGCTCACTATTGTGGGGACTCTACGTCAGAACAAGCCAGACATCCCTCCTCTGATGAAGCCTTCCAAGTCCAGGGAGGTTTACAGCACAGAGTTAGGATTCAACGACAGCCTTACTCAGCTATGTCAGAAAGAAAGGAAAAGCTGTTGTGCTCCTGAGCACGATGCACCACGACAAAGCAGTGGATGAACATAGCAAAAAGAAAAAAACAGAAGTGATCAAATTTTACAACGAGACAAAAGGAGGTGTAGACACCATTGACCATATGGTTGGCAACTACACATGCAAGCACCAAACACAGAGGTGGCCCATGGTGCTATGATACAACATAATTGACATCGGCACCCTCAATGCCTAGCCTACACCTTTTTCATGGCTCAGCACCCAGATTTCAAGAGTGGCATCACCAATGCACGACGGCTGTTCCTCAAAGAGCTGTCAAAGGAGCTTGTCACACCACACATGAGGAGTCAACTCGAAAGCTGCCCCCAACTGCAAACCCCGATTATTGAAGCAATGAAAAGGTGCGGGGTGACAAAAGCTACCACCCAGACACAGGAAAGAAATACACAGGGCCAAACAAAGAGAAAAAGGTGTCAGATCTGCCCAAGTAACAAAGATCGCAAAGTCAGCAATAGGTGTGGGAAATGCAATGTACCTGTGTGCAATGATCACTGTCAGAAACAGGTAGTTTGTCTGAATTGCATACAGTGATGAGACAAGAAGGCAAAACAGGCAATGCATATACACAGACAGACAGGCACACACAATGGATGTTCACATTTTTCTATTTCTATTCTGGGTAAAAAAAAAATTTCAAAAATGTTAAAAAATTAAAAAGAAAGATATTTCAAACATGAACTCATTCCTGTATGGTCCTAAATATATTACTAAATTTTATACAAGTGATTATTCTTAACCAAAATGACAAAAAATTCATTAAAAAAAGCATTGATCGTATTATGGGTCATTTTTCACCCACATATGGAAGAGTGTAGGGTCCAGTCACTCATGCATCTAAGGGTTAAACGTGCCTCCTCCCCCAAACTTTGTCAAATTTAGTCGTTACAATTAGAAAGGCACTCAAGCAAAAAGGATTGCTTTCATTCTTGTTGAAATATAGTTGACATTGTCCGTTCAAAGTTGGAAGACAAGTGAATATTGTTTGCTAGTTGTTACACTGGAAACTGCTTATTGCTACACTTGAAGACAGGCTGGTAGTCATAAATGTGATTCTTACATTTGAACATGATGTATTTTGTGTTCAACGGCTCGGTATTTTTATCCTTAAGATTCCTGACACTTGATTTTCCACATTATGCGATATTGGCAGCCATATTGCGCAAAGACACCTTTCATGTTGATGCGCGAGAGAGAAGCTTTCCCTACATGTCGAATGACTCAGAGGCTTTGTACATGCTTGTTTTATACTGCACATGACACGGGCAATCATACCAGGCGTGTGATTGGTTCCCGGCGCGAGATTAACCAACGAGAGCACATGTGGATTTATCCCGTGAGCTGATTGGCTGTGCATCATCGCAGCCTCACCCAGTATTTAGTCTCGTTAGTCTGGTACATGCCGTTAGTTAAGCTGCACTCCACCCACTTGCTGTCGCCGAAGCAATGCGTCCCTGGTGTGTGGGATCATGTAAGCCCATTCATCCCTCCACGGAGGTGGCACTATCAACAGAGAGACATTGCTTCAATGGCGACAATGCGCCGGTTCGCAGCCTTGACCGGGTTGAGAAGCCTTATTTTAAAGGTTTTTCAACCTAGTCAGCTGTTATTTTAGATACATCACAAGGAAGCAGTGACAGCTCAGACGAAGACTGAAGTGGCAGCCGAAACTGTCAGCTCAGTCAGAGGGTTTTTCTTCACTAAAAAAAGGACTGATTGTCTGATACAAAAAGAAACCTTAAACCAGGGGTGTCAAACATATGGCCTGCAGGCCAGAACCGGCCCGCAAGGAGGTTTGATCAGGCCCGCAGGATAATTTGAAAGTGAAAAAATGCATAAAAGACGCGGAATGAATATTTTTAATAAGGTGCAATTCATGGAGTATGGACACACGGTTTTGATCAGAGTAAAAGACAACGTTGTTTTGATCAGAGAAGAGGACAACAGCAGCCTCAGTCTGTACTGAGACAGACCCAACACAGCAGACGCTATCAAAGACGTGAATACTTTATTCTTTACACATTTAATAGCACTCTCCTTAGTTTGTATCCAATTGTAGGCAGGGATTACATTTAGATTGTATATGCATGTGTAAATGGTTTAAAAATTCCTTTCTTTATAAATCTCGTTTAGTGCATTACTATATTTTTCAATACCAATTACTTGTTAAAGTTTTGTGCCTTTGTACAATCAGTGGGATCAGTTGCAATACATATATGTGAATGATAAAAGTAAATTGCACATTTGTCTAAGGAAATCTAAGGAGCTTCATGAAATGTTTTGTAAAAGATCTGTTTATTAAAATTCAACATTTTCCTCATGTTCTTGCGCTTCTTTCGACCAAAACAAAGACCATCTACCAAGGCTATATGTGGCCCACAATGTGAAATGAGTTTGACACCCCTGCCTTAAACGTATTTCAACTAACAAGAAGACAAGATGAACATCATAGTGCTACTTATCACCATGTTTTTCTCCAATTTAAAAACCTCAGTTATACCGTCAGCACCTCCAGCAGAAGAGTCTACGAGTGAACCAAAAGCCCACACACACCAACACAAGTCTCTTCTTCGCCTCTCTCAGAAGATAATGTTCAATGTTGTTGTTGAATGTTCATTACTGTATAGGGTTTTATACATCAAAGATTTAAGTAAATACCTGTACTGTTGTAATCTTTGTCTCAAATATGTAAAGTGTAAATATTGTTTACATATTGTAGAGTGGCTGGGAGACTGGATGCGCTTCGAGCATTCATTTTCGCACGTGTGTTCTTCATTTTAAATGAGGTAGTGTTTCTGAAACTTGCCAATTTTTCACCTTCACTTGTTAATAACCTATCTCAGGTGTTGAATCCTGATTTAGCAGCCTGTTTTACGATGTCATTGAAGTGTCGAGCTGGGCGATACATCAAAATCGGTAAGTATCAAGATAGACGTGGTCAATATTTAAAAACAAAACAAAAACAAAACAATGTTCATAAAAGGAATGTATTTATTTTTTGTGCTGTCAGTTTAACGTCTTATCAGCATTAATGACGGCATTAGTTTTAACGAGATAATTTGTTTTTATCGTGAGATTAATGCAGCACCACTCCACACCGGATGTTACGTTGCTCTAAAATAAACCAGAAACGAAAGAAAACAACAAGCACGCCGCACAGGTCCACGCGCATGTCTGTTTGGTCAGCCGCGGTTTGAGCGGATGGCAGCGTGAGACACCGTAAATGGATACTAAAGAGCTTATGAATGGAAAATTTACTCTTAAAAACTTGCCAGATGGTTCCACTGACAAGAACAAAGTTATGTGTGTTTTGCAGTCGTGAACAGAGCTATCATCGGAGCACGTTGAGTCTGAAATACCACTTAATGGCCAAGCACACAGCTGATGTGAGTAGAAGGGTAAAGAAGGCGTTGGAGAAGACAGAAGCAGTCGCGCTCACGGGGGATTACTGGACTTCCCTTAGTAATTAAGTATTAAGCCATGGTATAACTGCACTATATGCTGAGTACTAGTTTACCTTAGATGTGCACTTTATAAACTTATATTCCTCTGTTTTGATTGCCTAAAAATGGCTGTTAAAAGAGCTGTTGTGACAAAATATTTTTTTCACTGTTATTGATGGATAGTTATATTGTGTGAGAGATGATGTGTTCCAAGTGTGAATAACTGCTCCAAGTGAAAAATGTTAATGTAAATTGAAATTGTTGTTTCAATATATATTTGCATTTTACACAAAGAAAACTGATCCACTATTCCATGGTGATGAGAGCATTAAAATGGGGGAAAGAAAATAGGACAAAAAGAAATCAAAGGACATTTAGAATAGATAAAAATGTGTGATTAATTGCGATTAATTATGAGTGAAGTATGACATTTATACATTTAATCGTGATTAAATATTTAATTCATTTGACACACTATATTTTTTTTTAATCGGGAAGAAAACACTGAACCCGAACTGAAACACATTGTGCGGGATGCAGCCAGAGGCTACTATAACAATTTTAAAACAAGGAACATGCGAAGATTTTGACCAAAATGCATGTGGTGAGTGTAAGAGAATCATTTTTGTGAACCGAGTCCACTAAGTGCTTATCTACTGATCTGAAGAAGAACCTGGCGAACCAGGAAAGATGTGAGCACAAGCACATTTATGCTGCGCATTCTCCAGAGGTCCCAATAATTACGGGGCGCACTGCACTTATATCGTGAATACATTTTTCGCCCGGCCCTATTTGAGTGGTAAGTGGTGACCGTTAAGAACAGGCAAGCATGTGTTTCTTTAAATAGCAAATGTAAACTTTGGGTTTCGCCTGCAGATGAATAAAGACACGTTATTTAAAATTAAAAGAAAAAAAAAAAGCTTCATTTTTTTTTTCAGAAATCAGTGGTATCGACAAACCTGGCATCATATGACCACAGCATGTCTTCCAAGTGTACTTTGCGATGCCTCCCTCTACTGGACATCTTCATTACCGGCTGAAAAAATATTCAGTTGTTATTGATTGATCACATCTAACTGATTATTGATGACTGATCCCACTCACCAGGCGGGACATTTTCCCCGGCGTCAGTATACACGCAGCTTGGGGAATCTGCTTGTCGCTGCCGCAACGTTCCGTTACGGTGCTCATGTCGTCTCTTCTTGTGGACGAAAATGCCGACGCCTACAGACAGGGTCGTGACAGCGATGAACGTGATCATCACGGTGGCCACGATGATGCTGGTGTGATCCACAGGCTTCACTGAAACACCAAGTCCAGAGTTAAGTAAGCAACACCCTCAACAATGGTACATCAACCAGGGCCTGACAGATGACTCGGCCAGCCGATTGTATTGGTAGATATTACATCTATAACAATGTGTCTGAATTTTAATACTGTATTTTCCACACAAAAAGGTGCACTGGATTATGAGGGTACCTTCATTGAATGGCCTATTTTGTAATTTTTTTTCATATATTATAGACGCAATCTACAATGCATCCACTAAATGGAGCTGGGCTCAAGGAAATGCCAACAGAACGATCAGATGTCAGTAAAACCTATTTAATAAAGCAGCGACACAGTTCACTTAACCAACAGCAAGTTATAACATTGACTCGTTAACGTTGAACTCTCTTGCGCTGCTCTATTTCCGTGTTCAAACTGCATAACCCTTAAGTTTGAACTCTGCGTTGTAAGCATGTCCCTAGCAAAGAGCCATTTTGGGGGTCAACATATTACCCATACAAAAGGCGCATTGGATTTTAAGGCGCACTGTGAGCTTTTAAGAAAATGGAAGGGTTTTAGGCGTGCCTTTTAGTGCGGAAAATACAGTATTTTTTATTTTTTTTGTCAAGAACATTACTGTGGGTCAGTTATTGCTGTATCTAATGTAATAGGATTACGGTTGATCGACTGGCAGAGACGCACTCCGACCAAACTTTAACAATGCACTCAGACTCAGGGAGGATTGTCTTTACTGCCAGCTGGGGGCACGGTTTTGAAGCCACACACTCGTGTTTGCTTCTCAAAACTGACCGAGCTCCATAGCCCCTGCTGAGCTATTTATTGACAGGTTATGCAAATTACAAGTGACATGTCAGAAAAACACTCCCCCCTCATTGACGTGCCGCGCCCCCTCGGGCTGGCATTGCGAATGTCATGGCTCGTGTGTTGTCTGTGTTTGGTCATTCCTCTTACCGTAATTTGTTTTGATGGAGGCGGCGTCCAACGTGGTGATGATCTCGTCGGGTAGTCCGGAGAGCCTGAAGACGCAATTGTAGCGGTGCCAGTCGGAGGACGGCACGGCGCCCACATCCAGGCTGACGCTAATCTGGAAGGTCTCATCGTGGTTGCGAAGTAACTGGCCATGCTCCACGTGCTCGTGAAGCTGCTCGCTGTCACGCGCCCAGAATATGTCCACTTTGTCGGGGTAGAATCCCGTGGCGTGACATGTGACCGGCGCTGATGGCCGCGTCTGCAGCAGAGACAACAGGGGCCTCTCTGAGTAGGTGAGACACAATAAAGTCAATGATTTCTCCCTGTTAAACTTAGGATCAATTTCAAAATACTTCTCTATACATTCAAAGCCATCCATAACCTTGCCCCCCCCCTATCTATCAGATCTTCAGATTTCCATTCCCTCTCGCTCACTCAGGTCCTCATCCTCCCTCCACCTCTCTGTACACTCTGCCCGTCTCAGCACAATGGGGTGCAGAGCCTTCAGCCGCTCTGCCCCAAACCTCTGGAACTCACTTCCACCCAATATCCGTAACATTGACTCTCTTCCCACATTCAAAACCCACCTATTCAGACTTGCATATTCTACTTAAATCTGTCTCTTCTTTTATTATAATTTTATCTGTGGTTTTATTGTTGCTCTGCTGTGAAAGGCGCTGACAAATAAAATGTATTATTATTATTATTATTTTGGAATTAGGTTGCAACATGAGGGTTAGGGTTAGCACACGAACCGCAAGGATGAAACTCAACTCGACATTTTATAATCAACATTTAACTGTAGTAAAGTTTTAATTCTGGCAATATGATAATGTCGACAAGGGAGGGGATTTTGTCCTAAAATATAATCCAGTTTAAAGTTGTATAAAGCAACGCTTTCAAATCTTCACTAAAATGTTCAGGTGGCTCTTGGGGCTTTAATTTAGTAATTCATCCATCCATCCATCTTCTACCGCTTATCCCGGGCCGGGTCGCAGGGGCAGCAGCTTTAGCAGGGAAGCCCAGACTTCCCTCTCCGTAGCTACTTCTTCCAGCTCTCCCCGGGGGATCCCGAGGCGTTCCCAGGCCAGCTGGGTGACATAGTCTCTCCAGCGTGTCCTGGGTCGTCTCCTGCCAGTGGGACATGCCCGGAACACCTCACCAGGGAGGCGTTCAGGAGGCATCCGAATCAGATGCCCAAGCCACCTCATCTGGCTCCTCTCGATGTGGAGGAGAAGCGGGTCGACTCTGAGCCCCTCCCGGATGACCGAGTTTCTCACCTTATCTCTAAGGGAGAGCCCGGACACCCTGCGGAGAAAACTCATTTCGGCCGCTTGTATCCGGGATCTCGTTCTTTCGGTCACGACCCATAGCTCGTGACCATAGATGAGGGTTGGAACGTAGATCGACCGGTAAATTGAGAGCTTCGCCCTTTGGCTCAGCTCCTTCTTTACCACGACAGACCGATGCAACGTCCGCATCACAGCAGCCGCTGCACCGATCCGCCCGTCGATCTCTCGCTCCCTCCTGCCCTCATTCGTGAACAAGACCCCAAGATACTTAAACTCCTCCACTTGGGGCAAGATCTCCTCCCCGACCCGGAGTGGGCACTCCACCCTTTTCCGACTGAGGACCATGGTTTCAGATTTGGAGGTGCTAATTTTCATCCCAACCGCTTCACACTCGACTGCGAAACGCTCCAGTGAGAGTTGGAGAGCCCTGCTTGAAGGAGCCAACAGTACCACATCATCTGCAAAAAGCAGAGATGCAATACTGAGGCTACCAAAACAGACCCTCTCAACGCTTCGGCTGCGCCTAGAAATTCTGTCCATAAAGGTAATGAACAGAATCGGCGACAAAGGGCAGCCTTGGCGGAGTCCAACCCTCACTGGAAACGATTCCGACTTATTGCCGGCAATGCGAACAAAACTCTGACCTCGGCAGTATAGGGACCGAACGGCCCGTATCAATGGGCTCGGTACCCCATACTCCCGAAGCACCCCCCACAGAACTCCCCGAGGGACACGGTCAAACGCCTTCTCCAAATCCACAAAACACATGTAGACCGGGTGGGCGAATTCCCACATACCCTCAAGGACCCTGCTAAGGGTGTAGAGCTGGTCCACTGTTCCACGGCCGGGACGAAAACCACACTGCTCCTCCTCAATCTGAGCCCCGACTTCCTGACGGACCCTCCTCTCCAGCACCCCTGAATAGACTTTACCAGGGAGGCTGAGGAGTGTGATCCTAATTTAGTAATTGCTTTCTGAATTTCATCATCTGATCTGAGATGGCTAGGAGTTGAGATTTCAATTTCTTTTGATGGACATTAAAGTTGATTTGATTTGCTTCCATGTATTTTGTTGATGGTACTTGCTGTTTGCAGCTCTCATAACTGTCTTTCAAATCTATGAATACTTACCCGCGTTCACAGCTTTTCACGTCTGGAGATAATTAGAATTTTCAGTTAAAAAAACACAAAACAAAAATAAATGAGGATAAAATCCACAGATTTGCTGTGCCAAGGACTTGAGCAACTCACGTGTCCTCTGTAGGATGCTCTTCCCAGATTCCAGTGTCTTGTTCAGGCGATTAGGACATTCATTGAGCAGGCGTTCCTCCATGAACGCCAGCCAGCCCTCATTGAGGTTCCACTTGCGGCCGGTGGGCTCCAGCTGAGGCTGGAGCCATATCCACTGCCGACGCTTCATGTCCAGAACCATTGTGGTGTCAGCATCGTAACTGTGATGGTTGAATCCCAACACCGTGGGGGTCTCGTCGTCGTACTCGCAGCCATGCAGCACCTGGAACACGTGGACGCCTGACCAAGCACGGCATGGAGATGCACCATTAGCTCGGAGCTTCGGCCATTCGCGTTACCATTTAGTTTCACCGGGTGGCTCCTTGAGTTATCTGGCCGTGTCATTTTTTCACGCTATTTTCAACCTGTACTAGCAACTAGCTCCTCAAAACATTGAAAGTGACACGGAAGTTGTTCTCATGCCGCCATATTAAGCAGCGTCTCAATTGTGTTAAACGTGCATAGAGGGTTGAACATTGAGCCATGGGCTACCTGAAATCAGAGGACCTCTAATGTATCATCTGCGGACGTGTTATTGTTCCTTGATGGCGATGTCAAAATGGACATGCAACAGCTGGACCATGGCACAGAACTTCACATTGTATAGTTCAAGTGGAAAATTTGCGGACCACAAAGCGCAACTGATTTAACGCCACAACAGCGAAATTTAGCCATAAAAATCAATACGTAGATATACTGAGTGCTTGCTTTATTGGCCGACGGTCTCTTTCGTTCTGACATTTGTTATTTGCAAAGGAAGATGTCACCCAGAGGGATATTTAAAAACTTTCAATTAACTTCATCACCAGTAAAAGTTTTTTCCCCCCCGCAAACAATGCCGAATACGAGTTACACAGTTAGCCTTCCTGAAAAGTTATTGATCACTACATCTGGACTGCACATGCTACTTGACGTCAATGAGACATGACGTCATCTGTCATTTACACACTTGAAAATGCCAGCGTCCGACAAGAGTTCGTTTACAATGGGAAAATTTGTTTTCAACTACTTGTAACTTGTGTTGATGAAGCTGTTGCTTTCATAAGAATTAAAACTATTACAAATAATGTGCTAAACTTGCATAGGTGTCAAACTCAGGTCCTCGTGGGCCGCTGTCCTGCATGTTTTCCAAGTCTCCCTGTTGCAACACACCTGATTCAAATGATCAGATCATCAGCAAGCTCTGCGGAAGCCTGACATTGAACCTGCTCATTTGAATCAGGTGTGTTGCAACAGGGAGACTTGGAAAACATGCAGGACAGCGGCCCACGAGGACCTGAGTTTGACACCTATGTGCTAAAGAGTCTAGTGAACTCACTTTTGATTGGTGTGTTCCGTTCGGCTGTTACCAATACGATCATCAGAATTGGTGTAAAATTTTCAATGTTAGAGTGACAACTCTTTTGTTTATTTTTTGATTAATCTGATTTAAAAAGCATTTATTCAATGTCTACCTCATTATTATTCAAAAACAAGACATTGCTAAAAAAAAATTAAAGTGCAATAAATGCACGTACAGTCAAATCTTGGTTTTCGGACATCTCGGTTCTCGTCCAATTCGGTTTTCGAACAAAATGTTCTTGTTTTTTATGCCTCGGATGACGAACAAATTTCGGTTCTCGAACTAACTGAGCGCACATGAATGCGTCACTTCACTCCTTTCGGCTTCGCTTCCTCGTGTAGCGATGCTACACAGATAGAGAGAGAGATGTTCCTTCAATTTTTATGTTACTATGTTTATGTTAAAATTGGTTTGTTTGTACAGTATTTTACATAATACCGGCTCTCCTATTACATGTGTACAGTTTATGGTGTGAAATTATAAAAAAAAAAGTTGTTTTCTTGACTTGGAAAGGATTTAAATTTTTTACATTGATTCATGGGAAACATGGTTTCGGTTTTCGAACAGTCTTCTGGAACGGATTAAGTACGAAAACCGAGGTTTGACTGTATTGTGATTCAGTTACTATTTTGATCTGTAACATGTCAGGAAAATAGGGGGAAATGTGGATCATTATTTTCCCCAAGTATTTGCAGCTGTTTGCAAATGTCTTATACGAATTAAACACAAAAAGAATCGCTAGTCATGTTTATGTGGAGTCTTATATTCCAATTTGCATGAACCCAAATAGAATGTAAATACTCATCTCAGGGCAAATCAGAATTTTATTTCGGTTCAAAAGGGGGCATATGCCTGTTGCCAATTCTGCTGGCTTATGAGTGTGAGTATGAAATGTATTATGTAATTTTTAATTTCATTAAGTAGAATAACAAGTGGTATAAGCAAAAGAAAAAGACATCGGTATAGTTACCATTAACCAGTTTTCAACTGTGGTTCCTCTATCTGAACACTGGGTGGCACCCACGTAAAGACAAACATGACTTGGAGCAGCTGTTCCCAACCGTTTTTTTGCCCCACAGACTGGTTTAATGTCAGACAATATTTTCAGGGACCCGCCTTTAAGGTGTGACGGATAAATACAACAATGTAATACATGACCTTGCTAGAATAGACAAATACAATGTCATGTTTTAAAGTTTCATTTTGTTACATGCTTGATTGACCTCGAAATGCTTGTGTTCAGAACATCTTGCACACAATGGAAAAGCACAAAGAATCAGGGGTCAATTTGAGGTCAAGGGACCCACGAGCGCATGGTACCTGACCACATCTCAGAGAGAAAGATTTAACCCACACTAGTAGACACACTGGCGCCTGTCATCTGACAACTTGGAAAGGAAGATTTAACTTTGGACGGAAGGGAGTACTCTGTAGGAGTCCTTGTACGCTCCATCATGAGAAAGGGTCACGAGCCAGGTTACAGACGTATCAGTTCATGGAAACACCGCTCGTTAAAATGTCTACGTTTCTGTTAGTTTATGGATGTTGGTGCTGGTACCAAGGGAATGCTTTGTCTTTGGGGGTCCACTGAGGGGCGACCCAATGGGGCCGTCCAGGGGTGTGGTATGTAAATGAAGATGGGAGTGTTTTTCTAATGTATTACTTGTAATTTGCATACACATTCAATAAAAAGGCCGGGAGAGGCTGCAGAGGTTGGTTGACAGTGGGAAGCGCACACTGAGTGGCTTCATGGAGAACTGCACCTCCTGCCGGCAGTGAAAGTCGATCTGTTCCTGCGTCGAGCCTTTGTTGAACTGTCTGAGCAAAAATCTCTGACAGACCTGCATGAAAACTGTGGTGTTTTCGAAACAACAATAAATACTAATGATGAGGAACTCCTATCTGGCGTAACGCTCTGGTCGCTACGGTAACGTTTAAACGTGCCTTCAAAATAAGATACACTGCAAATACAAAGTGCATATACAAAGGGCATGAAAAATACAACTCACCATCGCCGCGTATTATGCAGAGTGGGCTTGGTGCGTGGGACTCTCCCGTTGAGATAAATCCATATTTTAAGTAGGACTCCTGATACTGTCCATTAAATGTAGCCTTCTTTTTCTTGAAAGTCCTAGGCTCATTTTAGCGGTAACCTATCAGATGACCGAGAAGCGCGCCTTGACTTGCGTCAAGAGTGAAATTTTGTGGACGAATGTAACAGAGGATCCGGTCATTTTTCAAAATTAAATATCTTTCAGATTCCGAAATAAATAAAATGTAAGTAAGTGATTTATTCTTTCAAATGACCCGCGGGTTGGGGATCACGGTCTTGAAGAACAAGAAATCTGACGTGACGTCATGTCACACACAGCGTTCTCTTACACTGTGTGTGAAAGAATAAACAGGGAGGTTGGCCAAGATAACGGCTTGATAAAACGGAGATTCTCAACCTCTCAAAACAGATTTACAGGCCATTAAAACTGTGGTATATAGCCAACGATTCCCGAAATCACTCATCCCATAGGAGACGCTTGATGGAGGATTGGCTGATTCCAAAGTAATGTGCATCTCAGTAATCCAGCAGAGATATGATGACGGCATGAATTACTGTTTCAAAGGGCATTTGAGAAAGGAGAGGCTTTACTATAGTCACTTGCCAAAAATGACAGAAGCTAGATTTAACAGCAGCACCAATTTGCCGGTCCAATTTAAAATCGCAGTCCAGTACAAGACCCAAGATAAGTCACGTGTATGGTGATAACAAAAATAAAAGCTGTGTTGTTAATAGGAAATGATTTGAACATTATATCCATCCAACCATCCATTTCCGCTTTATCCTCACAAGGGTCACAGGGCGTGCTGGGGCCTTTCTCAGCTGTAGGTGGGGGACACCCTGAACCGGTTGCCAGCCAATCGCAGGGCACACACAGACGAAAACCATCCGCGCTCATGCTCACACCCAGGGACAATTTAGAGTGTTCAATCAGCCTGCCATGCATGTTTTTGGAATGTAGAAGGAAACCAGGAGGACCCGGAGAATACCCACGCAGGCACGGGGAGGACATGCAAACTCCACACAGGAAGGCCGGCGCCAAAATCGAACCTAAGACCTCTGCACTGTGAGGTTGACGTGCTACCCACTGGACTACCGAGCCATCCTTAAACATTATATTTGATAACAAAACGGATAAATGGCCTCCTGGCTCATCAAACGGGACAAACACTAACTTAACTTCATTTGTGGATACATTTGACCATGGAGAGTAAAATATCCCAAAAATAGAACATTTACGCGGCTTAATAACAGTGTCAAGCTAATCCAGAATGGACTTTCTGCTGAATTCATGTTAACAAAAGCAATATTGAGGTGGACATACCGTAGTTTTCGGCGCTATAAGTCAGTTTTTTTTCATAGTTTGGCCAGAGGGGCGATTTATGTGTGAAATGATTAACACATGATATATTCACGTTGTTTTCATATCAAACCACAAGAGGGTGCTCTAGGCCTGTGTTGATACTTTCCACATTGGCGGTAACTGATGAAAAACAACTGACGATGACTCTGACTTAAGCGATGTAGAAGAGGAAGTGCTGCATCTTTGACCTCCGGAGTTCCCGGAGTTCTTTAAAAGTGACACCGAGGATAAATATTTCATGGGATTTAGTGTAGGGGTCTCAAACTCAATTTGCCTGGGTGAGGCATTACTGAAGTTGAAATGGAGCTCTGTGATAAACCAATTATGCCTGATCAGGTGAAAGGCGCTATCATTCTTCTAAAGAATAACAAGACTGTAGGAAATGGATTGGTTTGAGAACTGTCCAAATCCTTTAAATCTGAATGGACTTCCTTTCCTACAACGATGCATGGTTTCACAGCTTTAATTCCCAAATCAAATAAAAAAACTTTTCTGATTGACAACTGGTGTCCAGAATCATTACTTAATAATGAGTACAGTGATCCCTCGCTATTTCGCTGTTCGTTTATCGCGGCCTCGGTGCATCGCGGATTTTTTCAAATGTATTTTAATTTTTTTTTTTTAAGTCCGCAAAATGTCCACAAACGGTCCGGTAGAAGCAGCGAAAGTCAGCAAAACACACATGGAGCAACATATACAGTTCATGTGGGGTGATGGGGGGGACTGAGGACATGTAAAGCCATGTTGATTGGCTGTGCATCTTCTTTCTGTTTTATCATGCAGGTTACTCTTTAATCTCAGTGTCTAAGTGTTGTTTACGATGCTGCTAGTGTGCACGGCGTGTGTGTGTGTGAGAGAGAGAGAGACTTATAAGAACAAAAGCAGGTCTCGTCTCTCCCCAACTCTCTTAACAACCTTAATTGTCTAATCATAAACACTGCTGCAGCAGCAGGATCGCTGGCCTGTGCGTGCATGTGTGTGTGTGTGTACGCATGTGTTAGTGGCTCTGCTCAAGCGCAAAGGCCCACGTGGGGCAATTTTTTTAAATATATATGTGAATTGGACGCTACTTCGCGGTTTTTCGTTTATCGCGGGTGGTTTTGGTTCCCATTATCCGCGATAAACGAGGGATTACTGTACAACATATTTACCTTGTTATTTGCCAAAGTATTAAAAATAATATTGATTCAATTTTTGATGAGACTCAGTCAGGGTTTATGCCCAAAAGACATGTAACAAACAACATTAGGCTAGTTCTGGATTACTCTGAAATTGAGTATCATTTTGTTCATAGACATGATAAAGTCTTTGATACAGTAGTGCATCACTTCAAATTACAGTCTTTGAATAAATTTGGCTTTGATAATTATGTTTGCTTCGTGATGAAAACCCTCGATGTAAACAGTAATTGTACCCTTAAACTGTAAGGTGGCACTTCCCCTCGATTTAACATCTCTTGCGATTTACGACAGTGTTGTCCTGCTTCCCCGTCCCTTTTTGTTAATAGTCGCACAAATTATGGCTTATAATAGTCAAGATAGTGTTGTCAAAGGCATCTCTTCTTGGAAAATAATTCATATTGACATAATTAACAGATGACGACAGTTTTTTCTTTCAATGAAAACCATATTGCTGTAGGCATCAAAGCAATTCAGGACTTCTCAGAGGCTTCCGATTTATGCTTTAAAATTACCAAATGGGGCGGCCCGGTAGTCCAGTGGTTAGCACGTCGACTTCACAGTGCAGAGTCTTAGGTTCGATTTTGGCTCCGGCCTTCCTGTGTGGAGTTTGCATGTTCTCCCCGGGCCTGCGTGGGTTTTCTCCGGGTACTCCGGTTTCCTCCCACATTCCAAAAACATGCATGGCAGGCTGATTGATCACTCTGAATTGTCCCTAGGTGTGAGTGTGGGCGTGAATGGTTGTTTGTCTCTGTGTGCCCTGTGATTGGCTGGCAACCGATTCAGGGTGTCCCCCGCCTACTGCCCGAAGACGGGTGGGATAGGCTCCAGCACCCCCCGTGACCCTATGAGGATTAAGCGGTTCGGAAGATGAATGAATGAATGAATGAATTACCAAATGTGAACTCATTGATATTAACGATTGTTATAATAAGTGAAGTGTGATAAGAAATGAAGTGAGATACGAAGGTCTCTTGATAACGAAAGATCAAACGAACAAAGTTCAAGAAATATCTTTTACACTGATCCACAAATTCTATCCAGCGAAAACTTATATAAGCAAGAGCTTTCAGAAAGACATTGATGTGAATCGTAGCTTTTGTAATGAGTGCCCCGAAACTGTTCATTTATTTTGGAACTGTACATCTGTTCATTTTCTATGGCAGAAATTGCGATTTTATACATTATGTTTTACTATATGTTCTATGTATGTTTGTCTAGCTAATGCTAGCTGCTGGTAGCGATGTTCCCATTGAAGGCAAAGGCAATGCAAGTGCATCGAAATTTTCCATAAATTGTTCATTTCTCAAAAAAATTTCATGATGCTGATTTTTTAACACTTGCTGGTACATTAAAAGATACCAAGCTATTATATAAATGAATAGAAAAAGACATTATTATTAATTGTTTGCATTTGCTGCAAATGTTTGTTTTATGTTGAGGGGGAAGAAATTTCATCTGTACTGTATGTTACACATACGTACAGCACATTTGACAATAAAGTTGTATTCAATTCAATTCAAAATGGTTCAATATATATAATGGTCAGAGGTGGGCATCAAAAGTCTGGTGAGTCCATCAGTGAGCTGAGAATTTCGGGTAGGCCCTGTCTATCAGAGTCGGTGACTACAGGACCGGACTTACCGGTACTAAATCACACGGAGCCAAATACAGAAGAAATAAAGCATTGTTTTATAACTTTTACAGTCTGTGTCACATTTAAAGCCGCAGGGTTCAAAGTGTGGGGAAGAAAGTAGAAAATCCAGAAATGTGATATTTTGACACCAAAATGACTTGATTACACTGGCTAAGCAACCGCCTATTTCTCACATTTGCAGTAACTGGGCTGATATTTTCTGAAACACATTTGGCGAGATAAAGAAAATAAAAACATCTTATGGCTACGTGTTGTTTTTGCATTCAAATTTGGGGGAAATTTGGATGGACCAACCACGATGGTATTTGCATCTGCAAAATTGCGAAGAATAACTTAATATTTTGACTTTAATTTGATCCCATTTGAAGCATTGAGTGGACATATGCGTTTATGGGATTACAGTCAAACCTCGGTTTTCGTCCATAATTTGTTCCAGAAGGCTGCTCGAAAACCGAAATTGTTCGAAAACCGAAACCATGCTCTTTTTAAAATAAAAATGTTTACTGAACACGTCTGCTCACAATGGAAAGCAACACGAGGAAGCGTCACTTCCTCGTGTAAGGAAGGCGAGAGGAGTCAAATGGTGCATTCAAGTGCGCTCAGTTTGTTCGAGAACCAAAATTAGTTCGTCATCCGAGGCATAAAAAACTTTGGTCAAAAACCGAATTGGTCGAGAACCGAGACCTTCGAAAACCGAGGTTTGACTGTAGTTTGACCACGCCGACGGTGTATTTGTGACATGCGTCAATGTCAACGTCAAATACCCTATTTACTAGACATTGGCATCAAATGATGCATCACTTCATTTAGACAAATATGAAAAAACATTAGCTTCAACTGCTAACTCCAGTGTAGTTGTTGAAGATAACAATCTTCAACAACTAAATCGAGCAATTGCCATCAAGCTAAGTTTTCATTTAGCTTCATGGCAAGTGCTATTCGGCTTCACTGGCTTCTCGAGTTATCTTGTGTAATAACACAAGATAACTTTGATTTTTATTGTACAAAGAAATATCTTTGTACAATAAAAATCAAAGCTTCATCTGCTAACTTAATTACCTACAAATCATGTCAGTGTTCCGTCACTTTTTACAGCTGATACTATCTAAGCCCCCCGCAATCGATGAATTTCCGTCAAGTAGTTTTTCTTTTTGTTAAATTACAATTTGGGGGGGGGGGGGGTTCTCTATGAAGCTGCTATCCACCCCCACAGTGGTACCCAATACTGTATCCTAAATGTAACTTGAAATGTAACAAGGAAAAATTATGAAGAAATAACAAGCCACAGACTGCATTGCTCTGCACCCCGGCAGCTGACAAGGACAATGGAATGTTGGCTGCTGGTAACTACGTTAAAGTTTTCCTTGTTAGCGTAAAATAGCCTATTGAAAGTACTTTGTAGAATCCTGTGTCACGTTGTAGCCAAAGGTACAATCCTGGTAGACTGATGCCCTTTTGAAATCCTTGCTCTTGTTGAGCGAAGCTAAAGTTGCTATGACTCCCCTTGATTCTTCTTGCTTCTTGATGGAGACTTTTTTTTGCTTTGCATAACAAGGTTTCAAAAGGCCTATTCATCCACAAAGATTGTACGTTTGACTCCAATGCAATTTGATAAACAAGCTTTATCTCTCAGCTTCTTTGCTTAGCATACTTAGGCGGAGAAAAAAAAAAGTAGTGTGTTTCCGGTAACCCGACCGACCGAGAATTTCTACGTAAAAAAAAAACTTTACGGTCGGCATTTTTTTCAAACAACCCTCTACATTTTTGTGAAGAGGGTTTAAATCAGTGCAAACTCTCGCGATATTCACGTTGAGCGCATGCGTCGTATGCCCTGTCCGACCTATCGACTCTATGCTTAAGTTTCATGTTACCTGCAACACACTATCTTAGCTTCCTCAGCAAGCTTCATTTGTCAACTTGTGTTAACTATGTTGTTAGCTTCATCTGTTAGCTTTAAAAATTCGCTTTGATAACATTTTGAGAATTCTAAAGAAGGTGCCAAGGCTAAGGAGGCGGAGATGGAAGGTTTACCCACCGTCTGATTGGTTGAATCTATCCTGTAGTATTCGCATGTTGATGTTTCCAAAGTGTTCCTGTTTTTGCCAGAAAGTCGTCTGCTTTTCCCAGTAGTTAGGTTCTTCGTGGAGGATGGCGTCCATCCAGTTTTGTTTGGCCACGGCCATCTGGGTGCGGCTGTCATAATATTCCGTCACCACACCGTCCACCACCACCACCGCCATCATGGACGGAAGACGCGGGATGTTACTGGTCACCGTGTACACGTGCCACAGAGAGTGGAGGGCTGCAAACAACAAAAACCATTTCTTTGCATTAGAGGTGCAAAAAGTAATCAATATTTTGACAACTACGTGATTACCACTAGGTGTGTACCCTTTCATACCTTCTATGATTACCGTATTGGCCTGAATATAATATTTTTTGCATTGAAATAAGACTGAAAAAGTGGGGGTCGTTTTATATTCGAGGTCTAGACATTATACCCATTCACGACGCTAGATGGCGGCAGATATCATTGAAGCGAATGCTGAACTTGACTCAACCAGGCCAAAGTGAACCCGTCACGAAGAATAAAAATAAAAATAGCGGTAGCATCTTCTTTTTCTTCTTCTTCTTCTCCTTTCGGCTTGTCCCTTTTCAGGGGTTGCCACAGTGAGTCATTAATTTCCATCTTTACCTGTTCTCTGCATCCTCTACTCCAGGGGTGGGCAAACTTTTTGGCTCGAGGGCCACATTGACTTTTAAAATTTGATAGACGGGCCGGGTCAGCACAAGATAGATTTATTAACATCAGAACATATTAAACATAAACAGAACAAAAGCATTAAAGTATTAACATACTTTTTAATGGGAGCAGTGTTGTTGCTCACCCATTTTAGCCAGAGCATCAAAGTCTGGTTGTAATTGTGTTGTCGCAATTCTCAGAACAGATCTGAGGTGTTCATCACTCATCTGGGATCTGTGGGGTGCTTTGTTAGTCTTCATCACACTAAAAGTCTGTTCACACACATATGTCGAGCCAAACAACACCAGCATTCTCCGTGCCATCTTCTGGATGTTTGGAAATTTGGCAGCATTTAATGAAGCATAAAACTCATCCAGTTTCAGGGAGTGGAACTTGTCCTTTAACATCATGTCACATTGGAGATCTATCAGTTCCAACTGCAACTCCTGTGGCACTGTTTCCGGGTCTTGTGAGAAGGGACATGACACCAGCTGAAGTGCCCTGTCAATTTTTCCAAAATCACAAAAGCGACGGCAGAATTCCTCATGCAGGTCATCCAGTGATTTTCTATATTTTTTCACATGTTGTGGGGCTTCCTTTAGCGTAGCCAGTGTGGGGAAATGAGCAAATGACTTGGCTGACATTTGCTTTGAAAATAAAATCAGCTTGCTTTTGAAGGCTTGGACGTCTGCTTGCATTTCATGCACAAACTGGTTTTTCCCTTGGAGCTTCATATTCAGTTCGTTCATATGTGTCAGTAGGTCCACAGTAAAAGCAAAATCACAGAGCCAATCTGTGTCATTCAGCTCAGGAAACTTGTCACTGTTGTCTAATTGCTCTAAAAATGAAATAATCTCCCGTTTGAGCTCCCACACACGTTGACATACTTTCCCCAAACTTAACCAGCGGGCATTAGAATGGTACAATAAGTCCGTGCGATCAGCGTCAGATTCTCCAAGGAAATGAATAAATTGACGATGGTGAAGTCCCCTCTCTCGAATAAAATTGACAAGTTTCACAACTGGCTTCACTACGTGGCCAAGCTGCAGCACGGATTTACACAGTGCTTCCTGGTGAATTAAAAAATTAAAAATTACCTCCTGCTCAGGGTTGTCCTCTTTCACCCTGTCCTGAATTCTCTTCAGCATCCCGATATTTTTTCCTGTCAGATTCGGTGATCCGTCTGTGGTAACGTTGGTGAGCGTTCTCCAAGGTAACTTGTGCCTCTGTATGACCGCTGACACGCTGTTAAATAAATCCTCTCCTCGTGTTTGTCCTTTCAGGGATTCCATATCCCAAAACTCCTCCGTAATCTCGAAATTCTCATTAATCCCTCTGATAAAAATTAAGATCTGGGCGGTGCCCTTTACATCGTTGCTTTCGTCCAGTGCCAAAGAATATAATGAAAATCTCTCCACTTTTTTGTTTAGCTTGCTAGTTAAGTGTTCGTCAATTACTTCAATACGGCGAGTCACTGACCTGCGTGATAAGCTAATTTTTTCAAATTTGTTCTTGCTCTCAGGACATAAAATACTTGCTGTCTCTAACATGCACTCTTTAAGAAACTCCCCTTCGGAGAAAGGCTTGCTGGCTTTTGCTAGTTTGAATGCCAGTAAAAAACTTGTCATCGTGCTTGCTTCTTGGATGGAAGTTGTTCGAATAAAAGGTGTTTTGTTGAGCCCGCAAACTTGCTAGCAACCGGTCAGCAGTAGCTGTACGTTCTTGTGTTGAAAGTTTGCTGGCGTAATTAGCATGCTTGGTGGAAAAGTGACGGCTGATGTTGTATTATTTTAAAACCGCAACCGTTTCTTGGCATATAAGACAGACAGCCTTGGATCGGACTTCGGTAAAAAAGTATTTAGGCGTCCATTCATTCTTAAACACCCGGCACTCACTGTCGACTTTTCGTTTCTTTGACATTGCTGCAGATGGCTTGCGATCTAACCAGTCGAAATAGAGCGATTATTGGAATTGGCTCGCTCTCTAGAGTGCGCTCCCTCTCTCTCGCTCTCTCTCTCTCTCTCTCTCTCTCTCTCTCTCATTCTTTCAGGGTCCGGGCACTGCAAAATCAAGTCACTGCGCCATCTGGTGTTGAATGCCTGTCATTGCAAGTCAAAATGAAATGAATTTCAGAATTCACAACAAACCTTGTACAGTACTGTATTCTGAACCAATCTTCGGCGGGCCGGATTAAAAAGCCCAACGGGCCGGATCTGGCCCGCGGGCCGTAGTTTGCCCACCAGTGGTTTACATATTTAAATGTTCAGATATTAAGATTTGAATGAGGCAAAATAACATGCTTTTTCTCTCAAATAGTTCTAATCATTTGTTTCAGATGTACTGTCATTATTTTCTGTATAAAAATTAATTTGGTGTTCAAAAAGTCTTTTTTCAAACGAGTTTTGAAAAAGAGGGGGTCGTCTTATAATCGGGGCCGTCTTATATTCGGGCCAATACGGTACAGAAATCCCTCGTTTATCGCAGTTAATGGGGACCAAAACCACCCGCGATAAACGAAAATCCGCCAAGTAGCGACCCCTCCATATAGGTACATGTACATAATATTCATTCATTCATCTTCCGAACCGCTTCATCCTCACTAGGGTCGCGGGGGGTGCTGGAGCCTATCCCAGCTGACTTCGGGCAGTAGGCGGGGGACACCCCGAATTCTTTCTTTAATTCTCTTGCACTTAATGGTGCGTAGAGCCAACCATAGCAACCAGGTCTCTCCATCTGGATCTGTTCTGGGCAAGGTGTTGACTTTGTTCCAGGGTAACATTGCAGGCCCCAAGGTCCAGGGCTATTACATCCAGCCATCGAGTGCGGGGGGCACCTCTGGGTCGTCTCCAGCCAGCTTTCTGGAGGTTGAAGGCCAAGATGGTGCTGGTTGGGTGTTCCTGGGGCAGGCGGATGACATGGCCATACCATCGCACTCGCCGCATTGCTGCGAGACGGGAGGCTGGTGGCTGTTTGGTTTTGTCTCTTAGAGCCTGATTTGTGATGTGCTCGGTCCACGAGATACCTTCAATCCTCCTGAGGGCCCTGGAGTCAAAGCCATCAAGCCTGGCCGCGAGAGTGTTATTCAGTGGCCAGGTTTCGGAGCCGTACAGGAGAACGGAGATGACTGAGGCATTGTAGACTCTGAGCTTTGTTGCCCGGGATATGTGCCGATGGCGCCACAGTGGTCTCCACAAGGACCGCATGACATTGGCTTCAAGGGCGCGACGACAGTCGATCTCTGTTTTGAGATCTCCGTTGTTGGTCACTGTCGAGCCGAGATATTTGAAGGTGGAGACAAATTGGACAGGGGTGCCATCAAATTCAAAAGGTGGTGGGTCAGGTCCATCGCCAACATGCATCAGTTTTGTCTTGGCCCAACTTATCTTTAGGCCAAGCTTTTTGGACTCCTCATCGAACACTCTGAGGGCATTGCGGAGCTGATCAGCAGTCTCGCTGAACAGGACGGTGTCATCAGCATACTCGAAGTCCTTTAGGATGCAGTTGACGAGTGGCACTCCAGGGATCCGCTCACAAACTCTTGACATCAGATGGTCAATGACGCAGTTAAAGAGTTCTGGAGCGGCGACACATCCCTGCCTTACCCCGCTGTTGATGGGGAACCACTCGGACTCTTGGCCATTCACATGTATACAACTTTCTGCACCTTGGTACAGTTGTTTGAGGAGTGTGGTGATCTTGGTTGGGACTCAGAGTGATTTTAAGATGTTCCAGAGGGACCCGTGGTCCACTGTGTCAAAGGCAGCCTTGAGGTCAATAAAAGCAATAAATAAGTGCCGGTCCTTTCTGAACTCCCGAGCCTTTTCAATCAGGAGTCGGAGAGCAGAGATGTGTTCGATGGTGGAATGGTTGGGCATGAATCCGGCTTGTTGTTGGCGGCGTCTGCTTCTGGTTGCAGGTAGAGCTCGGTTAAGTAGGATGCGGGTGAAAAGTTTACCGGGAATGGAGAGGAGCGTGATGCCCCTATGGTTACTACAGGTCAGTTGGTCTCCCTTGTGCTTCCAGAAGGGAGGTATGATGCCCCGCCTCCAGTCATCAGGCAATGACTCTGTGACCCACACATGGTTGATGATCTGTGTGAGCCACAGGATGATATGGTCGCCCGCAGCCTTCAGCATCTCTGCTGTGATTGCACATAGACCTGGTGCTTTACCATTTTTGAGCTTTGTCATGGCTGCTTTGACTTCAGCTGGCAATACTGGGGTGATGGGACAGTCCGGATTCGTGGTGAAGTGTATGGTGTGGGTTGGGTCTTCGGGGACAGGAGGATGATTTAGGAGCTCACTGAAGTGCTCCTTCCAGCGACTGATGCATTCAGTTTCGGTTGATAGAATATTGCCAGCCCTGTCCTTTACTAAGTGACAGCGATGGCGGGGGCCGGCTTTCCCTTTGCGGAGAAGGTTGAAGAGCAGCCGCAGATTGGGAAGCGGCCTCCATGGCTGATGCCTGATTGCTCCAGAAGGTTTCTCTGTCATGTCGAAGGGAGATGTTCCGTTGCGTGTTAAGGAGCCGATACAGAGCCATGTCCCCGCGCAGCCGAGCATCTCGTCTTTTATTTACGATGTCCAGCGTATCCTGGGACATCCAGGGCTTCTTCGGAGCAGATCTTGTTCGCCCGATGGTCTCTATGGAAGCCTCGATTACGTCAGCTTTAAATTGCGGCCAGTCGAGGGACTGCTCGCTAGTTAGTGTGCTGAATCGATTGGTGATGGAGCATCTGTATAATTCCACGATGGCCGGGTCTTGTAGGCGAGAGGAGTCCAGCCTGGGGGAGGCAGTCTTTCGTGCCCCAGCCTTGAGCTTGAGTTGCATGTCTGCTATGAGCAGGCGGTGATCTGTATTGCCGAGTTGTGCACCTCTGTAGACACGGCAGTTGATGATTGAATGTTTCCATCGTCGGGAAACAAGGATGTGGTCGATTGCTTTCTTTGTTTTTCCATCAGGGCTGTACCAGGTCCAGTAATGGATCCGCTTACGGGGAAACCATGTATCGGCAAGGCAGAGGTTGGTGGCTCTGCATAGATTGTATAGTCGCTGGCCGTTATCGTTGGTTGTGTTGTCGATGAAAACTGGGCCTGTTACAGCCGGGAGGATGTGGTCTTGGGTGGAGATTGTGGCGTTGGCATCACTGAGGACAATGACGATGTCATGGGCGGGGGCTGCCTGGATGGCATCTTGTAACTGGTCATAAAAGTTGTCCTTTGTCTCATCTAGGGTGATGTCTGTTGGGCTATAGGCGACAATAACTGTCATCTTCCCATGTTGGTGAAGGAGACGGGCAGAGAGCAGTCTGTCGCTGACTGGCTTCCAGCTGATGATGGACTTCCGTCGGTATAGCGGGATAGCTAGGGCGACACC